>CAUYUJ010018687.1:47500-70000 GCA_963575745.1 Prorocentrum cordatum | reverse complement strand
GCCACTTTCGAGGGCTGCTGAGGGGCACAGCACAGTGGGTACCCACCGCAGACTCAAATTAGACCTCGCCATCCCTGGGGGGCTGCGATCTGTGAAACAGTCGCCACTTTCGAGGGCTGCTGAGGGGCACAGCGCAGTGGGTACCCACCGCAGACTCAAATTAGACCTCGCCATCCCTGGGGGGCTGCGATCTGTGAAACTGTCGCCACTTTCGAGGGCTGCTGAGGGGCCCAGCACAGTGGGCACTCACCGCAGACTCAAATGGGACCTCGCCATCCCTGGGGGGCTGCGATATGTGAAACTGTCGCCACTTTCGAGGGCTGCTGAGGGGCCCAGCACAGTGGGTACTCACCGCAGTCTCAGATTGGACCTCGAGCCGTTCTGGCTCAGGTGTCCTGAGCTTGCTGCGGCAGACTTCAGAACGGCACCGCCGCAGCGAGCCATTGTGGCAGTGAGCTCCTGCAGGAGCAACCCCCTTTTGTTGAGACGGAGAACACGAGTGTTGTGTGGGCGAGGTCGAGAGGATCTCCCCGATGGCGCTCATGGCGGGGCCGGTACTACCAGGCCCCCGCAAGCCCACATGGGGGTGCCCAGCCTGCGGAGCATCGGCGAATTGGGCGAGCCGCATCAAGTGCAGATGCGGACAGGATGCACCAACGGTATTCATCCAACGTGCGAGGAAGGCTGCGAGAGAGGCGACGCAGCAGCCTGCGTCGGCGCCTCGCCGTGCATCGCAGTCTCCAGCGCCGTGGAGTGATCAGTATAAGCAGATGCAGAAGCAGATGGAGTTTCTTTCAGGTGAGCTCAAGAGAGTCAAGGCTGAGAAGGGTGTCGCGGCCAAGGGTGACGGAGGTGACACGCTGCCCAAGGACCCCGACGGTAACGAGACGGACTATGCCAAGAGAGCTGCGCTTCAGAAGCGCATTGATGTACTCGACCAGTTCATCAAGCAGACGAAGGAGCTGGACGAGGATGATCCTGACTTGCCAGCGGCAAAGAAAAGATTGGACCAGCTTCGTGAAGAGCACAGAGCCATGCGCCCGCCCGCGTCGGCACACAAGGCTGCCTTTCAGAAGCTCGAACGCTGCAAGTCCCAGAAGACGAAGATGGAGTATGAGTTATCGGAACTTTCGGCAAGGTTGTCATCACTTCAGAATGAGTTGGATGGCAAAAAAGCTGCACTTGAGGCTAAGTCGAAGGAAGTTGATTTACTCGAAGTGGAAGTTGAAATGTCGGCAGCTAAGTTGCGCAAGCAGCGAAGTCCCAGAGGAGCTGAAGCTGCAGGAGTCCCTGAGGATTTCATCAAGCAGCTGGGCTCCAACCTCATCCGCGCTGCGGACGCCGAGCTTGAGAAGTTGTTCAAGGACCTCAGCGCACACCCGAAGTTCGAGAAGTTCCAGCAGATCATTTTCGAGAGCGTGGCCCCCGCAGGGACGGTCGACGACCCTATGGAGGGCAGGACTCATGCTGGGCCTGTGGCTCCTCCTGCTGCTGAGCGGCCTGCAGGTGGAGGTGCTGGCGAGAAGCGACCACCACCCGAGATCGATTTGTCCGAGTCAGAAGCTGGTGAAGTGTGGACCAAGTTGCAGCAGGAGAGTGAAGAGACACGACCCGCCAAGCTTGCAGAGATGGTCAACGCACTCCAGAAGACAAAAGTTCGCAAAGTTGGTGATGATCAAGAGGACCTTTAGCAACCGTCCATTGGTGAGTGGATTATCTGTTGTTCAAGGTAAGACGCGTGCTGCTCCCGTACCACGTACTGGCCAGCAGCAGGTTCGGTTAGTTGAAACGTTCAATGCCAATCAAGGTCGAGAGACTTTGAAACGCAGATTGCAACGCACCTCAGCCATAATCGTTTTGGCACAGGAGCTGGGTTATTTTTCACACAACGCGGAGGAGATTTCCTCTTGGGCTGCCAGACGTGGCTGGAGCGTTATCATTGAACCAGGACATGAGACCAAGGGCCATCTCCCCTCTGCGGGAGTTGCTTTTTTCGCACGTGCTGAAGTTGGTCTTCGACGACCTCAAGTTGATGGTCAGACTGTCTCTGGAGTTCTGGTCGCCCACAGGGCGCTACATGTGGTGGTTGATGTGCCAGGATGGCCAGAGATGCATATATTCAATTTGTACCTTCATTGTTCTGAGGGGTTGACTGTGCGCAACTCAAGGATACTTTCTTGCATTGGGCAGTCCCTCGCTGGGCTCACCTCGCCTAGCATCATCGGTGGTGACTGGAATCTCGACAAGGCGGTACTTGAGTCTTCAGGGTTCGCCAGGGCTGCCCAAGTGCAAATTGTTGCTCCAGCATCGGTCACGTGCAGGACGGCATCATCAACGAGTACGATTGATTTATTTTGTCTCAGTGTGGGTGCACATCGATTACTGAAGCAGATAAAGGTTGATGCTACGTGGGAAACCAAGCCACACCGCCCTGTGCAAATCGAACTGGCTGCTGATGGACATCGACTTCAGATATTGACGTATGCTGCAGTCCCAAAGCTTCCCACAACCGCGGTGTTTGGGCCTGCCCAGCAGGACTTTGATTGGTCATTGGAGCGTAGGTATGCTTCCACAGCGGTTGAGATGGCCAAGGAGTCACCTACGGATGCTGCATTGGGTTTTCTTACCTTGGCTTGGGGAAGTTTCATCACCAGAGCTGCTGAGAGAATTGGCATCATGACGGGTGAGGAAGTCAAGTGTCCTGGCTCGTATGCGCGCTGCATCAAGCCGAAGTGGGTCGATGTGACTTACAATGGCAGTGATGCGGAAGGCCTTGCTGCACCAGCGGATGGATGGAAGTGGCTTTCGGATGCTCTGCAAGGTCTCAGTCTGTTGAAGCAGGCATCCAGCAATGGCGATGAGGAGAGAGCTGCGATGCTTGACGACGAGCTGATGCTGTTTCAGACGTCACCGTATCCTGGGGTTCATTTGTGTTCGAGATTGGATGCAGGTGTGACACAGGCGAGACGATTGGTAGCAGGTCGATTCTTTCCAGAGCAGATTGCTGAATTCCTTGAGGAGATTGACGAGGATGTTGAGTTTGCGAAGCAGGCAGCTGGAAGAGAATCTCAAAAACGATGGCAGAATTGGTGCGATCAAGCTGCAGCAGGAGGCGCACGAGCTTTGCACAAGATTACGCAGTATCATCAGGTCAACGAGACGACGGTGGTCACCGCTAACGGGCTTCCGCCTGCACATCCACACGCTGTTGTCGAGACTACTGCAGATGAGTATCGATCGCTGTGGGATGCTAGCTCTGAGGCGCCCAAAGCATGGATACCAGACAGGAGTTCTTTTCCGAGAGCAACTGCTGCTGACATCAGGGCCGTCGCTCAAACTTTTTCCTCATCAACTGCAGGGTCTCTGGACGGACTACATCCTAGACACCTGCTACTCTTGAGCGATGAGAGCCTCGGCATCCTCGGCATGTTGTTCGAAGCATTCGAATCTTTGGGAATGTTACCGAAGCAGATGTTATGGGTTTGCATGCCTATGCTTCCCAAGCCGATGGGAGGACATCGACTTATAGTTTTGTATGGATCGGTATATCGTGTATGGCAACGGCTTCGTCGACCTGAGCTTGCACCACTCCAGCAGCGTCTACGCCGTGTGTATTGGGGGGCCTCGTCGGGCCGCTCCGCTATCGATTCTGCGTGGCAGGTGGCTGCTCGTGTCGAAGCTTGCGTACATGACAAAAGGAAGAGCTTGCAGATCATTGCTGACTACAGCAAGTATTATGAGACCATTGACTTAGTTACGGTGAGGGAGAAGTTTTCTAGATATGGTGCTCCCACGTGCTTGACGAAATTATTATTCAACACTTGGTCGGCACCACGAATCATTCGATTGATGAGGCACCATTGCCTCCAACCTGTCCACGCTCGGCGAGGATTCCCAGCGGGTGATGCATATGCGGATGTGGGGATCAAGGTACATGCGTTGGAGGAGTACGACAGATTCGTGGCTTTGCACAGTGAGCTGCATTTTTCGTCTTACATTGACGACAGCAGCCTAGGCATCGAAGCGGATACTACAGATGAGTTGATCGAGATGGCGGTGAGGGTTGGTCGCAGTTTCCAGACAACTGCGATGAGATTGGGGGCCAAGTTTAATAACAAGCTCTCAATCGTATGTTCCGAATCTGGAGTTGGTGATAAGGTTGCTGACAAATTGGGGTTTGAGGCTTCTTCCAACAAGCGAGCAGCTACGTATCTTGGAACTGATCAGGCTGGTGGGAGATCAAGACGAGCTGCAGCCACGCGGAAGAAGCAACAGAGTCGACGTCGACGTTTTCAACATCGGTTGAAGAAAATTGCTCGGTATCGAAAGGCTATTCCCGCCAAGAAGTACGAGAGGACAGGCAAAATCTTCAGAACAGGGGCGCGACCAGCCCTGACTTTCGGTGTGGAGATCACAGGCCTGTCAGATTCTGAATGGAGTGCTTTACGTAGACAGTTCTTTCAGTTCGTGAAACCATGCCACGGTGGGATTTCAGCAAGTGCAAAGGCTGTACTCTTTGATGGTCCGTCAGCGCGCCAAGCACTTGCCCCAGCTCTGCAGTGGTCAAGAATGGTATGGCAAGCAGTCCTGGCACCAGAGACGGCATTAGTTTCTTTGGAGCAGCTCCGAACGTGGTGGACACAAGCTCTGCAGGACCGCCTGCTCGAGAATCTAGCGTGGGCGTCGTCGCGAGGGCCACTTGAGCGAGCTGCTCTTTGTGTCCGCAGGGTTGGTTGGACAATCAAGCAGTGGGATATCTGGCTGGACCATCGTGGAGTTGAAGTGCCATTGCAACAATTTACACCAGGCATGCTGGAGAAGCGGCTGACTGAGTCATTACAGAGACAGTTGGAGCTCGACTTGGCTGCCAAGAGAGGGCTTCCAGCTGGCATGCGATCAAGTTATGATATTCTTCGGCCGTTCGTGAGAGAGAAGTATTCGAAGTACACCTCATGCCAGAAGTTCCTGGTCAAATCATTCGCGCTCGGTGGAATATGGACACGTGAGCGGGCGAGATGCAAAGGGTATGAGACGGACGGTCGCTGTGATTGCGGAGCTCCAGATACGGTACATCACCGTTTGTTCACTTGCATGAGGGGTGATGTGGTGGCTGCCAGGAGCTCTTCTGAGGTACCTCCCGAATTCATCCAACGAGGCATTGATGAGCATAGTTCGGGGTTTTTTGAGCATGGAATGTTTGAATATCTCGACGAGGAGATCCCACAACTGGCACCTGGTCATGAAGCATTCGTCGTGAACATGGCTGGAGAGGTGCAGGATTTGAACCCTGAGGAGATGGTGGAGTCTGCATGTCCAGAGGCGCAGGTGATCGAACTTGCTCCAGATGGTTCTTGCAGCAAACCCGCTCTTCGTGATTTACAGAGGGCTGGATGGGCAATCGCATTGTTGAACCCGTCTGGCCCAGATCCACTTCTTGCAGTATATGGGGCTGTTCCTCCTGCCCTGCCCCAGACATCAGTGATTGCCGAGTATTTGGGATTGGCTTTTTGTGGCCAAGTCGCAGATCGGCCTGCAACCATGTATTTTGATTTCCTTGGCGCAGTCTTC
The DNA here is from genome assembly GCA_963575745.1 of Prorocentrum cordatum. Lineage (NCBI taxonomy): Eukaryota > Dinophyceae > Prorocentrales > Prorocentraceae > Prorocentrum > Prorocentrum cordatum. Next base: position 64,432 of record CAUYUJ010018687.1, on the reverse strand, counting down.
GAGGCGCGGGAGTCTCCTCAGCGCCAGAGAGAATCACGTTCCATTTATGCATGTGTTCAGGTCTTTGGTCAGAGCCTTCCTGGTCGTGAATATCTGGCAGCAGCAGAACATGTTAAAGCACATCACACGAGCGAACAATATGCTCTGCTAAATGTTGAACAAAGAAGAATAACAGATGCGAGCATTGCTGCTGACAGATTCGCGAAGATGGCTGTTTCTCTTCACCCCGCTCCTCGTCACGAATTCTGTAAGCAGATTGGGCTGCACGAGGAGGCGACGAGGAACCTTGTGCGTCTAATCTCCGCCACCCTGCCCTGCTACGAGAAGGAGGAGAGGTGGAGGAGGGCACCGATATTCAAGAGGAGTAGAAACGTGAGGACTGAGGGACATCATGATTGGTGCAGGACGGAGTTAGGAGTTCAGTGCAAGTATTGCCTCTCTGTTCTGCATGACAATGCTGTTGATTGGCCCTTAGTGGGCTGCAGGGGAACCCCAGCCTTCCTCAGTGCGTTTTTCGCTCGGCCGAACGGCCACTGTCTCGTTGCTGTGCACCAGTCTGGCGAACGGTGCGAGTCGGTCTCGGATAGTGTGGATCGACCTGTTTTTGTTTGTACGAGATGTGGAGCGTGGGCCCAACAGAGGCGCCGCAGCAAGTTGAGGTCACCTTGCATCAGGCCGACGCCCAAGGGTCTTGAGATCCTTCGGAACTTGAGGCGTGGCGTCGGACCTCATCGCAAGCTCCAGCGTTCCATCGATTCTGTGATACCTGCCGTCCGAGTGGCGCCCACACGCCGCGCCCCTCGGAGAGAGACGACCAGTGTCTCCGCGCGGCCCAACCCAGCCTCTTCGTATCAGTACGAATCACGGCTGGCGGCACTTCAGGAGAGAGTGCGCCAGCGGGAGCTGGCTCGGGCACAGGAGGGCCCAGCAGGTGGCGCAAGCGGTAATGGGCTAGGCTGAGCCCGAGCGCCGCCCTGCTGGGCCGAGTCGTTAGTCACGTGACTGGTCCGCCTCGGCGTGCTTCTTCTTCTTCTTCAGATTGGACCTCGCCATCCCTGGGGGGCTGCGATCTGTGAAACTGTCGCCCCTTTCGAGGGCTGCTGAGGGGCCCAGCACAGTGGGTTACTCACCGCAACCTCATACTAGACCTCGCCATCCCTGGGAGGCTGCGATCTGTGAAACGGTCGCCACTTTCCACTTTCGAGGGCTGCTGAGGGGCCCAGCACAGTGGGCTTCCCGCACGTCTTTCTCCTGCTCTTCGTTCCCGACTCCCCATGTCTTCTTCGAGCCTGTAGTTGTCGCCCCTCGTTCTTGTATGGTTCTCCTGCGCATCATGCCATTGGCGCGTGTCCCAAGTAGCTTACATATCAAACAACGGATCCTGCAATTTGATGGTCTGTGCAAGTTTCGGCCAACTCCTCGTTTCCCATGATACAAATGGGTTGGGTACGTCACAGGGTAATTGTTTGCAAAATGTCCATTGTACAGAGGGTCATTGGTTCATTTCGTTGGAGCGAAAAAATCCTGACGGCCCCGTCAGGCCAACCCGAGTCCCTGAACCCGAGTCTAACTCCCCGAGAAGAGGAGAGATTGAAGGTTGGAGCCAGCTGGGGGGTCTGATATTGCCCAGGCACTGGTTCCAGCGAGCAGGGAGGGGGGAAAGAGGTTAGAGGTGTTGGTTCCGAGCGGTTTCGCTGTATTGGTCGGCTTCTGGGAGCGGGGTGCAAAATTGCACCATCCCCCCGTCTGGACCGATTTTTTCGGGACCCACCAAGCTCAGCCCCCATGGCTGCCTCTACAGAAGGAGGAGGGAGAAGGATTGAGGGATGGGCCTGACATGCTCTTCTAGGGAGCCCGTAGGAAACGTGGACACTTTCGGCGGTGACCGGATGGACGACTGATGCGTCCTTAGGTTTCGTATCGCGGGATTTGGTATGGTCTGTATTTCTTGGTGTGTCTGTTGAGATTGCCGTACTGTCTACATTTAAGGGCGTTTCTCCCTTGCATGAACTGTGCCGCATGGCCAATGACACCGATGGGCATAAAGTGCCTCATGGGAGTTTTCCCGCACTGTGGACACAGATTGCGAACCACCTTGTGCCGGGCGGGCAGTGCCAGAGGTATTTGCTTGGTAGTCCCGCCTTCATGTTGGGGCTCTTCTCTCTCTCTTTCTTTCTCTCTGTCCCTCTCTCTTTCATGTTCTCTATCCTTTTCCCGTACCGTCTGACAGCAGTGATCCGAGGCCGCGAATGCGCGAACCTATACATGCTTGGGCTTGTTCAAATACAGTTTGTTTTGTTTTGCGCCAGTGTCGCAGTGCCTAAGTGCGTGGATGTACAGGCGTAGTCCTTGAAGCAGTTGATTATCTAAGAAGGTTGGCGGCTGGCAGCTTCGTGCTGAACCAAACAAAAACTACATGTCGTTCCACCTCGCGCACGCACCCTCGGGTGACCGATCAGGCAAGTGCACGCCAGGCTGATGCATCTCTATCGCGAACCTCGTCAGAGTCAAGCTTTCGAGTCTCAGAGTTCAGACTTGTACGTGCTTAGTGTGTCAGCCAGTGGCTGTCCGCCCTCTCCCATCCCAGGCAAACAGACAAACACATGCGCGTATCATACCAGTTTTGAAGATGGGCCTGCATTGTTCAATGGTGGTTTCATGAGTGCCCTCTGAGGATGGTGCCAAGAGAGCCTCGCACAAGCAAATGCGCTTTTCAATGCTCCCAGCGTGAAGGCCTCCACACGAACAAACGATCAGATGCCCGAAGATTTGTTTTGTTTGTGGGATCCGTGTGGCATGGGTCTGTCCCAGGCCTCCTTTCTCCATGGCGGGACCGGGCCCCGGGAACGGGGTCCGGGGCCTTCGGGCTTCTTCCGCAGCCTCTGAAAACGGCTTGCGCGGGCTCTTCGGAGAGCGCCAGAAGCCCGAAGAGAGCACAAGTGCGCGACAAGAGGCCCCCAAGTGGGCCCCCATCAGGCCCAAGAGCAGCACGAACGCCGCCAAGGTTGTTCATGACAGCCCCGACGAGGACTCGCGAGACCCCAAGAGGCAAGGATCATGTATGCCCCATGGAAAATCCCCAGCTGCCCTCTACGATCCCCTACGCAGCAACGGTTCCGGACGGAAAGATGCCCCCCTAGGAAAGGTCAAGGGATTTTGGGACCGCGGATTGACCCCCCCACAAAAAAGTAAGCATCCTCGAATGTACGGATCCGAAGCCACGACCTACGACGACGAGGTGGACCAGGCAGCTTTGGGAAGAGCCAGGAACATGGGGACTCGTTATCGGGGGCCTATCCCCGCCGATCTATCGGCGATGTATCGCGGATTCCAGGTCGATGATTTCCCCCTATGCCAGTCCCCCTTGCTCGTTACCCCGAGTTTCGAAGCTTCGAACCAGTTTTGGGTTCTGATGTTTGAAAGTTTGAACGCTACGAGCCGCAAACTTGCTGTGGCGCAGCTGCGCTGTTGCAGGCCCATTTCCTGGGCTGGCTGGTTTATTGTTTGACCCGTTGCCTGCTGTTCCTCATCATTTGCCACTCGTTCTTGCCCATGTCCCAATTCCTCTCTGCTCCCTCCTCAGCCTCTTCATCTTCTTCATTATACCAATGCCATGCCCGCCAGCATGCAACGCGCATTACGTTGCGAAGTAGGTCAGAATATCGGGGCAAAGCATGATCAGTTATCTCTCGAGCTGTTTAGAGAAAAAGCACCAATACGGTCATGGATGCCCCCCAAGAGTCCTCACAAGTCTGCTAAGTCTATCTTCTCTTCTTCTCGCGGCATTGCGCCTCCGCTGCCTTCTCAGCATCGCCATTAGCTGTAACGAGTTGGCGCGTAGCTTTGCTGCACGAGCTGTGAGGGCAGAGCGGCATGCACCCGCAAATAGCAGGGGGCATCGGTCCTGCGCACTGCAGTCGTTGTTTGCTGCACATTGTGTCTCTATGCTGCGAGGCGCGTAGCTTTGCAGAAATGTGAGGTGACAGTGGGATAAACCTGCATGTAACAGGGGGGCGCATTGCCGCTCGCACCGCAGACTTCACCTGCTCGTTGCGCCTCAAGAAAATCGTGCCGTGAGCGCCTGGGAACGCTCTGCAGAGGGCTCGAGGACGCTCTGGAGCGGCGGCTGCGGCGCCCATGGTGTCCTCCCTGGGCCCGCCAGCTGCCAGAGATTCCAGACGTCGACTGTCCCGATCTTCTTCTCTGATGGCTGCTCACCACCCACCAAGCCACCCCAACCCAACCCGAAGGCCTCAATTGTTCCGTCCATTTCCAGTGGGGAGGGGTCGGGGAACATAGGAAAAAAACACATGGAATGCGCACCCCCCACAACCCGAAATTTCGGTTGGGGTGGTCTGGTAGGTAGTCACGATTACAGTGGAGACCCATGCCAAGAAGCACCCTGCTCGCCTCCAGAGTGCCCTGGGTCTCTTGGGTTTCGATGATCTTGCTATGGAAAGCGTGACGGTCCCACACCAAAAATCAATGGACGGTCCTGGGGTCTCAGAGTTGGGTTGCTTGTGGAAGGTTTCTTGTGGTGGGGCCCCTACTGCGCCATTTTTGTCGCCGCTTTTGGAGACACCAGCGACGAGGCGGTGATGCGGCCAGGTCTTCTCCGATGCGGCGGCGGGTTGCAACGATTGCAGCAGCGACGATGGCGGCGGGCGGCGGCGGCGGCGACGACGGCCAGGTCTTCTCCGAAGCGGCGAAGCACACCCCGCCCGCGGTCCAAGCCCCCGACGCCAAGCGCGCCCGCGTGGAGGACCAGGCGCCGCGGCCGCGGCGCCCTGGCCCTCTGCGCTTCAGCGTCGGCGGCGGCGTCGGCGTTGGCGGCACCGTCGGCGGAGGGCCTGGAGCTGCAGCACGGCGGCTGCCGCTACGGCGGCCGCTCCGGCGGCGGCCTGGCCGGGAGCGGCGGGGAAGGACTGAGGAAGACGAGGAGGCGGAGGAGGAGGAGGAGGAGGAGGAGGAGGAGGGCGACGACGACGAGGAAAGTGAGGAGCATTGAAGAAGACGAGGTCCGATGGGGAAGAGCGGCGGAGAAGGAGGAGGAGGAGGAGGCGGCGGAGGAGAAGCAGCATCGAGGATGGGCAGTCCAGATTATGGAGGTCCCCATCGTGTCCACGACGGCGAGAGGCTGGCAGGCAGAGTATCGTGGGCTCAGTGCGTGGGCGACTCTCCACGCACGTGTCGCAGACTGGCTACACCTTCGCGAGAAGCTGAAGGACCCAGTGCAGGTTGAGCATGCCTGGCGAATAGTAGACACCTGCCTCAAGAAAGTCAATTCCCTGCCACGTCTCCTGCCTCATGAGAGGGAGGAACGTACCTCGCGCATTATCAATAACATTGCTACTTTCAACAATGTAGAGCGCTGCAAGAAAGAGCTCAAGCATCTCGGTAGGGCAGTCAAAAACATTGAGATCCATCTCGTGCGCACCAACATAAAAAGTTCAAGGATTGGATCCGACAGTCGCTCCCCAACGGCGCAGGTGCGCTGCGTGCCTGGACCAAGACATGGGGCGAAGAGACGCCCGATCTTGCTCCAGAGAAGCGCCCTGGTGGTAGCACCATACGGGACCCCCATACAGGCCATTGATCAGAAGGCCAATTTCTGGGAAGCCCTGTGGTGCTCGAAGGATTTTGGGGGGCCTGAAGGCTGATGGGAAGAGTTTTCTCTGGAGGTTGGTGGAGGGCCCTTCGAGGACCTCACCATGCAGCAGTTGTGTGAGGCCTTCAAGTTTTTAGAGGAGTTGTAGGAGTCGGGGCTGATCCGCAGAACCCGAACTAGTGGCGCAGGCTCCCCAAGGAAGGTCTGGAGGACCACCTCGATGTTCCCAAGAGTCCAGAAGCAGCAGGGACCTGGCCTCCTCAAGTCTTCCTCAACCTCGTCCAGCTAATTCACAAAAGCCAGGTGGCCGATCGACCCATAACCCTGAGGCATGGATTGTATCGGGCGTGGGAGGGGGGGGGGTCGGAGATGGGAGATGGTTGAATGGGGTGCCCAACGGACCCAGCATTGGCACAGGGTGGCGAGAGGAAGCTCATCGCTCCGCGCGGCACTCATAAGACTCAGGAGGGGAAAAAAACAGACACAATGAATCGTCGATTCCCAGGAACATATGGGAAAATATGGGAAGTGGGGGGGGAAGACAGAAACCCGGAAAATATGGAAAACTATTGGGAATATTGCTATTTGTGTGTATTTATTTGTGTGTCCCAGGGCCTCTTCAACAATGTAAACTAGAGACGGCAACGGCCCAGGGATTCTCATGGGCTGAGATTCTTTGGGGAGTGGACAAGTTCCACGGTCATGCTCGGCTTTTCCAGGTGGCCAGCGTGGCCAAGCGGGTCGGCGATCCCCTTGCAGCGCTTGCGCTCGGTTTGGCCGTCCACCGAACCCCGAGGAGGCCCCGAGCAGAAGGAACTATCTCCAAACTAGGCTGCCCAGATAGGTCCCGGTTCGTTGGCTGCAACCAGAGCGTGGACCTAGCAAAGCTTTCTCTTTGGCAGGTTTGAGAGTCCACGCGCGCTGGTTTTAGACCCCTAGGCCTTTCCACGTGGGTTGACGACCTCGGGCAGACGGAGATCGGTCGGGAGGCGGATGCTGTTTCTCGCACCAAGGCGGCGGCGATAGGTTCGGCCACCAGACTCAACAAAAATGGCTTCGAAGTTCCCAGCAAGTCAGCACTGGCCACGTACCCGCCTCGCCTCGCCAAAGAGATCTCACGCGCCCTAGCCGCGGCTGGAGCGCCGCTGAAGTGCCCCATGCAGGTCAGGGATTTGGGCGCGGATGGCCACGCGGCCAGGCGTGCTACTTCTGTCATCAAAGGCCGCGCTGAGAAAGGTCAAAAGCGAGCCGTCCAGATTGCCGAACTGATTAGGGCAGTTCCCCGAGCACGGGCCCTGGCCAAGACTAGGCACAGACCCGCAGTCACCCACGGGCAGATGGCGCAAGGCCTCAGCCCCAGCACGCTTTCGAAACTCTGGGGCTCGGTTGCAGGCCCCACGGGTTGCAGGAGACCAGGAGGCTGCCCAACCGTTTGCATAAGACTGGGCTTCGAAGAACAAGGTGGCACAATGGTTCAGGGGAGAATACAGGTTTCCACCGCGTGGCTAAAGTTTTTGGCCCACATGCTTGAGCGAACGCGAACCGTTGAGATCGTCTGGGGCAGGGCGGCCGCGCACCTGCAGGCTGCCGCTAGGCACTGGGCCCGAGTCAAAGGCCTCGTTGGAGCTGTCGTCGCCGGCCTCATGGACCTCCAGCGGGGCCCCCGCGGCACCGCCTCCTTGGAGGGCCCCAAGAGGCGAAGTTCTTCACATGCTAGAGCTTGACAGAGAGCATCTGCTCAATTTTGAGAGCAAGCAAGCTTTAGATCATGGGCGTTGGATTCGCGCATCCAGTTTTCATCCGCGCGGTAAGAGCGCGCAGGACGGCGCAGTTTTCACTGTCTTGAAGCAGCGCCCCCTTGCGCGCCGCAAGGAATGCGATAAAGCAGGAGTTTTGCGCCCGGTGGCCGCCGGGGCCCCGCTGCCAGCAGCGAGGCGCGTTGGCTGCGAAGGCCGCGGGGGCACCCGCATCGCCCCTTTTCCCCCCCGACGGCTGCCCTGACGTTGCTGATGCCTTTGCTGCTGCGGCTGCCTCCTCGCCCCGGGACAGCCCGAGGCCCCCGCGGGCCCCCGCTTCTTTCGATGACCCGGAGGGGTGCCTTTTGGAGGAGGAGGACTTTCTCTCGGAAGAAGAGGGGGGGGGGCACGGTTGAGAGGGAGGCCGACCAGGCCTTGCTCCACAGTGCCCCGCCCATTCTTGAAGCTTGGAACCCCCAGTTATGCCCCAGGTGCCAAGAGTGCGAAGAGCCCCTTTTCCACCAGATCTGGGAGTGCCGCGGCACTTTCGATCTGCCTGACGAGGGCTTGCATTGGGATCTCCAAGGCGACGCGCGCGAGGGGCGCCAGGATGGGCCGCGCTTCTGGCCGCGCGGTCTCACGCCCACGGCGTGGACCTTCAATGTCTAGCACTTGGAGATCCAGGGAGTAGAGAAGCGGCCCCCCACCCCTTCAAGAAAAGCTGCACCCTCCCCCTGGAGCCCACGTCGGAGGCGATTGGCCAGGGGGGCCCTATGCTTACCCCGGGCTTCGAAGGCGCGGGCGGGCGGGGGGGGGGGGCGGCCGTCTTCCTTGGAGATGAGATTTGGGGCGGGCCAAGGCCCCTACACACACACACACCACCCCCACCCCCACCCCACGCACAAGCAGACTGCCCGTATGTCAGAGCTGCGGGCCTGCAATCGCATGGCCCAGCTGGCGGGGGGAGACCTTCTGTGTCGGAGATAATGATTCCGTGACCTCTGGGATTACTTCGGGACCTCGCGTGGTCCACGCTCAGAATCCCTTTTTCTCGGATCTGTTCTGGCAGGAGTGCGCTGGGCGTCGGGTGAGAGCCGTCAAAGTTAAGTCCCATGGGCCCGCCCCCGACGCTGCGTCAGTTCGACTACTGGGTCGCTCCGAGTTTGGGGCGGCCAATTTTGTTGCGGACAGGCTAGTTGAGGCGGGCGCCTGAGAGGCCCAACTCCCCGACTGGGCCATCACCGAACTGCTCCGAGTAGACGCTCTCAGTAGGGGGGCCCAGGAGCACGCATTGACGGTCCCTCATCACAGCGACATGAATGCTGCCCTGATGTATGGCTGCAGTCGCGCGGAGGACAGGAAGCAAGAAGGCAAGCGTCGGAGACTAGCCAAGCTCGATTTCCTTTCGGCGCTCTGCACCAGCACGACCCATTGCTTGGCGGACAATTCTAGCAAAGCCCTCAGGTGCTCCAAATGCCCCACGGCACCGCCGGGGGCTGCGGAGGACTGGGCCCGATTGGAGTGCCCAGGGCCCCCTGCGAGGACCCACCCGACCCACAGGCGCCCCCAGAGGTTTCGGGGCGTCTTTTGGCGCCGCGGGCGTGGAGGCCGCGCAGCCCCCACCTTTATAATGCTCTCTAAGCCCTGCCTTGAGAAGACCTCGGAGCACGGGGGGAGAGTTCTCAAAGCACTGGAGGCGGGGAGGTTCCCGAGAGATATCAAAGCCTGGCCATAGCCAGAACCCCATCTGGACCTCCCGCCCCCAGCTGCGTTTTTCTGGTCTGGGGGGGGAGCCCCGTCGCGGCTCACTGGCTGGGTGGATCGCAGCCCAGCCGGTGAGAGGCCCCCTTCCGAATTTTTGCTCCGCCATGTACCTTCAGGCAGGCAAGAGGCAAGAGGCGGAGGAGAAGCAGTAATAAGGGATAGTGTGTGTGTGTGTTTGTATGTGTGTATGTATGTGTGTGCGTTGTGTGTGTTGTGTGTTGTGTGGTTTGTGTGTGGTGTGTGTGGTGTGTGATGAATGTAATGTTTGTGTTGTGTGTTGTGTGTGTCTCGCGTGTGTGTGTGTGAGTGTGCGTGTGTGTTGTATGTTATGTGTTGTGTGTGTTGTGTGTTGTGTGTTGTGTGTTGTGTGCGGTGCGTGTTGTGTTGTGTTTGGTAAATGTGTGTGTGTTGTGGTGTGTGTGATATGTGTGGTGTGAGATGCGAGGTGTGTGGTGTGTATTGTGTGGTGTGTGTATTGTGGGTTGTTTGTTGTGTGGTCTGTGTTGCTTGTTGTTTGTTGTGTGTACGTGTGGGTGCGTGCGTGCGTGCGTGCGTGCGTGCGTCCGTGTGTGCGCGTGTGTGTGTGTTGTGTGTGTGTGTGTGCGTGCGTGCGCGTGTGCGTGTGCGTGCGCGTGTGCGTGTGCGTGTGCGTGTGCGTGTGTGGTGCGTGTGCGTAGGCGTAGGCGTAGGCGTGCTCGTGGGCGTGGGCGTGGGAGTGGGTGTGGGCGTGTGCATGTGCGCGTGCGCGTGCGTCTGCGTGTGTTTGGCGTGTCTGGTGTGAGTGGTGTGTTTGGGTGTGTGTGTGTGTCTGTGCGCGCGTGCGTGTGCGTGTGTTGTGTGTTGTGTGTGTGATTGTTGTTTGTGTGTGGAGGGGGGTTTGCGTGTGCGAGTGCGCGTGTGTGCGTTTGTGTGTGGACTGTGTTGTGTGTGTGGTGTGTGGCGTGTTTTGTGTGTTGTGTGTTGTGTGTGTTTTGTGTGTTGTGTGTGCGTGTGCGTGTGTATATGGTTTGTGCGGTGTGTGTGTGTGGTGTGTGTGTGTGTTTGTTGAGTGTGTGTGTGTGTGATGTCTGTGTGTTGTGTGTGGGTTTTATGTGTGTGTGCGTGCGTGTGTGTGTGTGGCCGTGAGAGTGAGTGCTGCCGTGTGCGTGTGTGTGTGCGTGTGCGTGTGCGTTTGCGTGTGCGCGTGCGCGTGCGGTGCGTGTGCTCGTGCGTGTGCGTGTGCGTGTGCGTGTGCGCGTGTGCGTTCATGTGTGTATGTTGCGTATGGTGTGTGTGTGGTGTGGTTTCGGTGAGTGTGTGTGTGTGTGTGGGCCGGGCCCGCTGCTGGGTGGCTGCAAATCGGCCCCCACAGCGATCAGACAGCAATCCCGGCGCCCCAGGACGGCCCCGAGCCACCCCGAGACGCGCCCGAAGTTGCCGTGCCCGAGGGCGGCGGGAGTCGCAGAGGAGGTCGCGCGGTGGAAGGTGGCCGGGGCCGCTGCCTCTTGGAGCGGCGCCTTCACAACGCCGCCCCGCTCGCGAAAACTCGCGAGAGCAGCCCGGCCACGGGAGCAGAGCGGCGGCGCAGGGAGCGGGAACAGGAGGAGGAGGAGGAGGCGAGGGCGGAGGAGGAGGAGGCGGAGAAGGAGGATCGGAGGCGAGGGCGGCGGGCCTGGCCTGGCCCCATCCACGCCCGCCCGAGCGCGCGCGGCCGCGTGCCACCGCGGCCACCTCGGCTCGGGTCGGCCCCGGCGCCGCCCGCGCGAGGCGCCAGCGCCGCGCGCCAGCGCCGCGCGCCAGCGCGGGGGCGGGCGGTCGTCGCCGAGCCGGCGGGAGTTCCCTCGGCGCGGCAGGCGCAGGCCAAACCTCGGGGACCGCCTGCGAGAGGTCGACCTGCGGGGCCGCGAAGGCGCGCTGGAGGCTGTCGTAGCGGCGAGTCGGGCAGGTCCCTCTACAGGAGGAGTGTTCAACAATAGTACAAAAAAAGGTAGTCTGGGGACGATGCTTCCACTAGTTTGATCATTTTTGAATATGATTTGACTACTTGTTTTTTTCTCTCAAGATCCGCCTGTTGCAGGACATGCCCGACCCAATCGTAGCGCTTGTGGAGGTCGTGGGTGGCCTCGGTGGGTAGGTGCCGAAAGAAGGGGGGGGACAGCGCGCGGTCGCGCCGGCGCACGGGGGAGGTGGTAGGATCGAAGTATAAATCGGGTATAGCCAGGACCCTGGGTAAGGGGACCCGGTTAGTGGTAGGGCCTTGGGGCCCCTCAGTTGGCCAGATTCACTAAACCAGGTTTGCCGTAATTGGTGTTTCTCGGGTGACGGCAGTTCTGGTTAGCGGAAATGGGGCGGGGGGGCACCCCCGATACAGATCACTAAACCAGGTTCCACTAAACCCAGTTCTGCCAACGCCCGAATAAAGCGGCGTGATCGGACAGTCGCGAGCACCAAAGCGTCCTGCAGCGAGACGAGTGGGTGGAGGTGACAGAGGCGGCGGCCGAGCCGATCTGGGATTCTCCCTGGTGCCTGGACCGGGTGGGTCTTTCGACCAGGATGGGAGCGGCGCCGCGCTGCAGAGAGCAGCTTGGAGCCAGCCTGTTCTAAGAACCGTCTGTGGTCTGCAAGACATGTTGTTTAAAGCATGTGTGGCTCAGACTGTTTTGTTTTGACACATCGGGCCTGTGTTCTAAGAACATTGTTCTGGTGTTGTGGACATGTTTGGATTTGAAGAGCATGTCGTGGTAGTCCTATAGGAATGCCGGGACGGTCAGTCCCTGCTCAAAGACAGAAGCGGGAAACGAAGTCATTTTCCCTCCGCCTTTCCCGCTCGGGGTACTTCTGAGAGAGGAGGTCAAGCGTTGGGAGACTAGCTGCATAGAGCTGGCTTCGGCTCCGAGCCAGCCACGTTCTTGGATGCATCGTCGCTCGGGGCGCCGGGAGGCGCCAGAAAAAAGCAACTGCACGCTCCATCTCCTCCTGTCCCCCATCCCCGCCCCCTTTCCCCTCCTCCATCGTACGGTGGCTGTTGGTGGACAGCACGGCGCAGACCAAATGGGACGAGAAACCGGCCATTGATCCGGCAGTTGGCGCAAAACGCAAGGGTAGAGATGCTCATCACATTTCGCACGAAGAGCAATAATTGAACAAGTACTGAGAAGGGTAGTCACGCAGGAGCCCCGCCTACTGCGGCACGTCATCATTACCACCGTCATCAGGCCGACCGCGCCCCGAGCCGTGCGCACAGCGCAGTCATCACCGCCACCACAATCACCACCGCCAACATCTTCGCCATATCACCACGACCGTCATCCTCATCATCAGCAGCAGCATTATTATTATCATCATCGGCGTCATCATCGTCATCATCATCACCACCATCACCACCACCATCACCATCACCATCACCACCACCATCACCACCGTCATCATCACCACCATCATCACCAGCATCACCAGCAGCAGCATCACCACTACCACCATCACCAGCGTCATCACCATCACCATCATCATCATCATCATCATCATCATCATCATCATCATCATCATCATCAGCAGCAGCAGCAGCAGCATCATCAGTCATCATCGTCATCATCATCCTCAGCCTCAGTTATCATCGTCGTCAGCAGCAGCAGCAGCAGCATCATCACCGTCAGACCGTCAGCACCACCACGCCAGGAGGGCAGGGCGGCGGCGTGACCGCGCCGCGGAGGGGCCCGCGGGCCCCGCGGCCCGCCGCCGCGGCTGTTCCGCCAGGGTCGCTCGCGCACGGCCGCCACTTGCCAGGGCTCCTTCTCGATTCCTCCGATCCGACCCGGTTCGACTCCGATGGGCCCGATCCCGACTTCCGATTCGACCCGGGGGTTCCGAGGGGGGCTCCGGTTCCTCCACGAGAGGCCCGCCGGCCTGCCGATGGCCACCGAGGCGGCTGCCGATGTCCGCCGATCCGATGGATTTCGATCGCCGATCCGACGTCTCGATTCGATTCGAAGGATTGCAAAAAAACCGAAGGATTGCAAAAAAAAAAAAAAACCTTTTTTGAACGAAGGATTGCAAAAAAAACGAAGGATTGCAATCCTTCGTTTTTTTGCAATCCTTGGCTCTCCGGATCTGCGGCCCACGCTGGACTGACGAGCTTCCCCGGAAGAAGTGCTTGCAGTTCGGGGGAACGTAAGGCTCGAGCAGTCCGGAACTCGGGTGTGCCGGCGCTTTTTGGCGAGGCGCGTCTTTGATGTTGAGGGCCCACATTCTATAGGCATACGCCACATCCGCCGACCCCCATATGCACTATTGCGCCTCCAGGACTGCACTTCACGAGGCTTGTCCGAATCATGACACGGCGCTCGACATCGTTTCTGTTGCTTCGTTGTTGTTATCGTACCTCCTGGTTCTCTTTTGTTGCCTTCTGGTGGCATCCTGGGGGCTTCTTGGAGGCCTTTGAGGTTCCCTTGGGGGTCCATCAAGGCCTCTTGGGTTCTCGGGGAAGGCTGGGGGCGTCTTGGGGCCGGAGGCTTGAAAAGGTGCCCTCTGGACTCCCTCTTGGAGCCGTCTGGGGGCCCTCTTGGGCTGTCTTGGGGGCTTCGTGGGCTGTTTTTGGACCCTCTTCGACCCCTTGGGGGCCATGCAGCCGTCCGGGGGCGATATTGAAGGTTTCTTTGCCCGTCTTGGACGTTGTGAAAGCCGAAAAGGCGAGCATGCTGGAGGCCATCGTGGGCGTCAAGGAGCGGTATTTCGGCGACTCGTGGCCCTCCGGGACCGTCTGGGGAGCGTTTTGGTGCCTTCCTGGCCCGCTTTGGAGCCCTCCGCTCCCCCATGACGCGTTCGGTCCGGGGTCGGGCCAGGCCAGGGGGGGGCGGTCAAATTGCCGGTTCGGGTTCCCTGGGGGGGGGGGGGGGAGGGCATTGTCGGGGGGGGATAATCTCACACGCCCAGAGACCCACAAGGGGTCGGCCGATTTCGTGGGATGTTTGCAGCGGGAGTTCGCGTCAGATTTCAGGTTGGGTCTCGTCATTTTCACGACGGCCCCGTCGGGCCAACCTGGGCCCCCAAAACGCGAGTCTCACGCCTCCCCTACCAGCGCTCACGACAAAAAACAAGCACTTTGGCAAGGGGGGAGCAGGAGGAGGAGGAGGAGGAGGAGGAGGGGGAGGAGGAGGAGGAGCAGGAGCAGGAGCAGGAGGAGGAGGAGGAGGAGGAGGAGGAGGAGGAGGAGGAGGAGGAGGGAGGAGGAGGAGAGAGGAGCAGGGAGGAGCAGGAGGAGCAGGAGGAGGAGGAGCAGGAGCAGGAGGAGGAGGAGGAGGAGGAGCAGCAGGCAGGAGCAGGAGGAGCAGGAGGAGGAGGAGGAGGAGGAGGAGGCCCAGCGCTCCGCTGGTCATCTGCCGGCCCTCCTGCGGGCCACCTGCCAGCCCTCCGCAGGCCCTCCGCTGGCGCCTCTGCCGGGCCCCGCGAGGGTCCCAGGGCGGGCCTCGAGGGGGCCGCCGAAGAGGGGGCCCCCGAGCACGAAGCGGGGGCGGATGCGCAAAGCGCCTCGGGGGAGAGAGGGAGGTGGAGGAGGGAGAGGGGAGGTGGAGGAGGGAGAGGGGAGGAGGAGGAGGAGGAGGAGGAGGAGGAGGAGGAGGAGGAGGAGGAGGAGGAGGAGAGGAGGGGGAGGGGGAAGAGGGGAAGAGAAGGGGGAAGAGGGGGAAGAGGGGTCGGGGAGGGGGAAGAGGGGAGGGGAAGGGGAGGGGAGGGGGAGGCGGAGGAGGACGAGGGGGGGGGAGGCGGAGACGTGGATCGCTCTCAATTTTTCTCATCCTGCTTGGAGGATTGGGCTTGCGGCTCGCAGCTGGAATAGCTCGAGCGTCTTAGTTATGCCGCGCGATGCACGAGTTTTCAAGTTACGTGCCAGCGTGCGGAAATCCAGTCTAGACTGGGTTCCCAAGACGGGGAGAGCTAGTAGGCGTCGGGGTCATTTGTTTCGCGTGCTAGTGTCGTCTGACCCCCTCCACCTCACCTAACCTGCATCCTGGGGAGGAGAAGCGGGAGAATGGGTGAGGGGCCGACGATTGGTAAGAAGGAAAAGAAGAAAGTAGCATGGCTGAGAGGGGGCCGAGGAGGGGAGGAGGAGGGTGTGGTGGAAGAGAGGTAACAGGGAGGTCCGAGGAGGAGGGAAGGTGGAAGAAGGAGCAGCACAGAGACACCTCATGAGTTTGCATATCGCACGTCGGCTTGTGGATTGCAACCGGTTTGACTTGCGGCTCTTTGAATCGCATGGTTGTTGAGAACGTGCAGCGTGGATGTGGAGTTGATCGAATGACATTCGGCCCATCCCGCCACCGTGCCTGAGTTGTGCGTATGAATGAAGCTTATCGGTTCGTTCGATCTCGTGGGAGGCCTGTCGGGGACGTTTGGGAGGGAGTTTTGAGGCCTCTTGGGGGCCGAATCGGGGCTCCTTGGGGCCTTTTTGGGGCCTCTTGGGGGCATCTGGAGGGCCGTCCTTTAGCACCGTTGGGCCTCCTGAGGGCCTCTTGGGGCGGAAGGCTCGGATTTTCGGCTCCCTGGGCCCCTTTTAAAACTGTTTTGGGGCCCCCTTTGGCCGTCTTGGGCGCTTCCTGGACTGTCTTGGGGCACTCTTAGGCCGTCTTGGGGCCATCTTTGAAGCCTCTTGGGCCGTTTGGGGGTAATCTTGGGGTCCCCTTCAGCCGCCTTGGAGCGTCGGAAAGCTGAAAGGCGAGAACGCCCCCCCAAACAAACCAAGGATAATCACTGATGTTTACTTCTTGGGGCCCTCTTGGGAGGCCTCTTGGAGGCCTCTTGGAGGCCTCTGGGGCTTCTTGGAGGCATCTTGGGGCATTGTAAGGCCATCTTTGGCGTCTCGGGCTGATCTTTGGGCGTCTCGGGACCCTCTTGGGCTCGAAAAAAATCATGCGACAACACTTCCCGGAGCCCAGGCCTCACGTGGGAAGCCACAGGGGGCACGCCAGGAGCTCCGCCAAATTTCCGAACTTGGGGTCTGGGCCTCTTGAAGACTCCTCAGGACTGAGGACTGAGGTTCCAGGGAATCGGCAAAGGACAACTCCATGCCCAGAGGCACGGTGGCGGACTGTGAGCAGGCAGGACCTCCCCAGGGACCCCGGGGGCCCTCCCCAGGGACCCTTGGGCCGGGGCCAGGGCTGGGGCCGGGGCCACGGCCATTGCAAGGCAGGGCCGGGGCCAGTGTCGGGACCGGGGCCGCCCTCCCCACAGGGGAGCCCCTCCTCGTCCTCGGCATCGCTCGGACGTGTGCATTTTTCCTTCGGCGAGGACCATCGAGGAGCATCCTTGATCATTTGACGAAAAAAACACGCACGAAACCGAAAAATGCACAGGGAATGGACGTCCGAGCGATGGCGAGCGTCCCCCTTGCCCACAGGTGGGACCACTCCCCGGGGGGCGGTATACCTGGACCCGGCCCCCCCGCTTTCCCCCCCTTCGTCAGGAAAGGGAAAGAGGCAAGGGCATCGGCTTAACTACGACGTTTCTTTTCTCTGTTCGTTCTCCATATTCTCGAGACCGGCGACGACGACGAAGACGACGAAGACGACAGCGTCGCACGCACGCCGACAAGGAGAAGGGGAAGGTAGAGGAGGAGAGAGGCGAGGAGAGATGAGGATGAGGACCAGAAAGGAGAAGGGATAGGTGGAGGAGGAGGAGGAGGAGCAGCAGGAGGAGGGAAAGAGAAGGGTAAGGAAGGAGGAGGGAAATGTGGTAAAGGGGGGAAGGAGGAAGAGAACGAGGAGGAAGAGAGTAATGGGAAGGAAGGAGGGGGAGGAAGAAGAGGATGAGGAGGAGGGAACGAGCAGGAGGAGGAGGGGAAGAGGAAGAGGAGGA
>CAUYUJ010018687.1:37500-42500 GCA_963575745.1 Prorocentrum cordatum | reverse complement strand
GGAGGCTCCAGCTCAATTGGCCGTCCGAGAACCAAGTGGGCTGGTTCAGTAGACCATTCTGCGGTGCACGCTGAATTGCGCACGTGCGGTGTAGCGCCAACCTGCAAGACAGGGAGTACGAGGAGGCGGACGAGGAGGAGGAGGAGGAGAAGGAGGAAGAGGAGGAGGAGGAGGAGGAGGAGGAAAAAGAGAAAAGGGAGGAGGAAAAGGAGGTGGAAGGAGGAAGGGAAGAGGGAAAAACGTCGCATTCGATTATCAGCACTTCCCTGGCGTGGCGCTTCCGCAGCAGATCCTCACGTACAGGCTTCTTCTACTCTTGTCCTATGCACGCAGGCGCTGTGGTAGCGCTGCGTTGCACGCGGATGGTGTGGTGTAGACAGGCGCTGTGGCGTGCACAGGCGCCGCGGTGCACGCAAGCATTGTGGTATACACAAGCGCTGTGTTGCACATGGTTGCCTCTGGTGTGCACATGTACACCGGCGCTGTAGTGTGCGCAAGCACTGCAGTGTACACAAGCGTTGCGTTGCACATGGTTGTTGCGATGTACGCAGGCGTTGTGGTGTACACGCGCGCTGTGGTGCACGCGAGCGTTGTGGTGCACACAGGCGCAAGTGGGCAGATCGCCACCTACATGCTGCTCGCGTCGTCGTCGTCGTCTCGCGTCGTCGTCGTCGTCGTCGTTTGTCGCTCGTCGCGTCGTGCGCGCGGGCGCGGCTGGTGCCGGAGCCACACGGCGGGGGGGGGTGCGTTACGTCATACCCCCTCCCCGGCCCTCCCCCCCCCCATGACGCCCGTCATCGCCAAACATACAGAAACGCTCTATTATCAATCATTTCAAGCATCGTTCGTGATTTCCTGCCGTCTCTTTCTCCCTTCTTCGTTCTCTCTTTGATTTGTTTTGTTTGTTGTTATTTCCCTTTTGTTTCTGGATATTTTTGTTCTGCATCAGAAATCTAGAGAGCCACCAGGGAGAGCACAAGAGACAAGGAAGGCGGTCTCTGATTCGGCCGGTGGACTTTCTGTTTAAGCGCGGGGTCTCGGACTCGGCGAGTGCAGTCTCTGATTCGGCGTGCGGGGTGTCTGACTCAGCGTGCTGAATCTCTGATTCGGCGCGCGGCATCTCTTATTCGTCGCACTGAATCTCTGATTCAAGGTGCGCTGTCTGTAATTCGGCGCTCGCGGTATGTAATTCGCCCCACGCGGTTTGTGATACAACAAAATTTGGTCTGTGATTCGAAATTTCCTATCATGTTTCAATCATCCATAGCGATCTGCACCCTAACGCCTCTGTACACCTCAGTGCCTGCGTGCACCACATCGCTCATGTACACCACAGCAGCCGCGTGCAACACAGCGTCAGTTCGTGCCACCGCGCGCGCGGGCACAACAGCTCTTGTGTACACCACAGCGCCTACGTACACATCAGCCGTGTGCAACACAGCACCAATGTACACCACAATGCCTGCGTGCATTGCAGTGCCTGTGTACACCACGGCGCTTGTGTGCACCACAGCAACCGTGTGCAACACAGCACTACTGTTGCATGTAGAATGTTAGAAGGAATCAGTAGGACAAAAAGGAGCGTTTGAGGATTCCACCAAAAACGCCAGAAAATAATCCTTGTGGACAAGGGAGCGCCAGGGGAATCTACGAGTCCTTTCGAGTTCGCCCGCATCACCGTAACTCCTCCCATTTGCGTCCAGGAGGCTCCAGCTAAATTGGTCGTCCGAGAACCAAGTGGGCCGGTTCAATAGACCATTCTGCAGTGCACGCTGAATTGCGCACGTGCGGTGTAGCGCCAACCTGCAAGACAGGGAGTAAGAGGAGGCGGAGGAGGAGGAGGAGGAGAAGGAGGAAAAGGAGGAGGAGGAGGAGGAAGAGAAAAAGGAGGAGGAGGAGGTGGAAGGTGGAAGGGAAGAGGGAAAAACGTCGCATTCGATTATCAGCACTTTCCTGGCGTGGCGCTTCCGCAGCAGATCCTCACGTACAGGCTTCTTCTACTTGTCCTATGCACGCAGGCGCTGTGGTAGCGCTGCGTTGCACGCGGATGGTGTGGTGTAGACAGGCGCTGTGGCGTGCACAGGCGCCGCGGTGCACGCATGCATTGTGGTGTAGACAGGTGCTGTGTTGCACATGGTTGCCTCCGGTGTGCACATGTACACCGGCGCTGTAGTGACTGTAGTGTGCGCAAGCACTGCAGTGTACACAATGGCTGCGTTGCACATGGTTGTTGCGATGTACGCAGGCGTTGTGGTGTACACGCGCGCTGTGGTGCACGCGAGCGTTGCGGCGCACACAGGCGCAAGGGGGCAGATCGCCACCTACATGCTGCTCGCGTCGTCGTCGTCTCGCGTCGTCGTCATCGTCGTCGTCGTCGCTTGTCGCTCGTCGCGTCGTGCGCGCGGGCGCGGCTGTGGTGCCAGAGCCACACGGCGAAGGGAGGGGCGTTACGTCATACCCCCTACCCGGCCTTCCCCTCCCCCCATGACGCCCGCCATCGCCGAACATGAAACGCTCTATTATCAATCATTTCAAGCATCGTTCGTGATTTCTGGCAGTCTCTTTCGCCCTTATTCTTTCTTTCTTTTAATTACCTAACAGCGAAGACTGATAGGTTTCTAGTGGGGTCAAAAGAGAACATCTTGACTCCCCAGGGGGGTCCGGGCAGGATCCGGGGAGAAACCGCGGAAGTCGTTTTAAGCAAACAGTTACACACTTCGTGGTCTTCGAGGTCCCAGAATTCCATTCCCAGGCCACATTCTGAATGCCCGGAGCCAGCTGTAGGCCACTTCGTCGTCTTCGAGTTCCCAGAACTCCACTCCCGGGCCACATTTTGAATGCCCGGAGCCAGCTGTAGGCCACTTCGTGGTCTTCGAGTTCCCAGAACTCCATTCCTGGGCATGATTTTGAATGCCCGGAGCCAAGTGTAGGCCACTTCGTGGTCTTCGAGTTCCCAGAATTCCATTCCTGGGCATGATTTTGAATGCTCGGAGCCAACTGTAGGCCACTTCGTGTTCTTCGAGTTCCCAGAATTTTACTCCCGGACCACATTTTGAATGCTGAGGCGGGCTGATGTTGAGGCTGAGGCAGGCTGAGGCTGATGCAGGCTGAGGCTGAGGCCGAGGCCGAAGGCAGACTGAGGCTGAGGCTGATGCAGGCTGAGGCTGAGGCTGAGGCAAGCTGAGGCTGAGGCTGAGACAGGCTGATGCTGAGGCAGGCTGTGGCTGAGGCTGATGCAGGCTGAGGCTGAGGCAGGCTGAGGCTGAGGCCGAGACTGAAGGCAGACTGAGGCTGAGGCTGAGGCAGGCTGAGGCTGAGGCCGAGGCTGAAGGCAGGCTGAGGCTGAGGCTGAGGCAGGCTGATGCTGAGGCAGGCTGAGGCTGAGGCTGAGGCTGATGCAGGCTGAGGCTGAGGCAGGCTGAGGCTGAGGTCGAGGCTGAAGGCAGACTGAGGCTGAGGCTGAAGCAGGCTGAGGGTGAGGCAGGCTGAGGCTGAGGCTGAGGCAGGCTGAGGCTGAGGCAGGCTGAGGCTGTGGCTGAGGCTGATGCAGGCTGAGGGTGAGGCAGGCTGAGGCTGAGGCCGAGGCTGAAGGCATATTGAGGCTGAGGCTGAGGCAGGCTGAGGCTGAGGCAGAGGCAGGCTGAGGCTGAGGCTGAGGCAGGCTGATGCTGTGGCAGGCTGAGGCTGAGGCTGATGCAGGCTGAGGCTGAGGCTGAGGCTGAAGCTGAGGCAGGCTGAGGCTGAGGCCGAGGCTGAAGGCAGACTGAGGCTGAGGCTGAAGCAGGCTGAGGCTGAGGCTGAGGCAGGCTGACGCTGAGGCTGAATCGGGCGGAGGCTGAGGCCGAGGCTGAAGCAGACTGATGCTTAGGCTGAAGCAGGCTGAGGCTGAGGCTGAGGCAGGCTGAGGCTGAGGCTGAGGCAGGCTGAGGCTGAGGCTGAGGCTGATGCAGGCAGAGGCTGCGGCAGGCTGAGGCTGAGGCTGAGGCAGGCTGAGGCTGAGGCTGAGGCTGATGCAGGCTGAGGCTGCGGCAGGCCGAGGCTGAGGCCGAGGTTGAAGGCAGACTGAGGCTGAGGCTGAAGCAGACTGAGGCTGAGGATGAGGCAGGCTGAGGCTGAGGCTGAGGCAGGCTGAGGCTGAGGCTGAGGCTGAGGCAAGCTGAGGCTGCGGCAGGCTGAGGCCGAGGCCGAGGCTGCAGGCAGACTGAGGCTGAGGCTGAAGCAGGCTGAGGCTGAGGCAGAGGCAGGCTGAGGCTGAGGCTGAGGCTGATGCTGAGGCAGGCTGAGGCTGAGGCTGAGGCTGATGCAGGCCACTGCGACTGTCATCGCGAATGCGACTACGACTGCGAGAACAGCAGAATTCTACAACTGGATTCTCATCTGAATCTTAAGGGGAATGCTTCCAGATATGCTCCTACACATCGCTGTTAGGTTGCTTCGCCGGGATAACAGCGAAGACTGATAGGTTTCTATAGTGGTGTCAAAAGAGAGCATCTGATGACTCAGAAGGGAGGTCTGGGCGGCATCCGGACAGCGAGGGCCGGGCTCATGGCCGGGCTCGTTTTAGCAAACAGTCACACACTTCGTGCTCTTCGAGTTCCCAGAACTCCATTCCCGGGCAACATTTTGAATGCCCGGAGCCTACTGTAGGCCACATCGTGCTCTTCGACTTCCCAGAACTCCACTCGCGGGCCACATTTTGGATGCCCGGAGCCAACTGTAGGCCACTTCGTGCTCTTCGATTTCCCAGAACTCCATTCCCACGGAGCCAAGTGTAGGCCACTTTGTGCTCATCGATTTCCCAGATCTCCACTCCCGGGCGACATTTTGGATGCCCGGAGCCAACTGTAGGCCACTTCGTGCTCTTCCACTTCCCAGAACTCCACTCCCGGGCCACATTTTGAATGCCCGGAGCCAATTGCTCGCCACTTCGTGCTCTTCCATTTCCCAGACTTCCAAGACTCATCATCTTCATCATCATCATCGTCCCCGTAGCCTTCTTG
>CAUYUJ010018687.1:0-27500 GCA_963575745.1 Prorocentrum cordatum | reverse complement strand
GAGTGGCCCGAAGACGCCTGCAGGCCAGATCCGAGCTCCGAGGACTGCGCTGGGGCAGTATGAAGTGGCAACTGGGAGGTGGAGGAGGATGAGGGGGAGGAGGAGAATGAGGAGGAGGAGGAGGAGGAGGCTGGGGAGGAGGAGAAGACGGAGGAGGAGGATGCGGTCGAGGTAGAGGGGGGTGGCTGTGGAGGTGGGGGAGGAGGAGGAGGAGGAGGAGGAGGAAGATGAGGGGGGTGGGGAGGAGAAGGAGGAGGAGGAGACAGAAGAGGAGGGGGGGATGAGGCAGAACAGGATGATGATGAGGAGGCGGAGGAGGACGATGAGGAGGACGAGGAGGACGATGATAGCGCGGTGGAGGATGGCGAGAGGGGGGGGAGGAGGAGGAGGAGGAAGAGGAGGAGGAGGAGGAGGACGAGGACGTGGAAATAGAGAGAGAGAGAGAGAGAGAGAGAGAGAGAGAGAGAGAGAGAGAGGGAGAGAGAGAGAGCGAGGAACGAGAGGATACATATATATATATATAGAGAGAGAGAGAGAGAGACGGGGGGTCGAACAGGTTTCCGACCCTAGCAGGACTGATGGCGATACACCAGCGAAAGACGATGCCACGTCAATCCAGGATGACTTGGTTGCTCGCGTGAGGCAGCTTCACAGTGATGACTCGTTGAAGTTCTCGAAGGCTAACCCGATGCAGTCGTCGCAGATGCCGATGAACATGACGCCCCAGCAGAAGAAGTACTACAAGGGCGACCAGCAGGCCAAGCAGATCTACGAGGAAGGCCACTGCGCGTTCACGATGAGGCCCCCCCTGGGTCAGCGGCTGCAGCGCGACCTGAAGAAAGACGCGAGCCTCAAGGATGACTACAACACAACTGGTGACATAGATGCTTGGAAGAAGAAGTGGGTGGCCGACCAGTACAAGGGTGCCATCACGCGCCTCAAAACGATCACAACTTCGGTGGACGACTCGTGGATCCGCAACGGCAAGTTGGTGTCGTTCCTGAAGATGTGCTACTTGGAGGGAGGGCCTCGCGGCCAGTATGACGAGGAGACGATTCGAGGTTGCCAGGCAAATGTTGAGAAGTGCATCCAAATGGGGTACCCCTTCACCCAGGTCGACGAGGGCACTGGAGCCGTGAAGTTCATGTGGTTCGAGACGATCTGGCAGGAGAAGTTCACCAAGCGCTGGGAGATCACTGAGCATCAGGCTGAGTATGATGAAGTTGCCGACGACCAAGATGGCCGCGACGCCGCTGAGGGTGATGGCTGTGGCGCAACACACGACCGCAAGCCAGAACGGCTGAAGCCAGCGCCATGTCCCAAGCCAGTGCCAGATCCTAAGCCAGAAAGGCCGAAGCCAGTGAAGACCCTGGCCACGATTCGACTCACGGAGGCTCGCAAAGTGATAAATGCTGCACAGACTTCGTTTTCGACTGCCAAATCGATGCTCGAGACTATCAAGGAGAACGGGGATGACCCCGAAGCCGAGTACGCCTGGGCCAGGACAAGTGCGGTTCAGGGGAAAATCCAGTCGTACGAGAGCGAGCTCAACACGATGGTGAAGGAGAACAACGTCTGGAAGCAGTTGCTCCTTGGCGTGGAGTTCGCCCAGGCACGTCGCATGCAAACAAAAAGGGTGAGATGGGGGGGGCGAGGGCGGAGAGGAAGGTGATGAGGAAACGGCGGAGGACGATGGAGACGGATAGAACAACGATGATGATGGCGATGATGAGGAGGAGGGGGGGATGAGGGAGAAGGGTGACGATGGGGCAGATGAGGCGGGGGAGGAGGAGGATGATGCGGAGGCGGAGGATGGGGATGCGGAGGAGGATGACGATGAGGCGGGGGAGGAAGGCGCACAGATGCGGAGAGGAGAGCGACGCGTCTTGTGGATCCTATCGACCGTCTCCTTCTCTTTGCCCGTCTCCTCCTCCTCCTCCTCCTCCTCCTCCTCCTTCTCCTCCTCCTCCTCCTCCTGCTGCGCCTGGTCCGCCTCACCCCCCCTCGCCCTCCTCATCCTCCCCCACGCCCCCCATATCGTCCCCGCTCCTCCCTGTCAGTCTACGTCTCCTCCGCTTCCTCCTTCCCCTCATCCTCGCCGCCTTCCTCATCCCTCGCATCAACACCCCACGCGCCCTGGAATACCATCGATACGTCATCGATACGTCATCGATGCGTCATCGATGCGTCATCGATGCGTCATCGATGCGTCATCGATGCGTCATCGATGCGTCATCGATGCGTCATCGGTGCGTCATCGGTGCGTCATCGGTGCGTCATCGGTGCGTCATCGATGCGTCATCGATGCGTCATCGATGCGTCATCGATGCGTCATCGATGCGTCATCGATGACGCATCGGCGACGCATCGATGACGCATCGATGACAACCCGAGGTCAAGCAGCAGTTCTCCGAGTCCGAGATCGAGAACGGGTGCGAGCCTGGCAAGGTCAAGCTCCTCAAGGATCGCCGCTCCTCTCCCCGTCCACATCATCTCTCCATCCACTTCTCTCTCTCTCTCTCTCTCTCTCTCTCTTTCTCTCTCTCTCCCTGTCCACCTCCTCTCTATCGTCCCGTCTCTGCGGTCGGCCCCTGTCGCCGACGCCCGTCTTCGTTCAGTTTTAATCACCAGCTCTACATGTGCCGTGCCCGCAGGACGCTGTCGACAGGCTGGACAATATCCTCGCCACCACCATCCATACCAACGAGGTCCAGAGGAATACGGCCACTGGAGGCAAGTCGACCGCCGCCAAGCCAAAAAAGAAACCAAGGGCAGCCGCGAAGGCGAAAACTGATGCTTAAGTGTGCTCGTGTGTATTGTCTGGCTTCGCTGGTGTGATGGGGTATTCTCTCGGTGACGCACGCTGATCACTCTAGAGCATTGGGGTGGTTGCACAGCCGCGCATATTTTCATTGGTGTCAGCACAGCTTTGGGCACCGCGACTTGTTGGCGCCGAGCCTTGGTGTAGGGTACGCGTCTTGGAAGACGCCATTCAAGCGCACTGTTACTGTGCTGGCATCGCGTGCACGGTGCGTGCGTGGCACTTATGCGTTGCCGAGGCGCACCAGTTTCGCCTCAGCGTGGCGTGCTGCCACGCGCCAGCAGTCGACTGTGCGACGTTCAGATCGCGCGATGCGACTGGTGCTGCTCCGCGGGGCCCCGATTGGCGAGGGCACAAGCGACCGACGACGTGGCGGGGACTTGATGGGGACTACGAATTTCCAATAAACCGTCAAACAATTCTTAGGATGTCTTAGAATTTCCTGAAATTTCTGGAAATTTCTGAAAATGTTCAGAAATTTCTAGATTTGAACCGACAATTCTCAATCTGACCCGATCCCGGACCGATGACGGACCGATGACGGACCGATGACGATGACGTGCGATGATGTCCGATGACGTCCGATGACGTGGTTGCGATACCCTATATATATATATATATACAAAAACGCTCGATGACGTGCGATGACGTTCGATGACGTCGACGTCGCACCGATGACGGACCGATGACGGACCGATGACGGACCGATGACGGACCGATGGCGGACCGATGGCGGGCAGACACAGGCCGACGAGAGGCGAAAATCAACGCAGTGGCCCCGCGGACGGCAGTTTTTTCATCTTGGATTCCCGCGGCGGTGCGTTGGCCGCGGAGTGGTGTCGAGCAAATGGCCGCTCGTGTAGCTTCTTTCTCCTTCTTGCACCGCCCACTGTTCTGCTGTCGCACTCGCTCGTCAGCATCCGCCCCCTCGCCTGAACCAATTTCTCTACATCGCTCGTCCTCCACGCCCAAGGTCTCCTGTTTCTCCTGCTCCTCTTTCTCACCCCCTCTCTTTTCATGCACGGGTTGCTTCTGGACTGGCGGTAGTGATGGATATGGCGTGCTGAACGGCACGGGTAGAGGGGTGAAGGGAGGGAGGTGATGGGATGGCGGACGCGAGATGGATGATGGTATGCTGCTAATGATGGTGATGGGTTCAGATGAACGTTCACCGCATTGACCTGACCGCTGATGCCGCTGATGCTCAAGCGCCACTCAATGGCGCCACGCCGCCGCGCAATCTCGCCACCCGTGCCAGCCCACGTCCAGTCCGAGTCCGGTGATGCGCTGCTCCACCAACTTCAGAAGCTCTATTGTTGTGGTGAGTTAACTGCCAAGAGTTTCTGCGAGATCAGTTACCATGCCAGCAAGGCTGGCGCCGTGGGTGACGTGAAACGCTGGGGGATGGCCCCCCAACCTTCGTGGAACACTGGTCATTATTCCCGACATATCGAAAAACAAATACGTGGACTCGGGCTGGTTACAGTTCAACCTGTTGTCTTAGATGTTCCTTGTCAGACTCGCCAGACACGATCTCGCTCAACTGCGCAGATTGCGGTGCGCCCGTTTCACGAGCTGCTCCGAGAAGAGGTTACCACGCCATTGGTCGAATCTGACTTTCGACGACAAGTGATGTCCAAACAGTGGCCGACTTCTGTCCGAGAACATGTCGTGGTCACGGAAGCAGGTCCTTGCGAGTTGGTCATCCCAGTCGGGGTATATGTTGATTCTGCCCAATATGGTGGTGCTGCTGGTGCTGGGCGGACCAAATCAATTCTAGTTATCTCCATCGTCAATTTGATCAGTGGTCTTCGCCACATTGGGATAGTGTTCCGCAAGCACGTTGCGTGTCGCTGCGGGTGTAGAGGGCACTGTTCTTACAATCGGTTGTTCACCTTCTTGCGGTGGTCCCTCGATGCATTGGCAGCTGGCATCTTTCCATCAACTACCTGGGACAATGCCCGCTGGCCTGACAGGGAATCAGCCAGGCGGGAGAGTGGTGGCACCGCCTTGGGATTCAAAGCCGCGTGTTGCTACCTCATGTGCGACTGGGAGGGGCTGGTGTCGTTCTACAATATTCCGTCTTGGAAGTCTTCGTTGCACTGCTGTCCCCTCTGCGACGCCAACTCGGAGAACCTGCACTATTACAGGACTGCGTTTTTTTTTGTACTGGCGCGTGCCAAAGTGCGTGAAATGATGATGTCAGAATACGAGTGATGTTCGAACGGGAACGGGTGGGCTGGGATGGTGGCAAGGTGGCAAGGACGGAGGCGGATGGATGATGATGAGATCGGGTGGGTCAGGGGGACGAGGAGGAACACGTGGAGGAGGACGCGGGGGGGCCCTCCCATCTCCCCCCCTCCCTCCTCCTCCTCCTCTTCCTCCACCTCCTCCTCCTCTTCCTCCTCCTCATCCTCCTCATCCTCCTCCTCTCCTCCACCTCCTCTTCCCCCCCCTCCTCCTTCGGCGTCGCTTTGCAAGCAAGGCAGCGGCCCCAGCCTTCTTGAGAATGAATACGATCTTCCCTGGGAGAATCACGACGATGGTGACCACCTGGACGCGACTCGGCAGGCCGAGATATATGTTTATGTTGGAGCGGATGAAGAAAAGGCGCGACTGTGGGATGATGCATGTATGTTTTTCGATCGGAGGAAGGGCAAAGGTCGAGGGCTCACCGTGGGATGTGACACTGAGGCGCTCAATGAACGGAGTGCCCCCTGCAAAAAAACGACCTCCTACTTCCCCAGCCTGGCTTAGAGGACGTCGGTAATTATGCTGTTGTACAAACGCCAGTCTGGCTGAAGTTCTGGAGACCGTCCAGGGCAACGATTCGGTTTGCCAGCCAAGCACTCTTGTAAACTCAAAGCAGCAGAGACAGTGGACATGTTTCGTTTTTGCGCTGAGATTCTGATGCCAACCTTCGCCCGCCGACTTCCCCGTGGTGCTGTGCTCAAGAGGAGTGCCGACTCGTTGCTCGAATGGGCCAATGAACTATCGGCATGCCCAGACGTACCGTCCCCAGAACAGTGTGATCGTTTGGAAAACTTGGCTCTTCGACATCTTGTCGGACTTAGGCGCTCAGGGATCCCGCGGAAGCCGAAGCACCACCTGTTTTGGCACATGAACAAAAGGAACCAATATCACCCAACTGCCCTCTGACTCCCCCTCCTGCTCCTGCTCCTCTGTATCCTTCCCAACCGCTGCTCTCTTGACGGGGTCCCGACCCCTCGCTCACCCCTGCCCGTCTGGTGATGCATCGGCGAAGCATCTGTAACGCGTCGGCGATGCGTCGGCGATGGGGGGGCGCACGCAGGCGGGGGGCGCGGGCCTCGCGTCCGGTGACGCGCGCGGCGACGTCGCGCCTGGCAGTCCGGCAAGGGGGGCGCAGGGGCGAGGCGGAGGAGGATGAGGTGGCGGAGGAGGAGGGGGAGGAGGAGGAGGAGGAGAACGAGACTGAGGAGGAGGAGGAGGAGGAGGAGGGAGGAGGAGGAGAAGGGAGGAGGAGGAGGAGGAGGAGGAGGAGAAGGGGAGGAGGAGGGAGGAGGAGGAGGAGGAGGGGGGGGGGGGAATGAGGAGCAGCAACAGCAGGCAGGAGCTAAGAGTGAAGCAGCGGCCTGCAGCAGCGGCTTTTGATCCACAAGACGACGTTCGCATCCTCCCTCCCTCCCTCGGAATCTCGTCCTCCTCCTTCTCCTCCTCCTCCTTTCCTCCCACCCCCCCCCTCACTCAATCCTCCTCCCTCTCCTCCACCCTCCTCCTCGATGAGCCTTAGATGCTCACCCCCTGGACGCCCCCTTAGATGCTCACCTCCTGGGGCCACTCTGAAGCCCACCGCTTCCATTTGCCATCCTTTGAGGATCCGTATTCAGGGGCACCCTCGCATTTATGCTACGTGGAAAGACGAGACGCTCAATGCTCTCCTAGCCAATTTGGCTGAAGCATCCCACGCAGCGGCATTCGAACGAGGCGTGTTCAACCGCCTGGATCTCCAGGTGGCGCTGGGCATAGGCGTTGGTCGATCTTCCTGATGGCTTGTGCCGTGCTTCTTGTGGCGCTGATGGTGGTGCACGTCAGCGCGACTGTCGACCCCGCAGTTCCAGAGTGGGTCGCGCAGCTGGCGTCGACGAGCGCCGACCAGACACGCTTCGGGACATTACAGTTCGTTGCGAGTACTGTTCCTGGCTTGCTTCGCTCAGGATCGATAGTGGCATAAGCTCAACGCATTCGCTCCTGGGTGTCTGTAAACCCGTGCGCGACGGTTGGATTCGCCTTGGAACTCGTCGTGCTCGCACGGGCGCATATACCTACGAGCATATGCCACGCACCTTCCCCCAGGCAAGATCGCCACAGACCTTGACTTCGCTCATATCTTCAGTGGGCGGGATAGCCCAGGCAAAGCAATGCTGCGGAGAGGATACAACGTGGGCTCCTTCGACATTATTAACCATGTGTCGCAAGACATAACCACGTGTGCAGGGATGCTGTGGTGCGCAATCTTGTGTTTCCGCGTGCGTCCGAAGGGGTTCGTGCATTTCGGCGTGGACTGTCGAAGCTATGCGTGGATCAGCCGATGGCAGAGTGGCAGGTCGTCTGATGATCCCGTTGGGAATGATTCGTACACTCTCGTCAACGTTGGGAACACCATGGCGTTGTTCGTGAGTTGGGTGTGCACGCACTTAAGCCTGGCACGTGTTTACATTTCAATCGAGCAACCCACCACCTCAATTTTTAAGCACCACCCTGCGTTTCTCTCGCTCAAGAAGCGTGTTACTATCAATCCGATCTGCACGTGGTTGGGTGCATTTGACCGCTCCCTGCCAATCCCCAAGGCCGCGCATATCTTTACGTGCGCTTCGCGCCAGCACATCTGGCGCATACTTCGCCAGGGGATGCATCGGTGCCAGCCCCCCCCCCACCCCCTAGATGTATGCAGAAATCGAGGACGCACGCTGCCTCTTGTGCACCCGACGTGGTGTGTGGATACCACTGTTCCCATCGATGTAGCGAAGCGTTTTTTGCGGCGTAGCATGCCGACAAAGATGCATCAGCCGAAGCGTCGCGAGGCAGTCTGGCGGATGGACGGCACGTATGTCGTGGGAGGTTCCGCTTTGAAAGGCACTGGCACG
This sequence comes from Prorocentrum cordatum, assembly GCA_963575745.1. Taxonomy (NCBI): domain Eukaryota; class Dinophyceae; order Prorocentrales; family Prorocentraceae; genus Prorocentrum; species Prorocentrum cordatum. The sequence goes on along the minus strand of CAUYUJ010018687.1, from coordinate 19,553 downwards.
TGCCCGAGGGCGTTCGGCGAGAGCATGGCCAAGATGGCAATTCATCTTTTGGGAGACGCCACTCCCTGATTATCAATGTGGCAGGAAGGGAGAGGAGATGAAGGGAGAAGATCGGACGGAGGGAGAGGAGAGGACGGCAGCCCTACGCATTTTAGCAACGATGTGTCACATCGTGAATTAGTTGCTTGAACTTGCTCGCGTGCGCAAGCATGCGGCTTCAGTCGTAGCGCCCTGATACTGTTTGAACACGGACGGCAATGATGCCGCGGGACGTGCAGCGCCGGACGCGTTGGCACCTACCTGATAACATGTACCTTGAGCTGGCCAGCCATCTGTTGGGCGAGTGCACGCCCTGATCTCTTTGTGGGATACGGGGGAAGAGGTAATCATAATGATGGCGGGTGGCTCCCGTGCGTACGCGAGCGACGTATGACGTCGTGAATTAGCTCACTGCAGTATGCCGCGTGTGTAAACATGGTGCTCAATCCTGTCGACGTTCGACTCTGGTTGAAATTGGTCCGCGTCGCCTGTCGCTCACCCCCTGCAGCTCGCAAGATCTCTCCTGCTCATCCTCGCATCACTGATCCGCCTCCACCTCCGTATCTTTCTCACCGCCTGTCGCTCACCCCCTGCAGCACGCGCCCCATCTCCTGCTCATCATCCTCTTCCTGATCCGTCTCGTCCTTCTCCTCCTGCCCCTCATCCCCCCCCCCATCCTCCCCCCCCCCCTCCTCCTCTCCCTCCTCCTCCTCGGGGCGACCCTCTTCATCCGCATTCCCCCCTGCGGTCTCCCTGAACAGCCATCTAATTCAACAACAGGCGCTGGCCCTGTGACATCCTGCTCGCTCTCTGGCGCAAGGCCCCCGTCTCATCTCGCCGTTCGGTGCCAGACCCCTGGGGTGGAGATTGCGGGAACCCTAAGCCATCCCGCTGCCCCCCGCCTAACCCTCCTGGTTCGATGCATCGGCGTTGTGTCATCGATGCGTCATCGAGGCCGTCATCGATGACGGTGCCGATGCGTCGCCGATGTCTCGCAAACTGCAACCCTCCGACTGGCGACCGACGACCAACAGCGACGACCACGGTGGACGACGGTCGACGAGACGACGAGGACGACAGTCGCGACTGCGACGATGAAGATGTCAATGTCACCAACGTGGAAACCCGTTTGTCCTTAGACGTCTGTTGGGCTCGAGGCTCGCGTGGTGAGTTGCTCGTTTCTCTACGCGCGGCGAGCCCGCGAGACGCGCCATGTCTTTCGGAGGCAGCCCGCGCTCCGCGAACTGGAGCACCTCTCCAGGAAGCACGAAGAACGCTTACATCATGCATTGCTACGTGCCGCAGTGCAACACCTGGATCAAGCTGAACGTTCAGAAGACGAAGCCCCACGAGGTCAACAAGCAGACCTTCGAGGAAGTCGCTCAGGAGATCATCTACAATATCGAGTACGTCATGGCTAAGAACATCCTGGTTGAGCTCAAGCACCGCTTGAGCGTTTTCGAACAGGAGGACGACAAGGATATCATCTTGCACAGGTGCTCTGCGCAGCAGCCTCGCGGCGATCCGTTGCAGGGTGATGACCAGGTCTTCTACTTGACGTGGCTCGTGGCTTGGACGGCGAACAGCGGCGTCGTGCTGGACAAGGCTGCCGAGGAAGGTCTCCACTCACAGGAGGAGCCGCTCCTGCGCTGGGTGTGCATGGGGCCATCGGACCCGACGAACCTACTATCGGTGCTGGTCTACATCGAGCCGTGCAACCATTGGCAAGAAGTGTGGCTGCCAAACCGTCAGCTCACCACGAACGGGCAGGTCCGCACGACGGTCAAGGACATGAAGATCACCATCATGAGCCACTTCGAGGCTGTGAAGGTGAACAACAACTTTACCCTGGAGTTCTCGCCGAACCACATCGAGATCCGCCGTTGCGCGGGCAGCCTCCCTGTGGGCGAAGCGCTCTTGGACGGCGATGTCGTGACGGATAACAAAAGGTGGTATTACGCGACGGCTGACAGGATGGTCCAAGTGTTAAGGGCCTTGCAGGCCGCGAAGGATGATATCCAGTGATGCCGCAGACTATGTCCTGCAGTGAATCTGTGCTGCATGCAGGCTCTCGCATTCTTTCAAGCTGCACCTTTGGCAGCAACATCAGCGGCTGGGTGTCCAGCTGCGGGCGGTGAGCCACGCGTGTCGCGAGGCGCTTCAGCCCAAGTAACTACACGAGGGAAGGGAGGAATGAAGGAATGACGGAAGGGAGAGCCAGGAGATGCAGACGGGAGGGCGAGCCATGGGAGGCAGACGGGAGGGCGAGCCACGCGTGCCGCGAGGCGCTTTTTTTTTTTTTCTTTATTTTATTTTTTTTTTATTTTTTTTTTTTTTTTTTTTTTTTTTTTTGTTTTTTTTTTTTTTTTTTCTTTTTTTTCCTTTATTTTGTTTTTTTTTTTACTTTTTTCTTTTCTTTTCATCTTTTTTTTTTTTTTCTTTTTTTTTGTTTATTTTTTTTTCTTTTTTTTTTTTTTTTTTTTATTTTATTTTTCTTTTATTCTTGCGGTGTATGTTTTTTTTTATGTTTTTTATTTTTTCTCTTTTTTTTTTTTTTCTTGCTTTTTCATCTTTGTTTTCATGCAATAGCTAATACAGGCTATTTTCTTTTAGACGTGAGCAGCCGCAGCCATCGTGCGAGGCGCTGTCGCAGCCAACCGTGCGAGGCGCCAGTCGTAGCCAGTGCACCGTGCGAGGCGCAAGTCGAGTCCGTTCCTGCCAGTCAAATGCCCAGCTCGACCAGCTTCGATGTGTAAGCCACTCCTCATCAACCACCTCCTCACCCTCTGTCGCGTGAGGCCACTCCTCCCCGACTGTCGCTCGAAGCACGCTCCAACCTCAATTTGCGTCGCGTTGGATGGAGGGAGCTTCACTTCAAAATTGGGCCCTGGTCAGCGATTTCGATATGCATCGACTGGATTGCGTCATCTCAACGATCGATGGCGATTTTATTGCAACCAGCCCGCCCCTTCCTCCCGCAGTTCTCGGCGCGGGAGTTCAGTTGCATTGCGTGGCTTGCGTTGCGTCGCTGACCAGCTCAGCGGATCGATGACGGCTCGCTCCAAAGACCCCCCGACCCCCGTCGGCGATTAAGAAAACAACCCGCGACGAGCGAGATATACAAAACATGATATATATATATATATATATAGAGAGAGAGGGTGGGGGAACAACCACACCACAAGCACATAGATCGAGCCATACATAGCGTGCAACAGCATCGCTAACATGTTTTAAACGCTGAGAAACGCGATGGTGGTCTAGCTGCTTTGGCTCGAATATGGATTTCGTCGAGCCTACTGTTTTTTACATCCCGACTCGCACCGAGAGCATGACATCATTGGTCATGCCGCCGAGGCTCTTCCTTCAGCTCAAGGTTACAGGGCTCCTTCACGATCTTTCACCACGCGAGGTCATCACTCGCATCAACGCCGACCCGAATGGCTGGTGCAGAGACGGCGTCGACTGGGCGCGGGCTAATGCGATGCACTTCGGTTTGGACACCAGCATGAGCGACAGCGACGGTCCTGGCGCTGGCCACGAGGACGGGCGCGGCGCGGCGGCTGGCAGCGAGCCTCATGGAGACGCGCTTCAGGACGGCGGAGCGGCTACCCAAGACCCCTTACGACGGCTTGCAACGCGATCACGACGGCCCCGATGATGAGGACATGGATGGCACGGCTGACACGGGCGACTACGACGGCGAGATGTCCGACGGAGCTTTGGAGGAGTACGTTCCTCGCCAGCACCAGCGCGCCGAGAGCGCCCGCGAGCGCATCGAGGCGATGCAGGCCGCCGAGGAGACATATGCGGACGACCTTGGCATCGCCAAGGACGACGGCATTGGTGAGAACGCCGCTGACACGATCAAGGGCAGTTGTTGGTGGGATAGGTTGTCCACTACAGAGTTGGACGTGTACTGCGCGCAGAAGCTGCTCGACGAGTACTACGAGGAGTGGGGGCACGACAACGACGACGATGTCGACCCCCTCTGGACTTACCAGGAGCTGGCGCGGTACATCAACAACAGGCACGCGAGGGCGATTGCGCAGGAGGCTTCCCAAGGCAGCCAGGGCACGTGCGCGGAGCTCGACAAGGGCAAGGGCACGGAGCAGCTCGACAAGAGCAAGGGCACACGCAAGCTCGACAAGGGCAAGGGCACGGAGCAGCTCGAAGAGGGCAATAGCACAAGCAATCTCGACAAGGGCACGGGCAGGGGTCAGCTCGACAAGGGCAAGGACACGAAGCAGCCCGACAAGGGCACGGGCACGGGAGACCTCGACACGGGCAAGGGCACGGCGCAGTTCGACAAGGGCAAGGGCACAGGCAAGGAGCAGCAACCCCGCACGCGCTACGAGACGAGGCGCGGCATCTTGGAGGCCAGCTCGCAGGCGAACTTCGAGCAGGTGGCAGACGAGCTGGAGACCGACGACGACAGCCCTACGTCGCCGTTCCACATCGTGGACCACGGGGTGTGCTGATCAAACGTGGTGGGTGATGATGTGGACGTGGTGGCATCGATGCGTCATCGATGCGTCATCGATGGCGCATCGATGACGCACCGATGACACCATGAACTAGTGCCGACGACGACAAATACGATGGACGTAACGGCTAACACGGGCGACTGCGACGACGGAGACGACGGACATGACCACGACGACGACGACAACGACAACGATCGACGGCGGCCCGACGACCGGTGGTGGCCGACGAAATCAATCCGACCCAACGGCCCAGGAGGAGAAGGAGGAGGAGGAGGGGGAGGAGGAGGGGGAGGATGGGAAAAGAGGAGGAGGAGGAGAAGGAGGAGGAGAAGACGGAGGAGACAGAGGAGGAGGGGGAGGGGGATGGGGAGGAGCAGGAGGATAAGGAAGAGGAGGAGAAAGAAGAGGAGGAGGCGGAGGAGGAGGAAGATGAGGAGGAGGTGGTGGAGGAGGAGAGGAGGGGGAGGAGGGAGGTGGAGGAGGAGGAGGAGTGGAGGGAGGACTGCGGGGGGCATGAGGGAGGAGGCGACGACGGACGACAGATTACAAAGATGCGACGATTACAATAACGACGACATAAGTCGACGGCGGCCCGACGACCGGTGGCAGCCGATGGCGCCGATCCGAAACAAGAGCCCAGAAAGAGGGGGGGGAGGAGAAGGAGGATGGGGAGATGGATAAGGTCAGAAGGAGGACAAGGAGGAGGACGAGGAGGAGGAGGAGGATAAGGAAAAGGAGGAGGAGGAGGCGCAGAAGGAGGGGGAGGAGGGCGAAGAGAAGGAGAAGGAGGAGGGGGATGAGGATTAGAGGAGGAGAGGAGCAGGAAGAGAAGCAGGAAGCGGACGAGGAGGATGAAGGATCCTTGCCGCCTCCCTCCCTGAGGACTTGAGGTGGAGGAAGCTTTGAGGCACTGGCGCGCCGCGCGGTGCCTGAGCCACTGCGGCGCGCCGCCAGCGGCAAGAATGACGAGGGGGAATGATGGGCAATGAGAGGTGGAGGAGAGAAAGGACGAGAGGAGCGATGATGAGGGGGAGAAGGGACGAAGGCGAGGAGGATAAGGAGGACGGATGGAGATATGAGGAGGAGGAGGAAGAGGAGGCGGAGGAGGAGGAGGAGGAGAGGAAGAACGAGGGACGCGGGGGGGAGGGGGAGAGAGGATGGGGGGGGGAGGCAGGATGGAGAAGGTGAAAGACGTGGAGGAGAAGCAAGGGGAGCAGGCAGGGGAAGAGGACGAAGATGGGGATGAGGATGAGAGAACGCGCCCTTCCGTGCTCCTCCTCCTTCTCATCATCGTCTCCCTCTCCTCCTCCACCACCTCCTCCCTCCCTTCTCCTCCTCATCCTCCTCCCCTCCTTCTCCTGCTCGCGCAAATGATTATTCCCCTCGCCCTCCCCCTATCCCCCTCCCCCCCCTCCTCCTCCTCCTCCTCCTCCTCCCGCTCCTCCTCCTCCTCCTCCTCCTCCTCCTCTTCCTCCCATACTACCTCTTCCGATCGTCCTACCCCTCCTCCCCACCCAGGCGAAAGGCCTGGAGGGGGCGTGCACGCGCGTCCCTTAGCGAAACCCCTTCCCCTCCTCCGCCTCCCTCCTCCTCCTCCTCCTCCTCCCTTCCCCTCCTACTCCCTCCCCCCTCCCTCCTCCTCCCCATCCTCCTCTTCTCCTCCTTGTTTCCTTCTTTCCTTCCCTCCTCCTCCTATTTCTTCCTCCTCTTCTCCTTGCCCTCCTCATCTTTCCTCCTCCTCGTTTTGTTTCCTCCTCCTACCTCCTCATCTTTCCTGCCTCCCTCCTCCCTCCTTCCTACTATCTGAATTACTACTTATCATCATCCTCCCCCTCCTCCTCCTCCTCCTCCTCTTCCGCTTCTTCCTCCTCCTCCCTCCTCCTTGCGGCTGTCCCTGGGCCCCCCTCTCCCCACGGTGGCCTTGTATGTGTCGTCCTTGTCGATGTTGGGTGCCGCCCTACGACTCGGCGGCGCGGGCACCGCGCGGGCACCGCAGTGGCTGGCGGGGCGTTGCCGAAGGCAATTTACTAGATATCGCACGCGCGTGGGGCACGATGCGCGCGAGGGGTGCGCCGTTCTATCTTGATATCGCACGCGCGCTGGGCACGATGCGCGCGAGGGGTGCGATATCGCGCGCGCGCGGGGCGCGATGCGCGTGAGAAGTGCATGCCGCGCGCATGTGGGGCGCGACGCGCGTGAGAAATGCATGCGCGAATGATAAACATACTTAATATGATAACATTGTAGTTAACATGCTATGTTGCATATGTTTATAATAACAGCCAACTCTTAAAATAACCGCGAACGCTTAAAACAACCGCTAACGCTTATTTTAACCGTTCGCTTGTTCAACAAGAACTGAACGCTTATTTTAGCAAGTCCAGGCCCTCTGGGGACGTCGTTGGCATACAGGAGGGACGGAGCGCTGAGACCGCTGAGCGCCCGGGTACCTTCTACAGGATGTTCATGAGTGCGGCGGGCGCTGGCGGACAGCATGGCGTCCAATGCTGGGTACGACGCGGCGCTGAGCACACCGTCGTGCAGTGGCGCGCCGTCAGCCCGATCCTGATGTACGTGGTGCTGCGCTGGTCGAATGGGCACCTCGTGATCGCCCTGGTGGGCCACGCCCCGCCGGAGTGCAGCTCCGAGGCGACCAAGGAGACGTTCTGGCCCTCCCTCTGGCACGTCACTGCAGAACTACTCCAGCGCTATCCATCGGCATTCTGGCTGCACGCACTGGACGCGAACGCCCGCGTTGGCAGCGTCCCCATCGAGGGCCATTGGCCGCCACCACCCGGAGCGCGAGAACGACAACGGCTCCCGGTTACGGATTTACGCAGAGCATTTTGACTTCATCGTCATCTCCACGTTCTTCCCTGAGGTTGGCCTCACCTGGGCCAAGGGCCCTAGATACCGCCTGGATCACATGTTGTGCCGGGCCGACCACCGAACCCACGCGCTACGCTGCTGGGTCGCCGAGGACATCGACCTCACTATGAACGCCTCCTTCGACCACAGCCTCGTGGCGGGCGACTTTGAGGTCGGCGGCGCGGAGCCCACGACCAAGAAGCCAGGCGGTACCTTCCGCCTGGACAAGCGGGCCTTGGCCGACCCCGAGGCGTGCGAAGCCTTTCGTGCAGCCCTCTGGCGCTATGACCCCCCCTCTGGCGTGACCATAGACGAGCACCTCGCGGACGCCAACGACTACCTTCGCCGTTCGGCTTCGCTCTGCTTCCAGCGGGTCCGGGACGCACCTCGCAAGCCATGGATAGCCCCCGACACTTGGACTCACATCCGCCAGATAGCGCCCATGCGGCGGCAGATTGCGGCCGCTGCAGGCGAGGCGCGCCGGGCGTTCCGGGGAGCAGTCTTCTGCGTGTGGCGCGGTCTGGTGGCGCGCTCGTCTCCGGGTGACGGCAGCATGCGCTCTGCCCTGACCTCCCCATGGCGCTGGCTTGGGCAGGCCATCGACCTCGGACGCCGATCCGCGGAATTCACATGGTGGACTGCGCGATGGACAGCTGCAATCTTCGCTGTGCAGCTGGACGCCCGGCCGCTTCTGGCCCGCGATCGCGCCGCATTCTTGGATTCGCTCGCGCTGAAGGCGGCCGCTGCCATGCAGCGCAACGACCTGAAGACTGCCTACGGCGTGGCGCGCAGCCTCGGCGCGGCCAAGACCATCCAGAACACCTCGGTGTACAAGCTCGATGGCTCGCTCACGACGTCCCCCGATGAGGAGACCGCCAGGTGGGACGAGCATTTCGCATCTGTGTTCCAGGGTGAGCTGGTCTCGCGAGACCAATTGCGCTGCGGTGCTGAGCCGGCACCGCCTCCAGTGTCCCTCGACGCGGGCGCCGTGCGGACTGCGGCCGCCTTTGCGGCGCTGGGCAGGAATAAGGGCGTTGGACCTGATGGCATCCCGGCGGAATTGCTTCAGGCTGGCGGAGCCCCTTGCGCCGTCATGTACTCCGCGCTCAATTGCCGCGTGGCCGCCACGCTGCAGTGGCCCGTCGAATGGTGCGGCGGTGACCTCGCCCATGTGTGGAAGAGGAAGGGCGATCCAGCTGTCTGCGACGACAGCCGAGGCTTGCTTCTGGCTGACCACACGTCGAAAGCACTCGCCTCGATTGCCAAAGAGGACATGGACGATGTGTACACTCGGCACGTGCCGTCACACCAGTGCGGCGCGGTCGCAGGGCGAGGCGCGGACTTCGCCACCCACATCGTCCGCTCGCTCCTCGCCATAGCGGAGGTGCTGGGCCACAGCGTCTTCGTGCTCTTCGTGGACCTTGTGAAGGCCTTCGACAAGATCGTCCGAGAGCTGGTCATGGGATGGGGATCGCGTCCGACGGAGGAGCGCGTGCCGCACCTTGTCGCTCTCGGAGTCGACCCGGCCGCTGCGGCGTGGATCGTGGACTACGTTGCCAATCGTGGATGCGTCTTCGAGCAGTGGGGCGTGAGCCCGACTACCCTTGGCATGCCGCGAACTCTCCACGGGCACTCGTGGTTTCAGGTGCGCGGCAGTGCGCAAGCCGTGCGCTCGAGGACTGGCGGGCGACAGGGCTGCAAGGTCGGCTCGCATGTCTTCAATGCTGGTTACTGCGTCGCCCTCGGCCTCCTGGACACCCAGCTCGCGGAGCACGGGCTCGCGTTCCGCGTCGTGGAGCCTGATGGCCCGTTCTGGCAGTCTCCGTGCGGGGAGGGCGCAGATGGGCGGCCGGTCATCGCCGCGACCTTCGTGGACGACCTCGGGCTCGTCCTCCTCGCGCGTCTGCCGGCCCACCTGGGCGCCGCGATTGCGCAACTCCTGCACATCCTCACCACCGCATTTGGGCAGTGCCATTTGACCATCAACTGGGCGAAGGGCACGACAGAGTGCCTCTTGAAGTACCGCGGGAATGGCGCGACGCGCGCTCGCGAGGCTCGGCGCCGCGGCAGTGGGGATTTTGCCATCTGGGTTCCGGGAGTCCGAAAATGGCTCCAGGTGGTGGCTACCTATTGCCACCTTGGCACCCTGCTCTGCGCGACGGGCGAGGCCTATGCTAACGCGCTCCGGCGCACGCAGATGGCCATGAGCGCGTACTTGCCGATCGCGTACAAAGTGTTCGGCAGCGAGCTGATCCCGGAGCGGCACAAACTCAGCTTCCTGAGGTCCCTCGTGCTGTCTCGCTTGCTCTTCGGCCTCCACATTGCGTGCCTCCCAGTGGCGCACCTGCGCCGTCTGAATGCGGTGTACATGCGCGGGCTCCGCCGCATCGCAGGTGATCCTCGGTTCGGCCCTGGCGCGCAGTGGTCTGACCGCGCCGTGCGCGAGCGATTGAAAGCGGCATCGATTGACAGCCTGCTCATGACCATGCGGCTGCGCTACTTGCAGCGGCTGGTGCTCCTGCGCCCTCCGGACTGGCGCTGCTGCACTTCCGCCCGAAGGGGCAACCTCTGCCTTGGGTGAAGCTCGTAGCTGCGGACTGCGAGTTCCTGCGTCGTCAGGGCTTGGTGCCTTTCGCCACGCCTGGCTTCTTCGACGCACCGCTGCAATGGGCCGAACTGGTGGGTGATCGCCAGAAATGGGCCGACATCGTGGGCAGCGCGCATGTCTGCGATTCCTGCCTGGACCGCGACTGCACCGCGTCCTCGGCCACGCCTCTCACAGTGAAGTGCCGGATGTGTAGTGCTCGCTTCGCCTCCGCGCGCGCCCGCGCGTGCCATGAGCGCATCGCGCACAGGGTGACTACGAAGGCTAAGTGTTACCTCCACGGCACGGTTTGTCCATGCTGCAAGGTGGATTTCCCGCGCTGTTGGACTTGGGTAAAGGCACATGTTGCCCCCTTGAATGCTGACCAGCAGGCGAGGGTAGACGAAGAGCTCCGATCCGCCCGACGCGCTGGACAGCGCGCCGGAAGGACCCACGCCTTGTGCCACCTGCCGGCGAGGAGGGCCGATGGACGTACCATCGGTCGCCTCGACTGACCGTAGCCACATGCGCTACCACACGTTTTGCTTGTAGCCACCAGGGCTGCTTGACACCTGGTCTGCGCCGTCGCCACAGCTCGACGCCCGTCATTCTTTGTGTCTTTGTACAGCTTCCCCATCGCTCTTGAGACTAACATCCCTTGCAGTAGCAAAAATATTCGGGGGCCCTGGTGCTGCCAGGGCTGCGAGGTAGGGGCCATGATTTTCAATGCCGTTTATTCAATCGCACTGTCCGCCTTGAAAGATAAACTCAAAGAGGCCGGATTGGTTCTGCGACTCCCCTGCCCCGGCACGACTGAGTTTTGGGGGGCCGTCGCCGACCCTCCTGCAAGCCATGCCAACATCTCTGATTGTGCGTTCGTGGATGACGAGTGCATTGTTCTCGCCAGCAAAAGTGCGCGGCAGCTCGAGGCCGCCATCCCCAAGGCTCTGAAGGCTCTGAAGGCCTTGGTGGAATCTTTCTCGGCACTGGACCTCGAGATCAACTGGTCCAAGTGGAAGACTGAGGCCTTGGTTCGATTTCGGGGGTCTGGGGCTCAGCAGGTTTTCGCGTCGCACTGTCACGACGGCCAGCTGTCTTTTGAAGTCCCCGGGAGATCCTCAGACTCTTCGTTGCCGACCATTATAAGCATCTTGGCACGAATTTGTCGCTGGATTCAGCTTGCATGGCATATGCTAGGCATAAGGAGCAATCTACGTTGGCAGCCTACTCCCCTCTCGCTGTGAAGATTTTCGCTTCCCCTGTCATCCATGATTGGGTCAAGCTTCACCTCGTGTCTTCGCTCTTGTGCACGCGGCTATTTTTCAACGCGCATATTGTAGTGCCCACTCGTCAGTACATTCGTAGGCTCAATGTAGTCATGATGAGGCCGGTCCGCCGCATTTTTGGCGAGGTCAGGTTTGGAAAAAGTTGACCACACTGATGCTCAGCTACGCGCCAAAATGTATTTTCCGTCTGTGGATTGCCTGTTGCAGCGAGCCCGTTTGCTATACTTGAATCGCATTCTCGCGTCGGGCCCGCAGGAACTCTTGGCGCTGCTGCACGCTCGCCCAAAGGGCGAGCCCATGCCGTGGACCAAATTGATCCCTTCTGACATGGCAGTGCTGCAAGACCGGGTACTTGCCAGGTCTTAGTTCTTTCTCCCTCCACCAGCGGAGGCCCCAGCAACGTGGGGGAAATTCATCAGAGGTTGTGGAGCCTTTTGGAGCTCGCTCGTGCAGCAGCTCTTCTATTCGGAATCGGTCGCTGACGGTCCGTATTCCGCAGGTCATCGTCATGTGCACAGTGGCCAAGCTGCGGGAGGAACCAAAATGGAGTGTGGTGACGGAGCGCACCAGGGCGTTCCCCCTATTCCCCCTCCTCCTCTCCCTCCTCCCCGCACATTTGCTTGCCCCGACTCTGCCAATGATGGTGTCGTCGACCCGCCTGCTTTTCATTCGCAGAAGGCTCTGCTGTCTCACAGACGAGCGACGCATGGTTTCAGATGCGATGCTCGATTTTATATCGACTCGTCTGGCATGTGCCCGGTCTGCAAGACCGTATTCAGTTCAAGACTCTTGGCGATTGCGCAACTATCGGATCCGAGGAGCACGACATGCACATCGAAGCTTTTCGAATGTCCGAAGTTATCCAACAAAGTCGTGGAGGACTTGGACGCCTTCGATGCTGCAGCGAGGCTGGAGGCCCAGCGAGCGGGCCGATCTCGCCCCCTCTCCGCCGCTCTTGCCATTACAGCTGCTGGCAAAACAGTTGGCCGATTAAGACGGTGATTCATCACCGGGCACTGTACTGATGGACTTGTGACCTCTCGGAGAACTTTGGGAAATAAATATTCGGGGGCCCTGGGGCCCAAATATATCCGCCGCCCGCTGGGGTCCCAGGACGTCGGTTCGCTGGCGGTGGTCATGGATAGCTCCCCGCCTCGCACCTCCCGCATCCCTCCCTTGAACTCCCTCCTGGCGGAGACGTGATCAGAGGGAAGGGGGCTTCGCTTGGAGCCTTCTGGGGGTCCGAGGTAGCCCAGCACTGGCTCCGGCCAGCAGGAAGGGGAGGCGAAGTCCGAAGCTCTGGGTTCGAGAAGGTTTGTTGTTTTTGTTCGGCCTCTGGGGGCCGTCAAAAACGGATCCGGGGTGAAAAACTGCACCAAATGGATTTGGGGTTTCCCCTGGGTCGATTCACCTCGGCATGGCGAGCTCGGAGAGCCATAGGTGGCGGCAGGGAAACGAGGAGAGAGCTTCGAACGGAAAAGTGTCTCCCAGGACCTCCCCTGGAGGACCACCCAAGGACACTCCTCCTCACACACGCCGACATGGCCGGGGGATTTCTCTGTTCGCGTCATGGCGGCCCGGTGGCGTCTGAATAGCTGCCCCAAACGGGGATGATATCTACTGAGAGTACGCAAAGGGCAGGATGGTCATCGAAACCCTGTTCAGTGAAAGTGCGCCTGCGGCACGGAACAAGAACGAACACGAGTGGACACGACGAGTTGGATGTGCAGATGGTGAAGCGAGTAAGAGGGACACCACGCCAAGCTCACGCGCGCTGTGTGGTTGACGCCCCATCTAGAAACGTACGTGCATGCTGCAGGTAGCGGCATTTGGCCATTACGTGGCGCACTGTACTTTCCCTGTGTGCTCCGGTGTGCGATGACACATTCACGAGTTGATGGTCATGCACGTTCCGCAGGCTATTGTTACAGCTGTTGCTGCCCCTTCTTCTCCTCTGACTACCTCCCCATCTTTCCCATCCCGTTCAACAACCTATCGTCTTCTTGTCTATCGGTTTCCTCCGCTCATTCCCCTCGGCCCGCAGGATGTGACAGACTACACTTTCAACCGTTTCGAGCACGGCTCGAGGAAGGTTGCCCAGATCTCGGTGGCCCACATCCAGGGCCTCGAGAGGACGTTTGGCCCTAGGAGGAGGATGATGAGGAGGAGGAGGAGAAGACCTCCCAGCTAGCAGGCAGGTGACTCCTCTCAAGATGCCCCCGCTCCTGTTGCTTCTGAACAGATTGCAAACTGCTAGCTTGCCAATCTGGGCTTGAAAGTTTCCTCCCAAGTTGCTGGGCTGGAAACTTGATTGAAACCTGAGAGTCACCTGCCTGCTAGCTGGGAAACTTGAGAGGAAGCCTGTTCCTCTGCTTGCCTTGATGGGCTTCAGATTGGCAAACTCAAACCTGAATGGCATTGTATCAACAAATTCCAGTAGAGAGAGCGAAAGCTGATTGAGCCAAATAGCTACGGGGGGTCCAAACGAGGGGGCTCGATGCATCTTCAGGCGCCAGGGCTGCTCGCGATAATTCGTGAGTTTGGTTGGGTTGTACTATTTGGGGTACCCATTGCGGGGTGGGCCTTCTGCGTGTTTGTGGTTGCCATTTTGGAGCGGTCCGTTCGGGGTGGCCTTGTGGGGTTGCCCTTTTGTGGTTGCCCGTTCGTGGTATCACGCCTTCGCTGTTTTATTTTTTTTGTGGTGGCCCGTTTGTGGTGGCCCTTTTGGGGTTGCCCTTTTGGGGTGAGCCTTTTACGTTGAACCCTTCGGGACCTCTTGACTTTGTTATTGCGGTGGTCGTAAAATGCGTCAAGGAGGAGTGATGGCGACGATGAGGAGGAGGATGGGGATGCACAGGAGGAGGAGGAGACATCCTGCCACTGGAAGCCTCGATCTATTCGCATTGCTGCTGCACTCGGCAGCTCCGAACTAAACAACAGAGCACGCCACGTCGACACTTAAAGGGGGGCTGCCTGCCCATATCTGAATGCAACCGGATGGCGGGCAGCGCTGCGAAACACAGGCCGACCACAGTGATCCAGAAAAAATGCCAGCTTACTTCGTCCACCCTCTCCTCCTCATCTTTCTCTCCTCCTCCTTCTCCACATCGTTTTCCGTTCTTCCGTCTATCATTCCTCCTCCTCCTCCCCCCTCCTCATCCTCCTCCTCCTCCTCCTCGTCCTCCTCCTCATCATTCCTCCTAGCTCGGATCACAGGCATTGCTACCGTCGGCAACCCGCACGCCGACCGGCTTGCAGGAGGTAGCTGAGGCCAAAGAAATTGTACAAACTACTTTTTCTTGCTCCTCACGTTTGCACCGCTCGCGGACTCACCGCTGTCGCGCCTCTTCAGGCCACGCTTCCTGACGAGGTGGAGTATGTCGCCAGCCTTGACAGCGACGGTGTTGGTCATCACAGGTATCGTCACAGTAACCTTGCCAATCGGATCGTCGTCCTGATCGATTGTTATGTTGAGCGTCTTGTTGATGTACTCCATGTTCCCCTTTACCTTGTTGGGGGCTGGCTGCGCGGCCCAAAATGGCGCGCAGAAGTTCCCGTCTGGCTTGTTCGCCACCACGTGGTGAACCAGGCTGAAGCTGACAGGCAATCCACCGATCACTTGGCCAAGGTCGATGGCCTTGTCGCTGGATTTCTCGGTGGCGCCCCTCTCCTTGATGGTGTCGGTGACAGGCGCCAGGTTAAGGCAATTGACGCCGAAGTCCTTTTTTGCCTTGACCGCAAATGGCGTCGCGAAGATGTCGAGGCCACTATACGCATCGTTGGCCATCATCTTCTCGCTCATGGCGCGAAGCGCCGCCAGCAGGTTAGCCTTGGCGAACTTGATCATCCAGGACTGCGAATGCTCAGGCGCCCACAGCTGCTAGTTGATTAGCTCCTGGACCTCGGCGCTCGTAGGTACCCACTCCTCCTTCAGCGCGTGCAAAGCCACGGATAGATTGCCATCGGACGCGCGGGCTCCAGTCGGTATCAGCAGCGCAACTGTCGAGTCCATCTGGCCAGTCTTGCACAGTGGGATCGGCTCGTCGGGGCTCTGTTTTTTTTCTTGCAAACACCTACGAAGAAACCATGCTTATTCATATCCGAGACGCGATCTTTCATTTCGCCCATCTTCATCAAGGGGGCGGCGTGCGATCCAGAGACCCGTTCGATCGCCTGGGTGTCATCGGCTTCCTCCTGCGGGGCACTCGCGCTAAGCACCTGAAGGCAACCGCCGAGACCCAAGGGCGCACTCCACGATTTAGGAGGATGAGGGGGAGGAGGAGGACAAGGAGGAAAGGAGGCAGGAGGAGGAGAAGGGGGATAAGGCGAAGGAAGGAGGAAAAGGAGGACGAAGGAGGAGGAGCGGATGGAGGAGAGGACGAGTGGAATGCACCTTTGGCTCCTGCTTGCCATGCAGCCTGTGCTTCAACCGCGGGTTGGAGACGTCGCCCTCGGTGAACTCGAGCAGCTGGTTCACTAGAACCTGCGACGCGGCCTCAATGCTGGGGTAGTCGGTTCCCTCCGAGGACGCCTTGCCCTTCTTGAGGATGAAACACAGGAGCCTCATGTCGTGCGCGCAGATAAGCTGAAGCATCGTCGACCGCGGCAGCTGGAAGTTTTGCAACCATTCCCTAGACTTTCGGCAATCTCGACTGCTTCGAGGTTCGCCTTCTGGCTCAACCGCCCGATGTCCGATTCCTTGAGAAAGCAGCACTTCCCGTCGATGACCTTTTCGATCGGGCTCAACACTTGCGTCATCAAACAAGCGAGCCTCACCCTTGGAAACGGCACAATCGAAGTTGGCCACGATATCGACGCAAGTTTATCCAAGAATCCACCCCCAGCGTGTCCATATGAGCTTGCGCTGTTTTTCGGCGCCTGGGATCGCTAACAAAATACTCCCTTCTGCCATCATCTCGTGCCTCCTCCTCCCCCTCATCATCCTCCTCCTCCCCCTCCTCCTCCACCTCCTCCTCCTCCCCCTCATCCCCCTCCCCCCCCCCTCCTTCTCCACCTCCACGCCCAACATGTTTCAAAATGATTGGAATAATGTTGCGCATTCTCAGTGACCTCCTTCTCCGCTTCCCCTTCCTCCCCCTCCTTCCTTTTCTCCTCCTCCCCCCTCCTCCAGTCGGGTAGCGGCTGCCTTGAATGAGGCCGCGCGCATGTCCCTGGCTTCGCGCAACTGTTCAGCGGAGCACACCTCCGCGAAACGCACCAAGGACCGACTCCACTGCAACCAAAACGGTTCGGTCTTCACGGCGGCGGCGCGGGCTTGCTCCCAGGCCGAGTTCTCATCGCAACCTGCGGTGACCGCCTGCTGGAAGACAGCGTGGCGAGTGAGGAGGCCCTCGAGCCCGCTGCACTCGCTATTCGCGGTGTGGTTCAGGGCGGCAATGCCTACGGTCAGGATGCCGGGGAAAGCTTCGGCGACCTCTGACGCGATGACCCTCCGAGTGAGGCCCTTTGACAGGGCCTCCTTCAAGCCAGGGTGCCTGTTGGATAGAAAGGCAGGGCCCAGGCAGCCAGCAGGCGCGATCGAGGTGTCAGCGCACGCCAGCTTGGACTGCACTGCCCTCAACGCGATGTTCGAATGCGCCCCTCCGAAACTGGCAAGCATCAAATCCTGCAGGGGCTCGAGGCCACTGGTCTCGCTCAAGTTGGCGTTGAACTGTGTGAGCTCCTCATAGAAGGCCGAGCCCTTGTCGAGGGCAATGGCGAAGGGTGCTGTGTTGGCCTTGGAGAGCAACCACCCGGCCGAGCAGTGGTTGCTCAAGTTGGAGAGGGCCACGGACACTTCCAAGGAGGAGGAGCAGGAGGGGCAGGAGGAGCAGGGGCAGGAGGAATATGAGGAGGAGGAGGAAGAGGAAGAGGATAAGGATGAGAGGAACAGGAAGCGAAGAAGGAGGAGGAACTCCTCCTCCTTCTTCGCCTCCTCTTCCTCTTTCTCCTCATCCTCCTGAGAGGACAAGAGGAGAGGACATAGCACCGATGCGCCAAGCCCACCGCGATTCTTAGTGTGGCTACCGACGGACTTCGGAAGGGCCTGCTGGATCCAATGGAGATGCTCGCTGGTCTGGAGCAGCTCCACAATGTCGCCCCATGCCTTACACACCTGCCCGTCCTCCTGATATTTAAGAAGCAACTCGAGCATCCGAGGCCGAATGGCCTGCAAGGCCGCGTTCGTGCGTGAGCTCATGGCGGGGTGCGAAGTGAGAGCAAACACAACAGAGCCTAAACAGCTATAGAGAACACTGGTCCGTTTGAGAGTGTGGCCCCAATGGATCCGCCACCCCCTGCGGGGCATCAAATGCCTGTGGGCTCATCTATCTCGGGTCCAAGCCCCCCCAAACCAAACCAAGACGGCCCCAGATCTCCGACCGATGCACCCAAGACGGCCCCCAAGACAGTCCAGGACGGCCCCAAAGGAGGCCCAAGACGCCCAAGATGGCATCACAACGGCCCAGGCGGTGACCTCTGCTAACCTTTAGCTAAGGACGGTAAACCCACGCGCTAGCCATGCTAGTAACTGTTTAACCCAGAGGTTCCTATTCCTTGTAACTCGCTGCAACGTGTAACATAACCTGCTACTGCCCCCCCCTGGCGCCTTAGGTAACTGTGCAGCTAACCTCAAGCAAGCTCCAATCATGCATAGTAAGAGCAACTCCCAACGAACAGCTGTTTGCGCAAGTCCCTACAAACACTGTAACTGCTACGTTGCTTTATTACTAGTTGTTCTGATTTGCTACACGTTAGTAGGGGGATAGCAGGGGTTGCTGCAACCTTGCCAGCTGGTTGCTAGAATTTGCCAAATGCCTGCAAGCGCCGTAAGGTTTACTAGGGCGCGCACCCTTCCAAGCACCTCCCCCTCCTGTCGCCCTCTCCTCGTCGTCCTCCTCGCCTCCCTCCCTCTGTTCCTCCCTCTCCTGCTCTTCCTCCTCTTTCCTCCTCCTCCTCCTCCTCTTCTTCCTCCTCCTGATTATCCTCCTCCTCGCCCTCCTCCTCCTCCTCCTCCTCCTCCTCTTTCTCTTCCTCTTTCTCTTCTTCTGCCTCCTCCCCCCTCTCCTTCCTCGCCCGCGATCGCCCCCCCTTCGTCTTTCGCGCGGGGGGGGGGGTCGGGGAAGAGGGGGGGCGGACTAGGAGGTGGGGGAGGCGCGGAGGGGGGGGGGCGGGGGCGGGGGAGAGGGTGCGCTCGCGTCATATCTGACGTCCTACCCCTCCCTCCCATCCTTACAATGGCGTAGATTTTCTCTATACGCGGAGCGGGTCGTAGCGGACCATGTGGCTCCGCGCGCGCGTGCGTAGCTTTCTAGTGGGTGGTGGTGCACGGTGCTGTGCGTGCTTTGCTGGTCGTGTGTGACGTGGTTGTCGTGGTGTGGTGATGGTAGTGGTGGTTGTGGGTGGTAGGTGTGGTGATGGTGGTGGGTGGTGGTGCATGGTGGTGGTGGTGGTGCTTGGTGTGTGGTGTTGGTGCTGGTGATGGTGCTGGTCGGTGGTTTTGGGTGGTGGTAGGTGGTACGTGGTGCGTGGTGGTGGCGGTGCGGCGCGGTGGTGGCGGGCGGATGGGCGCGCGAGAAAAAGGCCCGAGCTGGGGCGAGAACGCCATCCTGAACGACGGAGGCCAAGCACCGATCCGAAAATGAGGCCCACGCTGCAGCGGGAGCACGATTCGGAACGATTCGGGAGCAGAAATGAGGCCGGCGCCTCAACGAGAGCAGCATTTTGGGAAAAAATGACGCCGGCGCCTCAACGAGAGTCGTTTCCCGGGATTTCCCGGGAATCCTGTGTGTAAAAAAACAGTACGCGGAGGGTGCGCGGCCATCACCCGGACGCCATCAGGGGAAGAGGGAGAGTATTTTCATATCAAGCTAGGTGCGCTCGCGTCATATCTGACGTCCTACCCCTCCCTCCCATCCCTTACCATGGCGCTGTTTTTCTCTATCCGCGGACGCGTGTCGTAGCGGACCTGTGGCTCCGCGCGCGCGTGCGTAGTGGGTGGTGGTGCGCGTGCGTGCGTGTGTGCGTGGTTGTGGTGGTGGTGGTGGTGGTGGTGGTGGTGGTGGTGGTGGTGGTGGTGGTGGTGGTGGTGGTGGTGGTGGTGGTGGTGGTGGTGGTGGTGGTGGTGGTCGTGGTGGTGGTGGTGGTGGTGGTGGTGGTGGTGGTGGTGGTGGTGGTGGGGGTGGTGGTGGCGGTGCGGCGCGGTGGTGGCGGGCGGATGGGCGCGCGAGAAAAAGGCCCGCGCTGGGGCGAGAACGCCATCCTGAACGACGGAGGCCAAGCACCGATCCG
>CAUYUJ010018686.1:179797-197977 GCA_963575745.1 Prorocentrum cordatum | reverse complement strand
CTCACTCGCCGTGTTTGACGAGCAGCAGATCCTACAGGTTGGAGACCTCATGGAAGAGTACGAAGAAGTGGAGCGCCTGCCCGGTGAGCTGCTGGCCGCGTACGTCGCGCATGTCAAGGATCTCGAGATGCGGCTCAAGCGGGCAGAGCTTCCAGCTCAGCAAGGACAATTTCGTGCATTCAAGTTGTTGCGAAGTTCATGTTTATCGCCGGAGGTTCGGCGCAACCTCCTCCTCGCGACGGGCAATGAGTATGACTTCGACCGCCTCGTTCAGGCTATGAGTGTGCAGTGGCCGTCCACCGCCCCGAACTGGGTCGCTCCAGCACGACGGATGGCACGCAAGCGACTCGGTGAGGCGGCCGCTCCTGAACGCAGGCCGGCTGGTCGAGATCACGACAAAGGAGGCGGCAAAGGACGAGATCGACAGCCACAGAGTCGAGCTCCTCGACCAGCGCCGAAGCCGCCCCACGTCAGCGAGGCCGACATTGTTCCCGAGGACGAGGCTGAGGAAAACGAAGATGAAGATGACCCCGATCAAGCAGAAGTAAATGAGGCTTACGCCGAGGAGGTTGACAGCATCCAGGTCATGCAGGAGGTGGCGGACGCTTTGACCGTCACAAGCGACAAGTTGAAGAAGCTGACCTTGGGCCGCGGGTGGACCGGAAGGTCCTCACCGCCGAAGCCTGGAGACCGACGCCCGCCACCGCGGTCAGCGCCCTCCGGTGGCGCCGCCGCCCCTGCGGGCCGGCCGCCCCCAGCGCCGCCCGGCAGGTCGCCGCAGACATCGCCAGCACCGCCACAGAGAGGCATTGCGACGCCGCCGGCCGGCACGTCTTTTTCAGGAAGCATTCGTGGAACGTTTACGGGAGATCGATCCGGAGATTCAAGAGCACCGGCGGCATCTCAGAGGCCAGGGTTTCGCCAGACGTCATCGAGGACCGGCTACAAGGATAAACGCGATCGAGCTCGCGCCGTTCATGATGCCTCGATTGATCAGGACGAACCCGCCGATGAAGACGACGAGGAGTACGCCGCCGATGCGGTAGAGCACGAGGCCTTAGTCACGCACCTCTCGCCTGACGAGCTGCAGCAGCGCGTGGCCGCCTTCAAGAGCAGGGTCGCCACCAGCGACAAGGGGGCCCCTCACGTTCGATTTCAGGCAGCGCCAGAAGTGCGTCAGTTTTCCGTGGATTCTCGCGGAGCTCAGGCGGCGAGAAGCGGGACAAAATCATCGCATCAGGTCGACGTCTTCTGGCATGTCCGGACGCCCTTGGACGTTTGCTTCCTCGAGGATTCCCAGGGTTTCTACATTGTCATCGACACAGGTTGCCAGCGCAACGTTGTGGGCTACGAGTGTTTGGGAAAGTTTCTGGAACATATCGCCTACCTGGGATTGAGTTTCTGGGAAGCTGAGGAGCAAGAGAGGTTTCGGTTTGGAGTCAGTCGTGCGGTGAGCAAATCTGTGGTGTATTTCCCGATATGTCTTGAACATATGGTGCCCCTGGTTTGCCGTACCTCAGTCTTGGACGTGAACCCTAAGTTGCCTTTCTTGGGATCGTTACCGATGTGGAAGCTCTTGGGCCTCCAGCTGGACACCTTGGGGGAAAGGGCTCATTTCACCAAGATCAACCTGTACGACGTGCCCCTGAAGATTGCCCCGAATGGCCACTTGCTTCTGAGAGTCGACTCTTGGTTGAAGGATGCGGGGTTCCCCAGGGAGCCCGAGGCCTGGAAGTTCACCCCCTCGGACGTCATCATCCCGGAGCCCCAGTGGATCCCAGAGGCACCAGCCTGTGTTTCCGGAGATAGTTGTGCTCAAGCCGAGTCTCAGCCTATGCAGTTTTCACGCGCAGCACTGTGTGCTCTTACATATACTCACCGCGGGCTGCTTCAGCCTCGCGAAGTCCTTCCCTCCGTGCCAGACGGCTGTAACCTGACCGACGCCACACCCGTGTTCGAGAGCATCCTCGGTCTGTCGGTGAATGAAGTCGGTCAAGTCGGAGTCGCAGGAGGCCCGATCGTCTCGTCACACAGTCCAGCTGACGAGGCAGAACCTGGCGATCAACGCGTGGACGAACCTGATGCAGCTGATCATGAACCACCTGTCGCACATCATCGGTCGCAGTCGCGAGCAGTTCCGGCAGAACATGGAGATGTCGAACCGGATGATGGGCACGATCGCGCAGATGGGCCACGAGATGGGCTACCTGACACCGATGGCGGACTCAGTAAAGGCGATCGCGAGAGGAGCCGCACAGGTTCCGGAGAGCGTGCTGCCACCGCCGCCGGCACCGGAGGATCAAGCCCAGAACTACTCACAGCTGCGCGAGAAGAGGGACGTGTGCGCCCATCCGACAACGAGGAGGTACTACGCCAAGGGGTACTGGCTGATCTGCGACCAGTGCGGCCGGCGGTGGAAGTCGGTCAACGGGAAGTGGATCGTGGACGACAAAGAAGATCCTCTTCGCGTACCTACCTCGACAAAGTCATTGGGTTCCTCCTCGCGCTCACGGCCAGCTGCTTCAACAATGCCGAAACGCCCGGTCAAGTCTTCGGCGAGCTCGAGCCAGGGTCGTACGCGGACCAAGGCGGAGCCAAGGTCACCCTCGGAGCAGGCGGTTCCGACGGACGAGGAGGACGACGAGAACATGGACAGGACCTCCGGGGGCGAGGAGACGGACCAGGGATGGGACAAGCTTCCGCGCCAGCCTCCCCCGCGTCGGGGACCGAGATGGTGAAGAGAGGCGCCTGGAAGCGCCTTCTCGGCATTGCTAAGAAGACGACCACAGCCTGCGAGGCGCTTATTAACGTGAGTCAAGATGCCGATCGCCGAGCTGCCGATTTACGAGACGCGGAATGGTGCTGTTCGGACGTGGCCTTCATGGACATTCCCGTTCCCGAGTTGCCCGACCACCTGTACCTGGACAACGAGTGCCAGGCGTGCGGCACCGACCTCATCGAGGGCTGCGCCGGGACAGCAAGACCTACGCGATTAGCTTCACGCTTTGAGCTGAGGGCCTCGCCGAGCGCCGACATAGAGGACGGCTGGGACTTGTCAACTACGCGAGGTGCTCAGAGATGGAAAGATCAGATACAGAAAGACAAGCCCCTCTACGTGATCGTAGGCTTCCCCTGCACGCTCTGGTGCTCCTACAACGTCAATGTGAATTACGTCGATCATCCCGAGCTGCTTGAGAGACTTCGTGCCCGGGATCGACGGCTGATTGACTTGATCAAGTGGACCATCAAGTACCAGGTGAAGCATAGCCGGTTCTTCTTGTTCGAGAACCCGCCGACGTCAGCGATCTGGAAGGACCTCCAGTTCGCCCCGCTCCTGCCCTTGGGCGAGACCGTTATTGGCCATGGGTGCCAGTACGGGAAGACAGGCAAGACTGGCCTGCCGATTCGCAAGGCGTATCGCTGGTTCTCCAACTCGCCGCCCGTGCTTGCGGCTCTGAGCCGCCGCTGCCCAGGACTTCGTCCGGAGTCCGGGGGCCACTTGCACGATCAGATCGAGAACTCGAAGTGGACAAAGGCCAGCGGCGAGTACACCGACGAGATGGCCCACGCGATGCTCCACGCGATCCAGCAGGTCGCAGCCCAGAGGAATCCGAGCAGGTTCGCCGACATGCCGGTCGCGGCTACCGAGTGGGAGGTCGCCTACAACCACGCAGGCCCCATCGAGGTGCTGTTCGCCTCGCCAGAGAAGGACCCCACCAGGTGGGAGGCGGTCATGCAGGGCGTCCGACAGATCGTGGGCGGCTCCGCCAGCCGAGGCGGGAACAAGGCCACGCATTACCTTTCGAAGTCATCCACGCTCTGGAGACAGATTAGCCAGCTCGTCCCGTGGGACCTCACGATGATCCAGATCGTGAAGACAGCCAAGCAAAGGAGGTTCCCCATCAACAAGGAGCCGTGGTCTCACCGTGGTCACTGCTACGTGGACGAGAAGGGCCATTACCATATCGAAGCCGAGGACCTGGTTGACGTGGCCTTCCCGACGTTGGCCTTGTCGCCGCCAGCGGACCTAGCCGTTTTCTTCTTCGGCTATGCCAAGCAGGAGTCCCTCCCGCAGGAGCCTGACACGTCACAGATAGAGAAGCGAATGCCGCTTCCCCCGGACCCGAACGACCCGATGCTGCCGAACAACAGCCTGCCGCCCGACGAGGACGACGACCTGCAGGACGTCCCGATCGCTCGGATGCCTGACGCGTCCGGCGGTATGGCTGGCATAACTTTCGCTGGAGTGACAAAGGAGCAGTGTCCTCGTGAAGTTCGCCAGCTTGTCGCTCGTATGCACTGTAACTTGGGACATCCTGTGCACAGCGAGTTCTTCCAGTTCCTGGCTCAGAGAGGCGCCTCGCAGGCCACGCTGCTGTGCGCCAGAGCGCTGAGGTGCCCGGCGTGCCTTCGTCGCAAACGGCCTCAGCGACAGCGGGAGTCACAGATTCCAAGAGTGGGTCTGTTGAACGACTTAGTCAAGGGCGACTTGTTCTACGTCATGACCCACGACGGTACGACGCACGCACTCTTGGGACTGGTGGACAAAGCTACGAGACTACATGTGGTGTGTCGGATTGCTTCACGCGAACCAGGAGACGTCTGGGAGAAGTTCCAGACGTGCTGGCTCACCCCGTTCGGGATCATGTAGATTCTGGTTGTCGACCGGGACGGTGCCTTCGAAGCCGTGTTCCTGGACAACTGCCACACGTTGGGAATCGACGTGAGGTACGTGCCGCCGGGAGCTCACTGGCAGCTGGGCCTGGCCGAATCCGGCAACTACGCCTGGCGCCGAGTCTTCGAGAAGGTGATCGACGTCATCCTGCCGACGATGCCAGAGCACGTGGACCTCGCGATCATCTCGACGAGCCACGCCGTAAACCAGTCAGTGCGCCGAGCAGGCCGCACCGCCTACGCCGCCGCCTTCGGGCGGGTACCCACACTTCCGACCGAGCTCTTGGCCGACACCACGTCCGCCGAGTTCTGGCACAATTGCACCCAGGATGAGATGCTGGCCTACGGGGAGAGATGCCGCATTGAGGCGCTCAAGGCGATCGCCGACCTGGAGGCCGACGAGGCGCTGCGCACCTCCATCTTCCGCCAGCCTGTCAACCGCAAGGAGTACGACTTCCTCTCGGGACAGCGCGTGGCAGCCTGGGGCGAGCATGGTCGCAAGCGACGGGGCAAGACGCCCGTGGCTGGGTATCGCCCAGGCATTTTCTGTTTCTGGGATTCCGGCACCAACGGCTACGGCGAGGGCGAGTCTGCCTGGCTGCGGATCGGGCACCGCACTGTGCAGGTGGCCCGCGAACACATACGCCCAGCCGTCGGTTTCGAGGGCTGGACCCCTTCAGAGGAGGACCTCAAGGAGCTCAAGACGGCCGAGCAGGACTTGGCGAAGGCCGGCCAGGGCGACGCTTCGAACATCACCATTGAGGGCCCTCCTGAACAACAACCCGAACCAGAAGATCCGCAAGCACGAGTGCTGCCGGGACCTCTTCCGGCAGCCCCGCTCGAGCCCATCCTGGAGGAGCCCGCACAGGCCTCTCTGGGAGACAACGCTACCAAAGAGAACTTCAGGAGCGCGTCAGCCGACGACGCCCCTGAAGCTGCGCCAGATGCTGAACTTCCTCAACTTGCCGACGCATCGGAGCCTCCGACGCCGACAGGCCAGAGCGGTACCCGGCGTCGAGCCCAGCGTCGAGCCGAAGGCGAAGCTCCAGAGCCCGCTGCGCCCTTTCCGTGGCCAGCGCCGCCTCAGTTTGGACCAGTCCGAGCACGAGAGCGCTCTGCGACGCCCACGCCGAGGAGATCAGCACCTCATACCCGCGAGTCGTCCGCAGCTCGACCACCATCGAGCGGTTCGGCACCTTCGACGGTTATCGCACCACCACCGGAGAAGAAACCCCGACCAGGAAAGCTTCCTCACATACCGGGCTCACCGAGCCCAGCAGCCTTCGTGTCCAACGAGTCGGACGAGATGGAGTTCATCACACCGGATGGCTGGGACGGAGTCGAGGAGCCAGTCCTGCTCAGGACCCGCGTGTTCTCGAGCCTGGCGGAGGTCCAGGAGGCCTACGAGGCGCACCTCTTGCCCATCGAGGACTTCGAGAACGACCCGATCGACGACAGCGAGCCGGACGACGACTGGACAAACTGCCTGTACATGACCTACCACGAGCTCTCCGACCTCAGGCACGGCGAGATGGACGTGGACTGTGCGACAGCACAGGTGGGCGACACGACGGACTCGAACAACCTGTCGAGACGCGAGCAGCGTCAACTGGATCGTGAAATCCCCTGGCGGGAGATCGCAGAGTACCCGGAGGACCAGTTCATGGAGTACGTCAAGGCCTTGCGCAAGGAGTGCCAGAACTGGGACACCTGGAAGTCCGTTCGGGCCTGCTCGCAGGAGGAGGCCGAACAAGTTCGTCGTGACCCTCATCTCCGCAAACGGTGCAACCGCTCGCGCGTGTGCTACCGGGACAAGAACTTGGGGTTTCCGCCGTTGAAGGCCAAGGCTCGCCCGGTGTTGCTGGGGTTCTCCGACCCCGACCTGGAGAAGTTGCCGCGCAACGCCCCGGTGCTGACCGACGCCGGCAAGAAGCTGATCTGCCAGATCGCGGTCTCGAATGACTGGCGAGTCGGGACCGGAGACGCGGAGAGCGCCTTTCTCCAGGGAGGCGCACAGAGTGAGCGCGAGGAGGCGATCTACATGATTCCGCCCAAGGACCCGATAGTTCAAGCCGCCGGAGTCTACACCGCCCCGCTCTACGAGGTGGTTGGCAACCTGTACGGTCAGTCGACGGCGCCGTACCTGTGGTACAAGCACGTGGTGACGACCTTCCTGGCGCTGGGCAGCAAGCTCCACAGCCTCGATTCAGCTCTCTTCTTGTGGTTTTTTTCCGAACAATGAGTTGGCTTGCGCAGTGGGTATGCACGTGGACGATGCTCTTGCGGCACACCATCCCAAGTTCGACTTCACACCGATCGAGAAGGCTATTAAATGGCGAGGCTGGCAGTGGGACAACTTCGTCTTCCTCGGCGAGGAGTACCAGCGCCTACGTCAAGGTCCGTACAGTGGAAGTTTGTTTGTTCATCAAGCGGCCTACACTAAGGCGGTTGCAGTCACGAAGGTTGGAGTTATGTCCAGCACTCGGTCTTCTTCTAAGCTGACGCGCTCGGAGCGCGAAGATCTGGAGTCTGCTGTCGGTTCGCTCCAGTGGTTGTCCGGACACACACGCCCAGACCTGTCAGCCGCGGTTTCCCTTGTCCAGAGGACCGACCCCGAGCTGAACGACCTACGGATGGCCATGAAGCACGTAGAGTACGCGCACCGCACAGCCCAGACTGGCATCCTGATCGTCTGCGTCGATTTGAGCCGCGCCTGCTTCGTGAGTTTTGCAGACAGCTCATGGGCGAACGCTCCAGGATTGAAGACCCAGATCGGCACCCTCATCTTTCTGGCAGACGAGGTGATACTCACCGGACCCACGTCATGTACTCTCTTGTTTCACAAGTCCAAGAGAACGCCGAGAGTGGTGAGATCTACGCTGGCTGGGGAAGCTATCGCGCAGGACCTGGGAGTGGACTACGCGTCGTACTTGTCGAAGTTCCTGTCCGAGATGTTGACCGGACGGCCTGCTGGCCGACACCCACCGATCTTCGAGGTTATCACCGTTACCGACTGCAAGTCTCTGTACGATGCCCTCCACCAGCTCACCCCGAGTTTGTCTGAGAAACGTACTGTGATCGACGTGATTTCCATTCGTGACGAGGTGAAGGTCAAGAACGTCAGATGGATCCCTCCGACGCACATGATAGCCGACGGCATGACCAAGGAGGATCCGAAGCTTCGTGAGAATCTGACCAAGTTCCTGGCGGATCCAGTGCTGTCGCTCGTGGAGTCGATTGCTTGCGAGGAGCTGACCGGTGGGGATGGCCAAGTACAGAAGAAGTGATTTGACTTTTTACTTGCACGTGCCGGGAGTCGCGTTTCACTCCCATCCGCTTGGTTTCGCCCAAGATATTGCGAGTTTGACTTTTTACTTGCACGTGCCGGGAGTCGCGTTTCACTCCCATCCGCTTGGTTTCGCCCAAGATATTGCGAGTTTGATTTTTTACTTGCACGTGCCGGGAGTCGCGTTTCACTCCCATCCGCTTGGTTTCGCCCAAGATATTGCGAGTTTGATTTTTTTTACTTGTACGTGCCGGGAGTCGTGTTTCACTCCCATCCGCTTGGTTTTGCCCAAGATATTACCGATTCCGGATGCCGTATCGGGTTTCGGTTCATTGATTTCAGCTGCCGATCCTTGGCCGCTTAGAGAATTCAGTTACTTTTTTATTTCGTGCTAATCCAAGTCCGTGCTGCAAACAAACCCGTTGTATAGCCAGGCCGCATTCCGAGTTTCAGAGCAGGACCAGAGAGAACTCCAGGAGTGCAATAGTCATTCTGTTTATCTGATAATGCTGGTCCCTGCTATTGCTGTTGCATGCTCTCACCCCTCTGCCCGTAAACATATTGGCTGAGGGGGCCCCCTTTTGCCTACGCTACCAGCTAGCATAACTTATCATTTGCAGCGAGAAGGTCTTGGAATAAAAGATTCACGCATATTGTCAGCACGTGCGTGTGCGTTGCAGACTCCACAACGGCCAGCACCCGCTGGCCCGATTGCTTGCGACCGACTAGAACCCTAAGCGTGCGCGAAGCGCGCTCGTGGTTGTATATAATATGCCAGGGGGCTTGGGGCCTGGGGCCAGGGCCAGGGCACCCTCCCGGAATTCCCCCCCACCCCTCCCACCCCCCCCATACCCCCTCCTTTTTGGTCTACGACATTTTGACCCCGTCCGGGGCCTCCTGGGCCTCCGCTCCAGAGGCCACCACCAAACGACCAGAGCGGCCTGACAGGGCCGAAGACGCCCGAATATTGTTTCAAGACGGTTCTAGAGGTTCCGAAGACGTTTCCATCTTTTTTTTAATTATTTCTTTTTTTTTTTTTATTTCTATTTTTTTTTTTTTTTTCTTTTTTTTTTTAATTTTTTTTTGTTTTTTTTATTTTTTTTTTTTTTTTTTTTTTTTTTTTTTTTTTTTTTTTGTTTTTTTTGTTGCTTTTTTTATTTTTTTTTTTTTTTTTTTGTTTTTTTTGTGTGTAGGTCTTTTTTTTTTTTTATTTGTTTCTTTTTTTTTTTTTTGAGGTTTTTTTTTTGTTTTTTTTTTTTTTTCTTTTTTTTTTTTTTTTTTTTTGTCTTTTTTTTTTTTTTTTTATTTTTTTGTTTTTTTTCTTGTTTTTTGTTTTTTTTTTTTTTTTTTTTTTGTTTTATTTTTTTTTTTTTTTATTTTTTTTGCTTTAAGGAGGCTCCTGCGTCCCAAGAGAGCCCCAGGAGACAAAAGTTGTCCCATCCTTACGGCAAACACGCATTTTAGCATATTCGCATGTTGGGTCTCAACAGCGTCCAAACGGCTTAGAAGCTCCAAAGATCACCCCAAGACGGCCCAGGAGGCAAGAGGGCCCCAGGACGGCCCAAGAGAGCCCAAGACGGTCCAAGAGGCGCCCAAGAAGGCCCAATAGGGCCACAAGAGGGATCCAAGAGGGGGAACTCAAACTGACATTTCGAGCCTCCCGCTCCAAGTGGCAGACCCTCAAAAGGCCCCCAAGGGTTCAAAAAAGAGACCCCAAGAGGCCCCCAAGAGGCCCCAAGAAGCTTCAAAAGTCGCGCCACGAGGTGCCCGAGAGGCATGCCAACAGACAGGTGTCCGAGAATCCTCTGGCCCAAAACTCAGGCACAGTAGCGATATGGGCCGAAGGCTACAGATAAGCCAGCAATTGGCTTGGCGACGGATCCCTATGCAGTCATGTGTAGCGCGGGGCGCGGGTCTCTCTTCATACACTGCAAGCCGCGGGGCATCGCGGAAATGGAGCTGCTGCAGAGCACGCGTGCACGGGTTCGTTGAACTCTTTGTGGGGCACGGTCCGCGTGAAGGTATGCCGAGTAATGCGGATGCCCCCGAGCGCACACGCCCACTGAGGCCGCAGGTCGATCTCTTCTGGACTCGACCCGTGCGAGGCATGTTCCGAAATGAGCGGGGGGACGCCATGCGAAGCTGTCCATTGGTGCCATGGGTGGCTTCTTCTGGGGCGTGATTCGCGTGACGGGTGTGCCGGCATGTGTACGAACCTTATATTTGGGCCTTTAGGTGGTGGTGGTGGTGGTGGTGGTGGTGGTGGTGGTGGTGGTGGTGGTGGTGGTGGTGGTGGTGGTGGTGGTGGTGGTGGTGGTGGTGGTGGTGGTGGTGGTGGTGGTGGTCAAGCCAAGCCTCTATCTGGGGCCGTCGGTGGATCTCCCTGAGCTGCACGATCCGCGTGACACGATGTGTCCTCCGACGCCGAGCACTGTAGACTACAACCAGAGTTTGCTAGAACCCAAGCGCGCGCGAAGCGCGCGCGCGCGCGCGCGCGTGGTTCCAGCACATATATCTATGTATTTCAAAGAAGCCACAAATTGTGTGGCATTGGCGTTGGATCCAGCGCACGGGCAAGGACGGCGCAAGCCCCTAAATCATGTTGAAACAGTCAGCGAGAAAGGTCCACTTTGTGGGTTTGCCTGAGTCCATACAAGGGTGTACTTGTGCTGGACGGTGCGCGAGCGTGGTGCTGAGCACGGGACCAGAAACACAAGAACGGCACCGCAAGCGAACTCACAAAAATTGCAAAACGTCGCGTGGCATATCATCATATAATCCTCACTGTCCCCCTTCTGCTCTCCGTCCTCATCCTGCTCCTCCTCTTCTCCTCCTTCGACAGGTGGAAGAAGAAGAGGGGGCGAGAAAGGGTAGGGAATGGGTGGCCTCATCCTTCCTCCCTCTAGAGACTTCCAGGAAGCCTGGAGCCCTTCGAAGATTCCCCGAAGACCGCCGAACGCCACGTAGCATCCCCGAAACGACGACTACGATGACGACGGCGTCGATGTTGATGCTGCCGTTGACGTCGACGACGGCGTTTGGGCCGACGACGGCACCAGTTCCGACGACGGCACCAGTTCCGACGACGACGACGACGACGACGACGACGACGACGACGACGACGACGAGGCAGCCACCCTCTCAGCAGCCGTTCCGAAACGGGCCATCCAACGGCGCACCCGCGCTGTCGCCGCCCGCAAGCGCGTGCGGCGTGCGGCGGGGCGGCCACCGAGCCATGGCCAGCGCGGCGGCAGGCGCCGCCGCGCCCCGGCTCGCCGCGCCGGGTGCGCGCGCGGCCGCGGCGCTCGGCGCCGCAGCGGGCACCACGGCGCTCGGCGGCGCAGCGGCAGGCTGGGGGGCCCGCCGCGGCGACGGGCGCGCGCGGCCGCTGCCACGCGGGCGCCGGCGGCGCCGCGGCCGCGGCCTCGCAGGCGGTGCCGCTGGGCGCGGCGGCGGCGCGGTGCGAGGAGCGACGCGCCGCGGCGGGCGCGAAGAGTCGTCGTCGTCGTCGTGGTCGTCGAGAGTGTCGGTGGGCACGTCGTCGTGTGGGCGCGCGGGCTCTGCGCCGCCGCCGCGGCGTTGGGCGCTCGCACGACGGCGGCAAGGAGAGCGGCGGCGGTGATGGGCGGCAACGATCGACGTCGGCGACGGCGACAAGGAAGGGCTGCGGCGACCCCAGACCCCCTCGCGCTGTGAAAAACACGACGGGAGGTTCTTCCCTATTTTCGGCCTCCGGGGGCCCTCGCCGGGCCTCGGGACCGTCAAGAAACGACTCAGGATGAAAGGCCCGTCCCGGGGAAGGGGTCCAGACCTTCTTGGGGGTCGGCGATGTGGAAAAATTACGACGTCGGGGGTTTGGGGCGGCGGCGGACGGCGACGGACGACCCATGGCGGCGCACACGACCGGCGACAGCGGACGACGCCCACGACGGCAGCGGCGAACGGACGACGAGTTGGCACGTGCAGGCTCTGAGTGCTGCCCCGGGCACCCCGACCTGCGCGAGCCCCCCGGGGCCCCCGAGAGGAGAGGGGCCGCTTCGAGGTGTTCACGAAGGAGCAGTACCTGGAGAAGAAGAGGCCGGTTTCGACCACGTACGTCGAGGCGGCCGGCGGCATGCGTTACAGGGACCTGAAGATCGGCTCGGGCCCGGAGGCGCTGAGGGGCTTGCTCGTGGGAATCCACTTCGAGGGGCAGCGCCTCAACGGGCGGGTCATCGAGAGCTCCTGGAACCAGACGGCCATGCCGCTGTACATAGAGGCAGGCTCGGCTCGTAAGATGCGGTGCCGCCCTGGGCCCTGGCTCCCAGAGGTCCCCAGGGGGCCCCCAGAGTTCCCAGGAGGCCCCAGGGGCCCCAGGGGGCCCCCGGAAGCTTCCAGGCGTCTCAGCGGCCCTGGGCCGAACATTTCCCCGAGACGCCCACAAGAATCCACCATCGACGCTCGAGAGTCGAGAGCAAACCTTAGCGAGGCGGGCTGCAAGCCCAACCCCAGCCGAAACTGCTACTCCCTGGACCTCTCCCAGGGTGCATTCTGACCACGGTGTCGGGTTTCCTAGCAGACCCAGAAAGTCGAAAACAAGGAAAGGATATCTGAATCTGCATGTTTGCCCACAATTTGAGAATCTGCTCCAAATCGGTCCCTGGATCCCTCCTAGGGCCCATCCTGCTTAGTTTTCTTGCGCTGGACTGATGTTTAACAGCCCCAGGGTCCGAAAGCGGCTTCCAGACCCCGAAGGCCACGAAAAAGTTCGATATTCTGATTATCGGTCGTTGAAAGTAAGAATTTCTGGATCCCCAGACTCCACTGCACTTTAGGCGTATTCCTGTTCCAAGGATCGAGTGGTTTTGCTTCAAGGATCGAGTGGCTTTCCATTGCCCTTTCGTCTTCAAGGGGCGGGCGAAAACCCCATCTGCTCCCAACGCCCTCCTGCTTCATGGTGCTGACCACTTCTGCCGATCGGCGTGCAATCATGCCCTCCTCGGCGAGGACACTCTGCATCCACTGACGAGCGCTGGGGGCGTGCGCTGCCCCGCCGGCAGCTCCGAAAAGAGACCGCCCCCCCCCCCCCCCGGCGGGGCGAGACACGGCGCGCCGAGGAGGCGAGGTGGACCCCCGGGGGGGGGGGGCCTCGACAGCCACGCCGGCCTACAGCCGAACCAAGGTATAAGATCGAGGTCGGTTCGGGGAGGGTACCCTAGTGTTCTTCGTGTTTGTTGGATGCTCTTGTGCATCCTGGGGAGGGTACCCTTGGATGTTCTGTGTGGTTGGGCTGGCGGAGGGTCTCAAGTTCTTGAGGGATGTTCTTCTGTCCTAGGTCCGACCGTACCACAGATGTTCGTGCCAGGAAGCTCAGGAAGCCGAGACATGTCGATTGCTGAGTCCTCGTCCTCGTCCTCCTTCCCGCGCTCCACCCACCCACAAGCACCTGTCAAGCTCACGCACTGGTCCCAGCACGCGCCGCGGACCAGCCACCCATTCCATTGGCAAGGGCCCGGGGGGGGACCTCAGCGGCGGCCTGCTGACCCCCAGCAGACCGACCCCTTCCATGAAGAACCTCGGAGAAGAAAAAACGGCATAAGCACAATTTGTTTTGCGGTCCACGCGGCTTTCTTGGATCTGCACTGGGGTCCTGTGGCGGCGCCTTCGGAGCCGCCACGGGGGTCCAGCCCAGATTCAAGAAGTCCGCGTGGACCGCCAAAAGTTTATGCTTGTGCCGTTTTATGTTCCTCTCGACCCGCCCCGTCGCATCGTTCCAAGACGTGGCCAGAGGCGTCCCTCGTTTTCACCGTTGTGGGCCTCCTCGGAGGCCCTCGTCGCCACCGCTGGATTCGCCTCGAAAGCCTGGTCAGAACGCACCCCAGGAGAGGTCCGGGGAGTAGCGGTATCGGTACCTTTTGGTTTCCCCAGTATCATTGCCAGCATTTCCGCTTCTATCAGCCCGGCCTGTCTCACACTATTTTTGGTACGCTCACTCTCGGAGGCTGGGGGTGTCCGATCTCCGATCTCTTCTTCCTCCCCAAAAAATATCGATAAAAAAGAACGGAGTGGACACTCATGTTCCGAGGTCCAGGCGGATCTCATGCGTCGGCGCATCTGGCGCCGCCCCTTGCGCGCTCCGCGCACCAGGGAGGGATGCCCACGAGAGATACGCATGGACCTCCGAAAATGTGTGTTTGTGCCGTTCCTCCTGCTCCCTCCCTCTCTTGCATGGTGGCAGAATTTGCCCTAACGGCCCCCCCGTTTAGGCCGTCCCGCTAGCGCAGGCTCCCCTGGCCTCGCCGCCGACGCAAAAAGTGTCTGTGCCGCGTTCCCCGCCTTCTCTTTCTGCTAGTCTTCGGCGGCGCGCCGAGGAGGGAAGGGCTTCTCAGAACCGGGATGGGCCCCCTGCGGCTTCGGCGAAGGCGCAGAAGTCTTCCCAGCAGCCCAGGGGCCGTCGAGAGCCTTCTGAGGAAGGGCACTCGGCTCTCCGGCGGCCGTTCGGGACGATCCGGGCACCCCCAGGACGCCCTCGGCGAGGCACGGCTGCCCGAAACCATCCCGAGGCTGGAAGAAACCGCCGTGAGCCGACGAAAATCCCCCAAAGCCCTCGAGCCTCGAGTTCTCCGCGCTTCCCCCCGCGGGCGCGCCGCCGACATGAGCGCAGAAGCGCGGGGCACGTCTCCCTCCTCCGCGAGGCGGGCGGCACCCCCGAGTTCCCCGCCCTCGGCGAGGGCGTCGTCGGCATGCGCGAGGGCGGGCGCCGCGAGCTCATCGTGCCCCCGGGCATGAACCGCCCTGGGGTCGAGGACCCCCGCGGCCGTCGGGGCGCCGCCAGAGGGAAGGGGTTCGAGGTTCGAGATTTCCGGACGTTCTCGTCAATCTACATCGGGCTTCCAGCCTCGGGATGCACTCCAGCAGCTGCGCCTCGCCGAGGGCGTTCCGGTTGTGCCCTGAGCGTCCCGAATGAACGCTGGAGGCCCGATTTCTGGCACAACCATATTTCTTCGCGTTCTGACAAATCAAGACGGGCGGTTTCGCGCAACTCTCTGCCTCCAGGGGCCCTTACCAGGCTTGCCGCGCCCTTGGCGCCGTCAACAGAGGACTCAGGCTGAGAAGCTGGCACCTGGGAAGGAGTCTATACCGCTGGGGGTCCGCGCTGCGAAAGAAGACGCTACGTCGGAGATCTGGGAGGGGGGTCGGCGCCTCCTGGGGGTCGGGCATCGAGGAGGAGGGTGGGTCAAATGCCGAGGAGGCGCCTGGACTTCTGCGGGGGCTTCGGGGGGAGGGCCACGGGGGCGTCTACACCTTGCCGATCCTCACAGTGGCCCTGGCCATGCATGGTGGTGGCGTGTGGATGCCTTCTGCGCAGCTTGGGGCCCAGGGTCAGCAACCAAGCAGCTGTGGAATCATCAGCTCTTCGGAGGTCCGCCCAGATGTCTTGGGCCATCACCGGACTCCCTCCCACGGGATGTTGGGAGGTGGCCCGGCGCCGACCCCAGAGACCCGCGCGGACCTCCGAGCCATCATCCTGCCTCCGCCGCCCTGGGAACCGCCGATCTGGATTGGGCTGGGGGGCACGACGGTTCTCCTTTAGTGTCCCTGGGTCCCCATGGTCCCAGACGTCCGAGGTCTTCTCCCTGGAAGAGGGGGGACTGTAACGGCGGCTGCGGCGTAGAAACACAGCAGAATGCCTGCTCCTTGCAGACTCATGTGATGCCTACGAGCAGGACTACATGCACAGTAGTTCGCCAGGGATCCGGATAATTGTTCCTGGCCCCCTAGTGGCCAGGACGGATGTGCCCGAAAGCTTCTCCAGACCTGCGAGCCGCTGCCCCTGACCCAGGCCTAACGTCCAAGGTCGAGAGACAGATTCACGGCGCCGTGAGACTCGCAAGGACGCCCAGCCTCGAAGGACGCCCACCTCGACGCCCCACACGGACGCCCACCTCACCAGCACGCCCCACAGAGTCACGCGTGGGCCGCGAGCGACGCGGGCCCGCGACTGAGGAGATCCTCCTCCTCCTCCCCCCCTTCCTCCTCCTCCCCCTCCTCCTCCTCCTCCTCCTCCTCCTCCTCCTCCTACTCCTCCTCCTCGGCACGGGCCCAACGTGAACCACAAGATCTACGGGGAACGCCGCCCGTGTACTTCAACGAGCTCATGCACAAGCTGCTGCAGCTGGACGGCACGCTATCCAGGCCTCACGCCGTAACATGGCGGAGGATCTCTGCACACACGGTCGTGACAGGACTGGAATTTACCAGGCACCAAGCCGTGACAGGGCTGGTGACCATCACGCACCCAGTCGTGACAGGACTGGCGGATTTCATCAGAGACAAGCTGGGCTCAACCCTTCGAGTGCTACTACCACGAGCGTCGCATCACGAACCTCCCCACAGCAAGCCTACCTACGGGAATTACAACGCCAGCTGTACCGCGACTCTTTCCACAAGACCATTCATCATCGTCTCCGTGCTTGGTTCCCACTACTTCCTGTCGACAGCGGCTCTTCGATGGCGCCTTCTACATCCGAGCAAACGACTGAGAATGACGAGCACGACTCCATGAAGCACCTGAACGAACGCGCAGAAGCATGGGCAGCAAGATGGATCCCCAGCGTGTTCTTCGGCTGCGACATGGACAACTTCAACGACTGGATGGACTGGTGCGTCCCCTACGTCACAGCGGTTCTTCACCGCACCCAGTTCAATGCGCACTTCTGCCTCGATGACCAGTACGGGTCTGCCCGTGCTCGCCGTGACATGGCGACGGAGATATGTTACGGTGCGTGGCATCGAGCTGACCGTCCTCGCAACCACCGCTTGCAGATCTACACCACCGAGCACATGTCGTCCACCACCCATCGAGAATTTGCTGACGAAGCTGCTGAGCACCGTGCCCGTCGCCGCTGGATCGAACGCGAACGTGCCACCAACCCGAACCTCCCGCAGGAAGACGGCGACACTCAGTCTACAACTACGACCACCTCCACGCTTCCCATCCACTCCACCAGTGACATCATGATGGACACCGATACATCCGACCGTGACGGACTTCTTGGCCGCGCTGTTCCCCCCGCCAGTGTTGAACACGTCTGGCGCGATCTACATTCCCACCTGGCGAACTCCACGGCCTCGCTCTTCTGGCCTGCGGTCAAGACATTGTCAGGCGCATGGACGACCTCACACCGCATGCACGTCAACCCCCACAAGAAGAACTGCTTGTTCGGATGCGACAAGGACGTGCAGGCCAAGAACACCGACGACATCAGCCACTACATCTCGTGCCCTCGGATGCGGGCGCTCATGGCTCAACCGCGTGGGCAACCTGCTGGTGATGCCCTCACACGCCTGGGCCTCCACCAGAACGGCATCATCGACGATCACCCGAGGCACACCATCACTCGATTGGCCGTGGCCTACCGCAGCTACAACATCCTGCGGGCACGCTCGGAGCTCGGCATGCCCGCCAACCACAACGAGTACAACTACCACAAGGAGGTCGTTGCCGCCGCCCGCCGCGCCCTGAGGCTCCCCCGATGCCTCGTGGGCGGCGCGGGGCCGCTGCGACACTTAGCAACAGACGCGCGCGCTCCCCAGCGTGTCGTTTGCTCCTCCTCCTCCTCCTCCTCCTCCTCCTCCTCCCCCTCCTCTCTTCCTCCTCCTCCTCCTCCTACTCCTCCTCCTCTCCTCCTCCTCCTCCTCCTCCTCCTCCTCCTCCTCCTCCTCCTTCTCCTCCTACTCCTCCTCCTCTGGCACGGGCCCAACGTTTGCCCGTTCGAGGTTTTGTGTGCCGCGGCCAGGGCTCGCATGGCGATCGTGACTATTCCTGGGTACAGAAAGGTTTTCGACTTCCTGGTGCGCCAGACCGACACGCCCCAGTCTCGTGAACTCGATCAGCGTCGTCTTACCGGTCTTCCTGCTGGCCGTCGGTATCCCCCCCATTGGCGGTGCCCTTCCTTCGCCGAGATGCCTTATGAGGCGGAGCCCAGCGCTGACGGCACTCTTCTTGCCACCGCGGCTGCTGCTTGCCGAGCCGCTCTGTTCAAGCACCAGCGCGCGGCCAAGCTCGCGCGCCTGTCTTCCCTCCCCTCATCCGCTCTTGAAGTTCACTACCAGCAGCGTCTTCTGAAGTGGTGGCCTGAGCGTAGAGAGTGCATCATGAATGTCGATTGGGAGTCCATCCGTGCGGCCCTGCGGTCCGCCCCCCCTCCTGGGCCTGGACCTGGCACCGAACCATGTGT
>CAUYUJ010018686.1:169797-177297 GCA_963575745.1 Prorocentrum cordatum | reverse complement strand
ATGATGATGATGAGCATGGGGGGTCCTCAGGGAAATGGGTCCTGGACCCCGATGCCTTCCCCCGGGACGAGTTTCTCCTCCGGAGTCGTTTTTGTTGGCAGTCTCGGGGCCCGTGCAGGGCCCCGAGAGCCCGAAGACGGCGACTCGGGACCAGTTTCCCATCAGGACCCGCTTCCCCCATGGCGAGAGGAGGAGGAGGAGGAGGAGGAGGAGGAGGAGCAGGAGGAGGAGGACGAGGAGGAGGAGGAGGAGCAGGAGGAGGAGGAGGAGGACCAGTGTAAACCCAAGAGTCATCAACGACATTCATACCTGACGTCCTACCCCATCATGTCAGGTGCGCTCGCGTCATATCTGACGTCCTACCCCTCCTTCCCATCCTTTACCATGGCACAGTCGGATGTCGAGCAGGGCAATGATCCCGAGAGGGTGCGCGATGCATCGTAGAGCACGGCATGGCAGGGCGTAGAGAGCACGGCAGAGCGTAGTATGCCATAGCATTGCGTGGTGTTGCGAGGTGGAGACTTGCATCGCAAAGCATTGCAACGCAAAGAATGGCATCGCATAGCGACACAGAACAGAACATGGCATAGCAAGGCTTTGAAGATCAAAGCGTAGTATGGCATAGCATGGCGTGGCACTACCTAGTCAAGCACTGAATATCCTAGCATTGCAGCTGAAGGCATGGCATCGCACAGCGGAACACCACATAGCATTTCATTGCATGCCGTGGCATGGCACTGGAAATAATGACGCCAGCGCTGCAGCGGGAGCACGATTCGGAACGAGCGGAAGTGCGGACAGGAGGCAAGCGTTGCAGCGGGAGCACGATTCGGAACGAGCGGAAGCGCAGAAATGAGGCCGGCGATGCAGCGGGGGCACGATTCGGAACGAGCGGAAGCTCGAAAATGAGGCCAGCGCTTCAGCGGGAGCAACATATTGAAAAAAATTAGCGGAAACCCAACTCCCCGGAATCCTGTGTGTAAAAAAGGACGCGGACGAGGACTAAGAGGATGAGGAGGAGGAGAAGCTGGAGGAGCAGGAGGAGGAGGAGGAGGAGGGGGAGGGGAGGAGTAGGAGGGAGAGGAGCAGGAGGACGAGGAGGAGAAGGACGAGGAGGAGGAGGAGGAGGAGGAGGAAGAGGATGAGAAGGTGGAGGAGGACGAGGAGGAAGAGAAGGGAGAGGAGGAGGAGAAGGAGGAGGAGGAGGT
Organism: Prorocentrum cordatum; assembly: GCA_963575745.1. Lineage (NCBI taxonomy): Eukaryota > Dinophyceae > Prorocentrales > Prorocentraceae > Prorocentrum > Prorocentrum cordatum. Next base: position 176,089 of record CAUYUJ010018686.1, on the reverse strand, counting down.
CCGTAGCCCCCCTGGCTCAAGCCATCTCCCACCTCCCTCAGAGTGTGGGGCCAGGGCTCGACGTGGCACAGCGCCAGGCGCTTTTTTCTGACCCACCAGCCTTACCGTCGGCGGGCGTCCATCTTTTCTCTCAGCACAACAGTCCCAGCGAGCATGGGGCGAGGTGCGGCTGGCAAGGGCAAGGCCCTGAAGGGCCAGAGCGGCGGGAGTGGCAAGAGCAGGGACAAGAATGCCAGCCCGACGCAGAACCAGCCAGGAGGCGCATTGTGATACTCATGGATTTGCCAGAGCTGTTCGGCACAAGTGTGTCTTCAGCATCAATTGTGCGGGCGGTGCGGCGCTCATTGGCAGGCAGAGCCAGCTGGGAGTGACGCAGGCAGCCAGCCATCAAATCAGAGCAGCGGTGGCAAGAAGGATTCAACGAGCAAAGGCAAGCCGCAGATCCTGAAGCTCCAGAGTTCCCTGGACACGCCGAAGGCCCTGTATTCAAAACAGGAGTGCGCGGCCTTGGCATTAGCGGAAGAAGCTATGGACCAGGCCCAGTTCGAAAAGTTGAACGAGCCCAAAGGCAGTTGGGGATGCAGAATTAGTCTTTCGACAAGCAAGGGGGAGTTTTGGATGATCTGGAGGTCCAACGAGCCCTAGTGCAGGCAGACCTGGAGACAGCTCGAGCTACCAAGCTGAAATTGGAAATGAAGGTGCAGCCTCTACGGATCCCAGTTCTAGGAGACCTGTACCAAGGCGCACCATGATTGCCGCCGCCTGTGATTGCAGGGAAAGGCATGGCCATTGGAGCTCTCAGTCAGTTCGGCGGCAAGGGCCAGATGGATGCGCAGGCTGTCTTGAACAGTATGAATGTTCATAGCATGGGCCTGGACCCAGCACTCATGAAGAGCTTGTGGGATCCCATGCAGCAGCTCGCAGAGCAGATCCGTTAGCGCGCGGGGGTGGCCTCGAGTTCTGCAGCGCGCACACAGGTTGGCGAGATGACAGAGGCAGGTGCGGCTCAGCACGCACCTAGCCAGCTCGAGGAGGCAGCGGCCAACGCGAAGAGTACTGAGGGCGACGTCGCGATGCTACAGCTGACTCTGGCAGGGCGGCGCCCAGCAGACGAGACCGCCGAGGGACGTAGCGAGCAGAAGGCGAGGCGAGAGGCGAGGAGGGGGGTGAAGCAGCTGCGGCGGCTGCGGCACACCGCTCGCCGTCTTTAGCCCAGAGGGAGGAACTGCTGATCCCCACCGTCAATGCGAATAGCTGGACGTCAGCAACCGCCTAAACAAAAGAGTGTGAAGCTCCTATAGCACTCGCTCAAGAACACAAGCTACATGGTCAGAGGTTGCTAGAAGCAGAGGAGTCGATGTGTGGTACCGCGCCTTCGAGTGCCCGCACTTTGACGAGAAGCGAATGAAGTCTCTGCTCGCGCGCAGGCAGGCCATGCTTCAACTCTCGCCCGAATCCTCCGAGACCGACCCCGATGTCGAGTTTGTCATTCACGTTGATTGTAAGAGCCTCATGTATGTCGAGTGCATTTGGCAGGCAACCTCGGGACCCAGCTTGCTGGCAGAAGTTTGGCGGTCTCTCCTAGGTTGTGTGTTTCCTCCTTGGAGGGTGCACAAGGTGAAGAGCCACGTCGCTGAAAACATGGGCGGCGTGGCAGGTCGACGCAAACAAAGGAAGTGACCGAACTGGCGAATTTGCTAAAGACGGAGCTAAACTACACCCCCAAACGCTCTTGAGACCGCTTCCCGATATGAGGTGATGCTAGTTGGGTGGATGGAGGTGGCTGTAGGAATGTTTGGGGTGTTCACGGAAGCTCCCAGGGCCTAAGATTTTTCGGAAAAGCCTTAATAAAAATGTTGATGAGTCTCTTGACCCGAATGTGGCCGTCAGTAAGCGCTCTCACCGTGTTTTGTGGAACGGCTCTATGTGGCGGTGCATTAGGTGTACGAAGAGCTTCCAGAATAAATGTGCGAGGGGTGCCTGTGCGGCATTAACTGCGTCCCTGGTAAAGGTCAAGGACGTTGCGGCACCGCCCCCCCGCAAGCTGTAGGTTTGTAGAATCATCCAGTCGGGGCACCCTGTTGTACTGTGCGTGAGATGTGGGTCTACACCACGGGCCCAGCTTGTACCTTGGAAGCCCCATGCTTGAAAGTTTTTGCTCAGCAACGCAGACAGCTGTTGGCAAGCAATATGCCGTGGCCGCGAGGCCACCACGTTTCGAAGCCGTGGCCACTGGATTGCCCCGTGAAGCGGGGCGAATGGTGGTCCAGGAGTCCATGCTCCAGCATATTTGATATTATATTCCATGTGCGCCAGCCCCGGGCGTAGTCCGACGGAGTGATGAGAAAGCCATTGAAACAAGGAGGAGAAGGAGGAGGAGGAGGAAAAGGAAAAGGAGGAGGACGACGAAGGGGGAAGAGGAGGAGGAGGAAAAAAAGGAGGAGGAGGAGGAGGAGGTGAAGGTGGAGGTGGAGGTGGAGGTGGTGGTGGTGGTGGAGGAGGAGGAGGAGGAGGAGGAGGAGGAGGGGGAGGAGGAGAAGGAGGAGGAGGAGGAAAAGGAGCAGGAGAAGGAGGAGAAGGAGGAGGAGGAGCAGGAAGAGAATGAGGAGGAGTCAGGACCCGCTTCCCCCGTGGCGAGGGCCCCCAAAGGTCTGGACCTTCCCCCCGGGGCTGGCACCTCATCCCGAGTCGTTTTGTTGATAACCCCGGGGCCGGGTGGTTTGGCCGCCTCCTGGAGGCCGAGGACGACGAAAAGCTTGCTCTTCCCCCCTGTGCTCCGCGGCTCTCTCGGCCCCGAGATCCGCCGCTGCGAGCCAAGAGCACAAGATCGCGAAAAAACACTACAGGAACCCCGAGCTTCCCCTGAGATCCTGGCGTTTCAATTATTTCGAGCCGGGCGTTCTCGGAAGGTTTCGGGCCCTCGGGCCTTCACAGCTCGATCCCGCCCGAAAAATGCCGCAGAACGATGGGGTACAGGGCTCCGGTCGTGATTCCTTGCGATGTTCCAATTTGTTTGCAACGTCGGATCTTAGGGTCATGTCTCTACGGCTCCGTCCGAGCCAGATCGATATGTGATGGCCCCGCAGCCCGAGGCAAGGCGAAAAACGCGGGTTTCGGATGTTGCTGGAGATGCTCCTGGCCCTGGAAGTGCCCCCGGCCCAAGGATTTCCAAGGAGGCCCCCACGGCTTCCAGAGTACCCCATTGCACCCCCTTGCGAGGCCCAGAGAGGGCCCCAGGGGCTCCAAAATGGAGCGAAGAGCTGGGGGCAGGGGCCAGGGGGCACCTTCAGCAACCCCCGGCCAGTACGAAAAAGTGGTGGCGCCCAGATCTCAGAGGGAGCCGAGGGCCCTGCGCACGGCGAGGCGCGCGTCTCCATGGTCAGAGGAGATCCACGGGCCAGCGTCGCCGAGAACCCATCGGGGCGGGGCCGACCCTTGGGCGGGCGGTGGCGCGCCCGAGCGCCGCCCTCCGATGGAACGCTGACATAGGTTGAGGCGCACGGACTCGCGACGGGTCCCGCTTCCATGCGGAAGCGGCGCGCGCCGTCGCCAGGTGAGGCGGCATGGGCATCATGTGGCGGGAGGCCCTTTCCCGATCCGTGCCAGCGTGAGACCGAGTCCTGTGCCGGGTGCCGCTCGTTGGCGTGCCACCCCCCAGGGGGTCGGCCCCTCACCGATGGGTTCTCGGTGGCGGTGGTCCATGCTCAAGAGGGCGTGCGCCATGCCGCCGACCCCCAGGCGGAGTGAGGAGCCCGTGGGAATTGTCAGGGCGAGGTGGGAGCTGCTCGGGCTTGAATCTCCTTGCCGGTCCTCTCCCCGGGGGCTCCCCTGCTCCGACACGACCAACTCGAAACACATCCCTATCCCTATGTTTGGCATCGCCGTGCCTCGGTGCCGATCGTTCAGCTTCTTGGGGCACACCCCTAAGATTGTCATCGCCTTGGGCTTGCCGACCTGAGGAACAGGGATAAGTTCGAGGCTGGCTACCACAGGGTATTGGACCTCAGGGGTGTCTCGGTGGCGGTGCGGTGGCCCAGTCTCCTCCTCCGACCAGGGAGGGCGCCGCCCCGGCCGCGCGCGCGGCCCCGCAGGAGGTGATGGCCTACACCCTCGAGCTGGGCGCCGTGACCTCGCAGCGGGGCCCCGGCGCCGGGGGCGCGGGCGGCCCCCGTGCGTGAACGGCCGGGGGCCTCCGCGGAGCGCGGGCGCAGAGCTCGCGGCCCTGCGGCGTGGGCGGCGCCCGCGCGGCCTCCTCGCCGAGCGTGCCCTGCCGCGCACGCCGCGGCCCGCCCCGGAGTCTGGCGCCACGCGGCGGCGGCCGCGGCAGCACGGCGGCCCCAGCCGCGGCGGCGAGGCCTCCGCGGAGGGCGTGCCGCCCCGCAGGGGGGGGCCCAGGCCTCGGGCGCCGCCCGGGCGCCGCCCCGGCGCGGCGCCGCGCCAGAGCGGCCGAGGGCCTTGCGAGCTCGAGGCGCCTTCTGCAAGCACGCCTCCTTTGCGGGGCCGCGCCGAGGCTGGGAGGCCCCAAATCAAGCAGTGGCGAAGCATCCTGGCTTGCGTAGATGCGCACCAAGAAGTGTGTTGAGAAACTGGTTTGTGACTCGCGCGAAGCATTCTCGGAACATGTCTGGTTGAGACCGTCTTGTTTTGGTACGTCGTGCCGATGTTCTAAGAGCACCGCTTTTCGTTATTCGACGATTTGCTGTTCTCCGAATATTTTAGACGCTTAGCGTAACCCCACCAGCCCATCCAGAATCGATGCCCAGAGGAATTGCCTCGATCAGGGAAGCGGGCAGCACAGAGGAAGGGTCCCCCAGTGGAGGCCTCTTGGAGCATCTTGGGGGCCTCCTGGCGGTCCAGGACGCCTCTTAGAGTGTCTTGGGTGCCTCGGAGAGCGTCTTGGGGCCTCCTGGGGGTCTCTTGGGAGCCTATTGGAGGCCTCTTGGGCGCCTGTTGGGGCCTTCTGGGCGCCTCTTGGGACCCTCTTGAAACGCTCTCTTGGGGCCATCTTGGAGGACATCGATCAAACAATAGGGGAGCATGAATTAGCATTGCCTCTCGGGAGCCCAAAAAGTCGCCTCTTGGGACGCTCTTGGGACGCTCTTGGAGCGCTATTGGGCGCTCTTGGGGCCGTCTTGGGGCTCTCTTGAGCCTCTCTTGGAGCCCTCTTGGGCCATCTTGGAGCCATCGTGAGGCCTCGGATGGCCATCGGAAGCGAAAAGGCGAGAAAGCCAAAAATATTGATTTCCCGAAGGTTTTGGAAGTAGTTTGGCCTCTTCGGGGCCTCCTGGGGGAGCTCTTTGGCCACTTGAAGCCGTCTTGGTGCGGTCTTGGGGCCTCTTGGAGCATTGTGAGAGCCATCTTGAGGCATCTTGGGATATCTTGAGCCATTTTGGAGGTCATCTTGGGCTCTCCCGGGCGCTCTTGGGGTCATCTTCATCAGTGCTCCCCCCCCCCCTCCAGGAGGCCAACATGTGGCCAAAATCTTAATCAATCCATGGTTTGGGCATTTCGCCGAGGCCTCTTGGAGCGTCTTGGGTGCCTCTTGGGGGCCTCTTAGGGGGTCTCTTGGGAGCCTCTTGGGAGCATCCTGGGTGCCTATGGGGGCCTCTTGGGGCCTCCTGGCCACCTCTTGGGGCCCTCTTGAGGCCCTCTCTGGGCACCCTTGGGAGCTTTGGAAGCGCTCTTGGGGCCATCTCGGAGGAGATCGACCAAAGAAGGGGGGGTCCCTAATCAGCCTCTCCCCCCCAGGAGGCCACTTCCTCGCCGAGGCCGCTTTGGACGCTCCAACTACCCGCGGAACCCCCCGTCCAAGTCCAGGGGAGGGGGTAGGGGGAGGGGTCAAGACACCCACCCGCCGGCAAGCCGTCTAGCTCACTGCCACCCGCCCTCCCAACGCATGAGTAACACCCGAGGCTCAGCATGTTCAGCGGTCGTCTTTGGATGGGCAGCTATTGGGAACCAAAGCCGACCCTGTGTGCGCGACGCTGGGGCGAGGTGCGCCGCGCGGGCCAGGGGCGCCACGCGCGCCAGGCACCCCTGGGGCCCGAGCGTGCCAGGCAGGCCTGGTGCGCCAGATGCGCCACGTGTTCCGAGTGCGCCGGGTGTGCCGCACACTCCAGCCGCCCCAGGTGCGCCACGTTCGGGACACGTGCCGAGTGCGTCAGGTGCGCCTGCGCACGTGTCAGTACGCATCGGGAAACATGTCGGCCCCCACCATCCCTGTCGAAAACCAAAGCCCATCATTGTGTCCGAGGGGCCTGCGCTCAGCAGGCCACGCGCCACCACCCCCGCC
>CAUYUJ010018686.1:142297-164797 GCA_963575745.1 Prorocentrum cordatum | reverse complement strand
ACCCACAGCCTCGCCAAGCTGTTTGATCGGCTCTTTGCACACATTGTCGAGGTTGAACAGCCGCAGTTCACACATCGTGTCGAAGGGTACGACGAGGGGCGTAAAGTGGTCCTCTCGCTCGGGCGCCTCGACAGGATCTACACTTCGATCCCTGCAAGCATGATCCTGGACCTTTCCCCGAGCTCTGGAACGATTGGCTGTGCAGCTGACCTCGCCACACTCTCTGATCACGTGCCTGTTTGCTTGGCCCTGGCGCCCCCCAGCCTCAGTGGGACCTCGAAAGTGCAGCCCTGGGTCTCCAAGCACAAAATGTTCCCCGATGTGTTCAAGGAGGTTTTGCAAGGAGGAGGTGATTTTGATGATGATCCTATACAGCGGGTGGAGGAGGTACGCAACGCAATACAGGTAGCAGCTAAACTACTACTAGCCAAGCTTGAGCAGAAGGGCGCCAGCTCGTTGCCTGAGTACATATCCTGGTCTCTTGCTGCTATGAGAGCCGAGAGAGCCAAGGCCCCAGGTGTGCTACGTAGGGCTGTGAAGGCCTACCCGATGCTCCAGCGGTTTTTCAATGTCGAGCTCTGCGCTTACTCGAATCTTGTGGGCTTCCACACGTTCTTAGCGAATCTAAAGCGACAGCAGATAGATGAGCAGATTGAAGAAATTCAGAACGACATGAACATCCCCTCGGCCCAAAAGAAATCCACTACGAACAAGCTTTACACCTTCAGATCGGCGTGGAAGGGACGTGGTGCCCAGATCTCGTTGCAAGCTATAGCCGACCCGCTCGGTGCCCCCATCTTCGACCCAGTCGCTGGCGCTCGAGAGCTCGCTCAGCACTGGGGAGCTGTGCACTCTGCTGTTGCCATTCAGCCTGCTGCGCTTAATGATTTGCTCGTACACGTACAGAGAGTTCCTCAAGTAGTTATCTGGAGGTTGGAGGAGGCGGAGTTTTTTGACATGATGAAGAGACCGCGTGACAGCGCCCCGGGGCCGGATGGGATACCATACTCGGGCTGGAGTCGAGCGGGGGAGGAAGGAGGACGGGCCTTATTCAATCTGTACGAGCACATCCTTGATGTTGGCGAATGTCACCCAGAGTTTAATTACGGCCACAACATTTTCCTGGCCAAAGGCGATGATGAACATGATTCCTCGCTCTGTATGCGCGCGCCTTCAGTTACGAGGCCGCTGACTATGTCGTGCACCTCGAATAAGCTTGTCTCGCTTGCCCTGAACAGGCCGCTGGCTGCCATATGCAGATACTCGTGCATTAAGGAACAGAGAGGCTTCGTGGGAGGGAGGAATATGAACGAGAACATTCTCGAGCTCGAATATCGTGCGATGCGCTGGTATGTCCAGCGTCTTGTCTCGGCGTGCGGCATCGTGCTGTATGATGTGCGCGCGGCCTTCCCGAGCTTGCTGCACGAAGCTATGTTTGCCACTCTGCGTGCCATGGGAGTGCCAGGTTATTTCGTTCGCGCAGTTCAATGCCTCTACACCAATGTTTGGATTGCTATTTCGCATCGGGGAATGCACCAAGATGTAGGCTACTGGCTCTCCCGCGGCATCAAACAGGGATGTCCTGTTAGTGGTTCGCTGTTCGCACTCGCCGTCGACCCCGTGCTGCGGATGATTTGCCTCCTGCTTCCACGACCGCTCCACAGCCTGGGGGCCTTCGCTGATGATGTGGGGATTAGATCGGGGGACATTGTCGAGGCGTTCGTTTCCAGCATGTCGGTGTGGGACCTCGCTGGGCCTGGTATGGGCCTGTACATCAACGTTGAGAAAACGGTGATCGTCCTTCTGGGGATCTCGGAGGCAGATTTTCTTGCAGCACTTGGGGCGCGCGGGTTTCAGGCCGATACTATGGGCCTTCAGTTGCTCCCCCGAGGGCGGTATCTTGGCATACGGCTGGGACCCGATAGTGTGTTCGATTCCTGGGAGCCTGCCCTTAAGAAGTACGTCCAGAGGATCCAGATGATTCGAGGCCTCGAGTTGGGCCTCACGAAAACTGTAGCACATTGTAACATGCTCGCGTTTTCTGTGCTCACGTTCATCGGCCAGTTTTTGGAGCCCACGAACCGTTGCCTGAGCCTGGAGCGCGCTGGCCTGCAGAAGCTCACTGTCGGGCCGAACAATGCTATCACGGCCTCGATGATGCAGGGCCTGACACAGCTGGGCTTTCCCCTGGACGCCAGATCGCTGGAGCGCACATGCCGTGCCGCCAGATACCGCGCTGCTTACTACTCCCCTGCCGTCCACGAAATCCGAAGGATGCTAGAAGAATTCTCAGAAGATGATGAGTGTGTAATAAATTGGCGTATGCACCCCTGGTGGAAAAGCAGCATCTTGCGGTCGATGATCGAGAATTTCGAATTCCTGACCAGTATCCCAAACGTGCCGAGGGATGAGGTGCCGCTTCAGAAAAAGACGGAGCTCTTCCTGCGTGAACTCTTCCCTCGTTCTGCGAAGCCCCAGCTGCTGAGCCGCCTGCACAAAAATGACCCCCGCCTGTGCTACAGTGATCTGGATCTTGTTTTCCTGGCCTTCAGGAGGGCCGCCCCTCTCGTTCCGCCCTCGGTCCTCGCCTCGCTTCTGAAAGCTGCGTGTAATGCCTGGTGCACCTCGGGGCGTTTTCGGAATGCCACCAAGGATTGCCCGTTTTGCGGCCTACGTGCTGCTGACACCCTCAAACATGTGATTGAATGCCCGAGGCTCGACATCATTGGGATTTTCCTGCCAGAGCTCCCCTCTGCGTTTTGCCTTGCCCCTGGTGCCACCAGAATTCAGATTTATAGATTTTTTCCTCTTGACAATCGTGCTCTGTTGTCCATCGTGTTGTATATTGATGCCTGTTTTCATTGTTATCATACCTGTCGCCTTCGTCCCGCGTCGCCCGTCGCCGTGGCAGGGGCCCGTTTTCAGCAGGTCTGCAGGCAGAGGTCAGACCTGTCCGCGCTGCTCGGCGCGGCCCCGCAGGCGCCGCCGCGCGCCGCTGCGTCGACGACGTCTTGCCCTCGTCTCGCCTCTTGTCCGCCTGCCCTCTTCTCGTCCCTCTCTTTTGGCCAGCGCACTCCTCCTCCTCCTCCTCCCCCCCCTCCTCCTCCTCGACTTGTTTCAAGGATTTCGAGGTTCTCGCCGTTTCGGGCTTCTGATGCTACACGATGGCCCACGAGGCTGTCAATATCGCCCCAAGGCGGCCCAACGACCCCCTAGAAGGCCCCCTGGGCAGCCCAAGAGGGCTTCAAGGCAGCCCCAGAGGGACCCGGGACGGCCCATGACGTCCCTAAGAGGGGCCCAAGAGGGCCCCAAGAGGGGGAATTGGCACCAGCCTTTCGCACCCTCCGCCCCAAGACGTCCCCGAGACCGCCAGCAGTCCCCCAAGAAGCCCCCCAGCAGGCCCGCACGAGGCCCAAATCTGGCCCACGAGGGCCCCGGCATGCCCCAGACCCCCCCCCCCCTTTCAAACCGCTTCACAGAGGCTTCCACGGGAAGAGCCTTTAGAGAGCTCTGGGACCGCGCCGGCCACAGAGGATACCAGATGTTCGGCCACACGCGCCGAAGCCATTGAGACATGCGCGTGCTGGCCTCTTCTCGCGCGTCCTCTCTCCCCCCTTGCTCCACGCTCGTCGCTCCTCGCCGCTCGCTCGTCGCTCCTCGCCTATCTTTCCTCGCCACTGGCTCCTCCCTTCTTATTCCTTCTAACTCGCCCCACCTCTTTCCTGGCCCCTCCCTTCTTCCTCTCGACTACTGGCGTCTGCCTCCCCCTCCTTAGGCTCTCCCTCATCCCTGCCCGCATCTCTCTCTGTCTCTCTCTCTCTCTCTCTCTCTCTCTATCTCTCTCTCTCTCTCTCTCTCTTTCTCTCTCTCTCTCTCTCTCTCTCTCTCTCTCTCTCTCTCTCTCTCTCTCTCTCTGTCTCTCTTTCTCTCTCGTTCTCGTCCTTCCATTTTTCGACCGTTGCTTTGCTCCTCACTAATCGCTCCTCGCTTCCCCCCCCCCTCGACCCTGACTCCTCGCCCCTCGGTCCACTCACGAGCTCCAGGTTGCGTCAGCTGGCAAGGGCACCAAGAAAAAACACTCTGCAGCTTCAGGTAGCAACAGCGAACAGCAGCATTCCGCAGCAAGCAGCGGCAACACACAGCCAAATTTCGCAGAAGCAGCAAGATGCCGCATGCAGCAGCGCTGCAGGCAGCAATAGCAGAGGCGAAGTTCGAACCCAACGTCATCACGAAAGTCTTTCGGCCACGTGCCATCTCGGACAGATTTCGTGGTCAGTGGCCAGTAGGCCATGGGTCAGCCGTAGTCAGCTACAACGCTGCGACTAGCGCTTGTGAGAAGGGCGAGCAATGGCAACAAGCTCTAGAGTTGCTCAACGACATGTTGAAAGTCAGGCTGGAGCCCGATGCCATCAGCTTCAATGCTGGGATCAGCGCGTGCGAGAAAGGCGAGCAGTGGCAGCGAGCCCTAGCGTTGCTTAGCGAGATGCGGGGGGTGAGGTTGGAGCACGATGTCATCAGCTGCAGCGCGGGGATCAGCGCGTGCGAAAAAGGCGGGCAGTGGGAGCGAGCGTTGGCGCTGCTCGGCGAGATGTGGGATGCGAAGTTAGAGACCGACCTTATCGAGCATCAATCAATACTAGTCGTCGTGTACTTATTCACTGTTTTGCCGATCGGCGCAGGCCCTCGCACCCCCCCCATGGAGTAGATTTTGTCTGTTTTTGGCGCCTGTTTCAGGCAGGTGGGGCCCCCACAGGACGCACTGCTGCAAACAGTCGCATCAAAGCAGAGGTCTGGAGCCAGACACCCCCCCCCTTCCGCCCAATGTCGAAGCGTCGATATAGAAAAAGCTCACTACTACCATGACGTCGACCCAACTGCTCTCGACCCATTCCTCGGCAGCGGTTTGTCATCCTGAATCGTTTTATGATGGTCCTGGGCCCGGCGAGGGCCCCCAGAGGCCGAAAATACGGAAAAACCTCCCGTCGTGATTTTGTCGCGACTCGAGGAGGCCTGGGAACATTACCACGCCAGGGGCGGCGCGTGCGAAATGCGCCACGAGTGGCACTCCCGCGGGGGGAGGCCAGGGGCCCCAGAGGGCTGCCGAGGGGCCTGCCGCGCCGCGCACGGCCTCCAAGACAGCCCCGGGAGGGCGCAAGGTGGCCTCCTAAGGCTCGGGCGGGCGGTGATCCCAGACCTCCTCGCGTTGCCAAAGAGTTGTGACTGGAGGTGCTTCGCCATTTTCGGCTGCCGCGGGCCCTCGTTGAGCCTCGGGGCCCTCAAACAACAGCTCAGGATGAAAAGCCAGTCCCCAGGAAGGGGTTTGGATCTTTGGGGGTCGACGTTGCGAAAAAATCACGACGGCGGAGGTCTGGGATGGGAGTTGGCTTGCATGGGGCCCGAGGCCCTTTTTGGAGCAAGCAGGGGCCCAAAAGCTGCCCCGGAGGGCCCCTTTGGGTTTTTTCTTCACCCCCCATGTAGGTCACCCCCCATTAATTGCCACCCGCCCGAAAGACGGCCCCGGAGAGTCCGAGAGACCCCCCAGGTGGCGCCAGACGACTCCAGCGAAGACCAAGTTGGCCCAGAGACGGCCCAAGATTGGCTCAAGGCGGCCCCAGAGGCTTCCGATTCAATCCAAGAGGGCTCCAAAAACCTTTCCAGGAGTCCCCGAGGAGGCCACAATCACAGCCATATGCTACACATAGTCGTACGCATACACTTGTATCCATACATACATGCGCCGACACGCATATGCTCATACATCTAAATAATTATGCGTACACGTATACAAATACGCACATACACACACATCGATACATATGTTTATACACAACACAGACATCTATACATACATATATAAATATATAAATATATATATATATATATATATATATATATATATATACATATATATATACATATATATGTGTTCATATATACATATACATGTATTAACATGTACATAAACATATACATATACATATACATGTACATATGAGTGTGCATATATATATATATATATATATATATGTGTGTGTGCCTGTGTGTATAGGGCCGGGGACCCTAGAAGGCGTTCTTGGGGCCATCTTGGAGGAGATCGATCAAAAAAGGGAGGGGGGGTTAATTAGAACCGCCCCTCGGGAGCCTCTAAAATCGCCTCTTGGACCACTCTTGGAGCGCTCTTGGAGCGCTCTTGGGCGCTCTTGGGGCCGTCTTGGGGCTCTCTTGGGCCCCTCTTGGGGCTTTCTTGAGCCATTTTGGAGCCATCTTGAGGTCTCGGATGGCCATCGGAAGAGAAACGGCGAGAAAGCAAAAATCATTGGTTTTCCCTAGGTGTTCAAAGGATGTTTGCCTCTTGGAGGCCTCCTTGGAAAGCTATTTGGCCTCTTGGAGCCGTCTTGGGACGGTCTTGGAGCCTCTTGGAGCATCTTCGGAGCCATCTTGAGGTATCTTAGGCTATCTTGATCAATCTTGGAGGTCATCTTAGGCTTTCCGAAGCGCTCTTGGAGCCATCTTGGGCGAAAAAGTACCCTCTGACCGCTCGCGAAACGCCCCGTCCAGGTCCAGGGGAGGGGGTTAGGGGGAGGGGTAAACCCCTCCCCGAAGGGGAAGAAGGAGGGGTGGAAGAAGAAACTCTCTAAACCACCTACGCCCAGAGAGCTGGTGGGATTCCTTCCGGAACCTCTTCGGATTTCTTTGAGAGCGTTTTGGAGTCCTTTTGGGGCGTCTTGGGGTGATCTTGGCAGTCCCAGGGTCCCTGGGGCGTCTGGGGTACCTCTGGGGAGCCTCTTGGGGCCTCTTGGGGATCTCTTGCCAGCCTCTTTGGGGCATCTTATCTTGGAGGCATCTTGGAAGCCTCTGGGCGCCTCCTGGGCTCCTCCTGGGGCCGTCTTAGGGCACCCCAGGAAGCATCGGGAGCCATTTGGGGGCCATCTTGGATGAGATCGATCACACGGGCGGTAGTGCAGTGGACCCTCCCAGGTCGCCAAGTGTAGCCAAAACGTTCTAATCAGCTACAACGCTGGGATCAGCGCGTGCAAGAAAGGCGGGCGGTGGCAGGGGGCTCTGGCGCTGCTCAGGGAGATGTGGAGGGCGAGGTTGGAGCCCGACGTCATCAGCTACAACTCTGGGATCAGCTCGTGTGAGAAGTTCGCGCAGTGGGAGCTGGCCCTTTCGCTGCTCGGCGAGATGCTGGAGGCGAAGCTGGAGCCCGACGTCATCAGCTATAACGCTGGCATGAGCGCGTGTGAGAAGATCGAGCATTGGCAGTGGGCTCTTGCGCTGTTCGTCGGCATGTTGGAGGCGAAGCTGGAGCCCGATGTCATCAGCTACGGCGCTGGAATCGGCGCGTGCGAGAAGGGCGAGCCGTGTGAGACAACTTGAGCGCCGAGAGTGTGCCTTCGCGTGCAGTGTCCCCGCTTCCGTCTTCAAGGCAAGAAGAGGACGACGACGGCACCTCGAGGCCCGAAGAATTCCAAAAACACAACTCCCATGACAAAGACCTCTTACGACGGCGACGACGGCAGTGAGCTGAGGCGCAGCCCAGCGAGATGTGAGAGATGAAGCTGGATCATAACGTCACTAGCAGCAACAAAGCCTGGAATCGCGCACGCGAGAAGAGCAAGTAGTGCCGCATGATTTGGCGCTGCTCAGCGAGATACAGGAGGTGGCATTACAGCATCACGCCATCAGCTACAGTGTCGCAATTGCTGCACTGCTTTGAAGAGACGGCATTGGAGGCTAGTGGAAGCGCAGGCCCAGGAATCTCTTACTATTGCCCCTCATCCTGTTCGCCCCCGTTGTGCTCATCCTACTAGTCCTTCTTCTCCTCGTGATCCTGATCCTGCATTACAATATGCAATATGCTGTTCTGCATCTTCTTTCTCAGTACACTGCCGCCTTATCCGCCAACTCCTGATTTTGTTCCTAATCCTGCTTCTCCTCGTCTCCCCCTCCTCCATACAGCCTCCTAGCGCCCCTGTGAAGCCCCCAACATTGCGAAAATCCTTCAGAACCTTGCTTAGAAACCCCCTCGGAGCGCCTTGAACATCCATCCTCCGAGAAGCAAGTCTGGCGGGAGGGAGGGGATGCCGCGTCCAAGCAGAATCGGCGATACAGTGCGAGAAGGCGTGTTTGGGAACGGATTCTGCACCTGCGTCGGGACCACGATGTTTGCGTTGTCATCAAGAGGGTCGGCGCTTCCGTGCCTGCATGCTCGTTTGCCCGCGTGCCTGCGTGATCGCATGCTGCCAGGCTTCTTGCATGCTCGCGTGACTGCGTGACCAGCACGGCGCCGCACCCGACGCGCCCGCCGCCGGAGCCGCTGGCAGGGCCGCCGAGCACGGTGCGCACACGCCATGCCGTCTGTCGCGTGCGTGTGCGCGGGATCATGCCCACCGCCTGCCCTGGTCGGGCCGTCTGCCCGTCGCTGCTCCCAGTCGCTGTTCCGCTGCACTCCCGCGCTGCGCCTCCCCTGCCCCGCGCACCGCACTCCACCTCCACGTGCCGCCACTCGCCCCCTCTCGCCCCTCTCCCCGTGCCCCACTGCGTCCTCGCGCGAGTGGCCTGGCCGAGCCCCTGAGGGCGGCTCCCTGGCCCCCCCGCCGCGTGAGCAGGAGAGGCCGCGCGCGCCGTGCGCCGCGCCGCCGCGCGCGCGGCCGGCACGCTGCCAGAGCGTGGGACCAGACCCCGCCTTCGCCGCCTCCACCTGCTCTGCACTGGCGCCGGAGCGCTCCGCCCACGTGTCCGGCCGTTGGGCCGCGCCCTCTGCTGGAGAGCCTGGGGCCGCCTGCCCCACGCGTGCGGAGCGCTGCACGCTCCTGAGCGCGGCGCCCGCACGTCGAGGGGAAGAGCACGGGGACCATGGCCGAGCTGTCGCGGGGTCTCGTCCATGCCGATCTTGGCCACGGTCCATGTCGGCCGTCGCCGATTCGCGAGGATGATGCACGAGTTGACGCTGACCAGGATCGACGCTGAACAAGATCGGCACGGCCTTTCCACGCTCAGTCTTGGTCGTGGTCGCCGTTTGTTCCCCCTTTCCCATTTGCCCTCCTCCGCGGCCGCTCTTCCACTCCTCAGTGTGTTTGAGCGGTGCGCAGTTGGCTCTGCCGCGCTCCGGCGGTTGCTGCTCGACGCTTCGTGTCCAACGCCACGCTGACACACAAGCGTGTGCGCGGGAATGTGGATCGCCATGGCCATCTTGGCCCGACAGGAGGCGCACCTCCTTTGCCGCGTCAGCTTGCCGCGGGGCTCCAACTCTTTGCGGGGGCCGCCCGCGTCCCGACAAAAAGTCCGAGCCGCCCGATGTCTGAGTCGGAAGCTTTCTGGGCCTTCGAAAGCAACAGAACCCCCAACCATTATTCCGAGGCGCATGGGCAAGAAGCCTGAATCGATAAAGGAAGCAATGCATAAACGCATACTGTTGGAGGTCCGCGCGGATTTTTGGGGTCGGCATTGGACCACCATGGCCCCTGGCGCCGCCCTTGGCGTGCTCTCCGCGCCAAGGTAGGGCGAAATCACCCAGCGCAGACTTCAGAAGACTGCAATGAAGTGGACTGGAGTGGACAAGCAAACTAAGAGTAGACTGGACTGGACTGGGGCGGACACTACTCCACTCTATCATACCCGACTCTACTCTACGGTCTACCCTAACCTACTCTACTCTGTTGTACTCGTACTCTTCACTACTTCTGCCCGACCCTGTTGTAGTATACTCTACTCTGCTCGACTGTACTATCTTATATCCGACGCCACTCTAACATTTACCCTATTCTGCTCTACCCTACCCTACTCCACCCTAACTTACTATACTCTACTCATAATCCTAGTGTACTCCTATTCCTACTCAAGTCTGCTCTCTCTCTCTCTCCCTCTCTCTCTCTCTCTCTCTATGTATTATGGTGTACTCTGTTGTGCACTCTGCTCTAATGTATTATAATCGACTCCATTATAATATGTTCTACCCTACTCATGTAGAAGTCTCTGATATACTCTACTCTGGCTCTGTGGGACGCCACAAGAATAGCCACAGGAAGCCACTGGAATAGCAGAGGAAGCTATGCTGAAACAGAGAAAGTCATGCGGATAGTAGAAGAAGCCATGCGGATTCAGATGAAGCCATGCGGATAGTTTCGACGATTGTTGGGGGATTGTTAGGACGCCATTGGAATAGCCGCAGGAAGCCATTGAATTAGCAGAGGAAGCCATGCGGATAGCAGAGGAAGCCATGCGGATTCAGAGGAAGCCATGCGCTTAGCAGAGGAAGCCATGCGGATACAGAAGAAGCCATGCGGATATTTTGACGGTGCAAGGGCAAACTAGAGTGGGGGACCAGTGGACCAGTTCTGCACAGCTTGTGCTAGGACTTATGTAGGCAAGCCTATTGGGAGAAAAATCACAACTAGAGCCCTGGATCCAATCTTTCTGGAGCACTTCTCGAGCCCGATCGATATGTGAGGACCCCGGAGACCGAAGCCAGGCGGAATCGCCTGTTGCGAGAAGTTGCAACGCCAGGATCTCAGAGTCTTCCGCCTCCGCCTCCGCCTCCTCCTCCCCACTGTATTGTCGACCCACGCCTCTTCAACCTGCTCGCTCGCCCGCGAATTTTCTCACTCCCTACCCCCTCTCTCGCGCGACTTCGGCGACGACTAGGCCAACGACAATTCATTTTCCTGCGAAGCAGCCCATCGATTGAACGCCCTCGGACTTCACTTTTACCACTATAGTCTGTGAGGCTGAGCACGAGTCCGTGCCCCCCTGGACTCGGCGATCTCGAAGCCCATTTGCGGCTTCCTCACACCCCGAAATTGGCAATCGGCGCGAGCGGCTGCAATGCCACCTGTTGCCCCCGGTTACAAGCGCTCCAACCGTGGTCAGGCCCCCAGGGACCAGGACGCAGATAAACCAGGACACGGAAAACCAAAGAAACGACATCCTTTCCTGCAAAGTCACGTTTTTCAGCACACGTGCATGTTTTGTTTGTTGCACTGCAGGATTCGGGTTTGTGTCCGGGTTTAGGGGGGTCTTGCAGGCTTTTGAGGCCTGTGGCCGGGTTTATTCTGAAAATGCTGCTGTGCAGTATTTTGTTCGTGCCGCCGTTTGGGAAAAATGGTTTCGAGGGATGTTGGGTGTCCGGGTCTAGCGTGTCCGGGTCTTACGGGGCCCTGACGTGGCGACGAGGGCTTCCCAGGAGGCTCGAAAAGGCGCAAACGAGGGAAGGGTGGCGGTATCGGTACATCCTGCTCCTCCTCATCCTCCTCTATTCCTTTGCCGAAGTAATTCCTCCGTGTCACACCCGGGCCGGGGCCGGTCGGAAGGGTGGGCCCGGCGTTTCGCGTGAGATTCCCCTACCATTTATGAGCTTCACATTTCAAATATGGGCAACAGCTTCACAGATGGAGGGTGGGTCGCTTTCAGAATGTTGCTCTCGCCTTATCGCCACGCACACTCGCTTTCGAAATTTGCTTCACAGATGTAAGACGGATCCTTTTCAAAATGTGGTTATTGCTGTTATGCTGCACAAGGTTTGCTTCAAAAATTTGCAAAGACATCACGGATGGAGGGCGGGTCGTCTTCATAATATGGTTCTCGCTTCAGCGCCGCGCACATTCGATTTAAAATGTTGCAAGAGCTTCACGGGTTGAGGACAGGTCGTTTTCAAAATGTGGTTCTCACCTTAGCGCCGCATGGCGCCGCGCGCATTCGCTTTAAAATGTCGCAAGAGCTTCACGTATGGAAGGCAGGTGGCTTTCAAACGTAGTTCTCGCCTGAGCCCCGCGCACGTTCTTTTCAACAAACTGCCAAAGTTTTATTGATTATCATGGTTTAGCGTACCTGGAATTATCTGTTGGAACCATGTAGGGTTGTCAGGGCGCAACAGTTACGTTGCTTCGCGGCGTTGAAGTCCCAGGAATGGTGTTCTGGCAAGACTGGGATCGTCAGGACGCAACAGTATGGTTGATTCGTGGCGTTGACGTCCCAAGAATGTTGCTCTGGCACGGTTCTGGATTTTCACGCGGTTGTCTCATAACGGAGCACGTCCCTCAGTGGAAATGCATTTTTGTAAGGGGTGTCTGAAAAGGGAGTTTGGAGGGAGAGTTTATTGCAACATCGTTCATGCGTCTTGGGTTGATTGTGGTCTTCCCTCTTCCTCTCTCTTGTTCATCCGAACATCTCTTCCCCATCGCACCCCGAAGCCGGTCGAAAGGGCGGACGGGGCGTTTCGCGTGAGACCCCCCGTTATGACCTCTTGAAGCTTCAAAATTGGCAACAGCTTCACGGATATGGAGGGCGGGTCGTCTTCATAATGCGGTTCTCGCTTCAGCGCCGCGCACATTCGATTGGAAATGTTGCAAGAGCTTCACGGATTGGAGACGGGTCGTTTTCAAAACGTGGTTCTCATTTTAGCGCCGCATGGCGCCGCGCACATTCGTCTTTAACGTTTGCAAGAGCTTCACGTATGGAAGGCAGGTGGCTTTCAAATGTAGTTCTCGCCTGAGCCCCGCGCACATTCGTTTCAACAAACTGCCAGAGTTTCATTGATTATCATGGTTTAGCGTACTTGGAATTTTGTTCTGGAACCATGTAGGGTTGTCAGTGCGCACAGTTACGTTGATTCGCGGCGTTGAAGTCCCAGGAATGGTGTTTTGGCAAGACTCTGGATCGTCAGGACGCAACAGTAAGGTTGATTCGTGGCGTTGACGTCCCAAGAATGGTGCTCTGGCACGGTTCTGGATTTTCACGCGGTTGTCTCCCAACGGGGTGCTTCCCTCAGTGGAAACGCATGTTTGTAAGGGGTGTCTGAAGAGGGAGCTTGGAGGGAGAGTTTATTGCAACATCGTTGATGCGTCTTGGGTCTATTGTGGTCTACCCTCTTCCTCCCTCCTCTTCCTTTATCCCTCTTTCTTAGAAACAGCAACTCTTCCTTGTCGCACCCCGAGGCTGGTCGAAAGGGCGGGCGGGGCGTTTCGCGTGAGACTCCCCGATTACTCATGACCTTGAAGCGTCAAAATTGGCAACAGTTTCACGGATGGAGGGCGGGTCGTTTTCAAAGTGTGTTTCTCGCTTTTAGCGCCCAGCACACTCGTTGTAAGAATTCGCGAGAGCTTTATGGATTGAGGGCGGGCCGCTTTCTAAAAGAGGCTCTCGCCTTAGCACCGTGTACATTCGTCTTAAAAGCTTGCAGGAGCTTCACGGATGGAGGTCGGCCCGTTGTCAAAATGTTGTTCTCGCTTCAGCGCCGCGTACATTCGTCGTAAAAGCTTGCAATCGCTTAATGGATGGAAGGCGTGTCCTTTCAACATGTGGTTATCCTTTAGCGCCGCGCGCATTCGTCTTAAGAGCTTGCGACAGCTTTCCAAGGGTTTTCATGGCTAACGAATAAAAAGTGTTGGTGCGACGTCGGGATATCACAGCGTAACTGTCCCGTTGGTTCGCGGTGTTGAGGTCCCGTGAATGTTGTGTTGGCAGGATTCAGGGTCGTCATGACGCAACATTAATTGTAATTCGCGGCGCTGACGTCTCAGGAATGGTCTTCTGGCACGTTTCCAGATTATCAATCGGTTGCCTTCCAACGGGGGTTGTTTTTAATGAAAACGAGTTTTTTGTAGGGGCCTATGAAGAGTAAACTTGGACGGAGGCTTGATTGCAATATCATGGATGACTTTTGGGTGTAGACTGGTCCTCCTCCTCCTCCTCCTCCTCCTCCTCCTCCCCTCCTCCTCCTCCTCCTCCTCCTCCTCCTCCTCCTCCTCCTCCTCCTCCTCCTCTTTCTCCTCTTCGCACCCCGATGATCGCCCTCCTCCTCCTCGCCCCCCCTCCATCCTTTCAGCGCGGCGCCGCGCCCCCGAGGCCAGCGAGCTGCCTGGTCTGGCCGCCCCCGACCCCCCGAGGCGACCCCCGGCCCGCCGCGCCGTCGCTGTCGTGGCGGGCCCCGCCGGCAACAACGCCGACAGCAACGCCGACGACGACGACGACGACGACGACGACGACGACGACGAGCGGCTGGCCCATTCAGAGCCCCGTGACCCCTTCGGCGTAGCGATAGGGACGGCCGCAAGGACGGAGGAGGGAGGACGGAGGAAGAAGGAGGAGGGCACAGGAAAGGGGAGGCGGGAGGAGGGAGGAGGGAGGGGGCACGACGAGCAGTACCAGTAAGGAGAGGAAGGGCCTGTTTGTCTGTCTGTGAATTGTCGTCGTCGCCGTCCCTCCTCGCAGCGGCCGCCGTCGTCGTCGTCGTCGTCGTCGCACCCGTCGTCCATTCGGATTCGTTTTCATCCAGAAACCCACGGCCACACACCCACAGCGGGACGTGCCAGGAAATGAGATGCACAGATTGGGGATTTCCGAGTCGACGAATTCACACGCAGGGCCCTGGTTGGCACCAGACCTGTAATGGGTCTGGTGCCCAGCCTGGATGAGAAAGAGGGCGCGAGAGGGCGCAGAAGGGCGAGGAGGGGGGAGGAGGAGGGGGAGCAGGAGGAGCAGGAGCAGGAGCAGGAGCAGGAGCAGGAGCAGGAGCAGGAGGAGGAGGAGGAGGAGGGGGAGGAGGAGGAGGAGGAAGAGCGGTGGAGGGGAACGAGGAGTCAGAGGAGGGACGAGGAGCAGGGGAAGAGCAAGGGCGAGGAGTAGGAAGTGCGGGCCAGATCGATCCGTGACAGTCCCAGGGCCAGAAGCACGGGGCGAAGACGTCTGGTGCGAGAAGAAGGCGGCGCCCGGATTTGGGGGGAGGCGAATCATCGGCGTCGTTCTCATCATCGTCGTCGCTGATGTCGAAAGCACGAAAATTATCCCGCCAGGAAGCCCTCAAAAGAATCCGCGATGATCCTCCTCCTCCTCCTCCTCCTCCTCCTCCTCCTCCTCCTCCTCCTCCTCCTCCTCCTTCACAATCACACAATATGAATACTACTCTCCTCTCTCCCCTGCTGCCGTCCAGGAAATGTCCAGCCCCCTCCGCGTACAGGTTTTTTACATGCTCTCGCTGAGGCGCTGGCCTCATTTTCGAGCTACCGCTCGTTCCGACTCGTGTTCCCGCTGCAGCGCTGGCCAAATTTCCGCGCTTCCGCTCGTTCCGAATCATGCTCCCGCTGCAGCACTAATGTCATTATTTCCAGCGCCATGCCACGGCATGGGTTTCGGTCCTTTCAAATAGGCCCCAGAATCTAGAAAATACCCCCCCCGGAGCAACCATCGAAAGTGATTACACATTCGGTGTCGATTCGTTGATTTTCTGGGTCGCAGGAGACCCCTCCCCCACTTTGGGGCGTCGCCACGCTATGCTATGTCAGGCTACGCGTCCTCCGAGTCGGGTTCCCGCTGCAGTGCTGGCCTCGTTTCCGCGCTTCCGCTCGTTCCGAATCGTGCTCCAGCTGCAGCGCTGGCGTCATTATGTCCAGCGCCATGCCACGCCATGGTTTTCGGTCTTTGCAAATAGGCCCCAGAATCTAGAAAATGGGCCCCCGAAACAACCATCGAAAGTGATTACACATTCGGTGTCGATTCGCTGATTTTTTAAGCCGCAGAAGCCCCACATCACATGGGGGCGTCGCCACGCCATGCTATGTCAGGCTACGCGTTGACCTTCAACACCATGCTATGCCATGTAACGCTACGCCCTGCTACGACATCCGACTGCGCGAATAAAGAGGAGACCTACGCCATGGTAAGGGATGGGAGGGAGGAGTAGGACGTCAGATATGACGCGAGAGCACCTAGCTTGTCCTCCTCCTCCTCCTCCTTCTCCCTCTCCTCCTGGAAGCGGAGGTGGAGGAGGAGCCACGAGGGAGCAGCAGGACGGCGGCGGCGGCGGCGCGCTGGGCCGCCCCCCAGACATCTTGGCGTCTCGATTTCTTTGTTCGAGGCGCGGGCTCCCGACCTCTCGACCACTTCCCTGGGACCAGCCTTTCATCCCGAGCCGTTTCAGTTGCGGTCTTGAGGCCCAGTAAGGGCCCCGGGAGGCCGACGGCTATGAAACCAATCCGCTCCGATGTTTCGAGGCGCCGGATGTCTGAGCCTCAGGCGCCGCGTGTCCCGGACCCAGACGCCGCCCCCGCGCGCCCAACGCGCCACCACGCGGTGAGCCGCGGCGCCCGTTGGCGCGCCGAGTGCGGAGGTATAGCCGTGGCTGAAGTTGGGGCGGGGAGGAGGAGGAGGAGGAGGAGGAGGAGGAGGAGGAGGAGGAGGAGGAGGAGGAGGATTGACGCTACGAGCGTGTGCGCTCGGCAGCCTGCGCAAGAAAGGAGGAGGAGGAGGAGGTGGAGGAGGAGGAGGAGGACATGGCGGAGGAGGAGGACCAGTGTGGACCCAAGACTTATCAACGATATTGCAATGAACCATCCCTCCAAGTTCCCTCTTCATAGGCCCCTACAGTCTGTACAAGGATTCAGTTTCACTGAAGGAAGTGCCCAGTTGGAAAACAACTGTTTGTATATCCTGGTCGGTGCCAGAATACCAGTCCTAAGATTTCAACGCCGCGAATCATAGCGTCTTGACGACCCTGAGTCGTGCTAGAACGCCATGCCTTGCACGCCAACACCACGAATCAACATACACGGTGCGTATTGACAGTCCGACATCGTGCCAAAACATTATTTTGAGAAGCGGATCAGGAGAATCCTTGAAGTTGCTGTAAATTGCATGAAAAAAGTATGCACGCGGTGCTAAGGCGAGAGCCAAATTTTGAAAATGAACCGCCCTCCATCCGTAAAGCTCTTGCAAAATGTTTCAAAAGAATGTGCGCGGCGCGAAAGGCGGGAGCCACAGATTGAAAACGACCCGACCTCCATCCGCATAAATCTTGTATTATCAAGAACGAATGTGCGCGGCGCTAAGGCGAGACCAAAGTTTGAAAACGACCTGCCTTCCATCCGTGAAACGCTTGCTTGTTTGTTTAACGAATGTGCGCGGCGCGAGTGCGAGCGCCACATGTTGGAAACGACATGCCCTTCATCAGTGAACGATCTTGCATTTGGTGTAAGACGAATGCGCGCGGCGCTACGGCGAGAGCCACATGTTGAAAACGACCGCTCTCCGTCCGCGAAGCTCTAGCATTGTTTATGCGCGCGGCGCTAAGGCGAGAGCCACATTTCGAAAACCACCTGCCCTCCATGCGTGAAACGCTTACAATGTGTTTTACTTATGTGCGCGGCGCTACGGCGAGAGCCACATGTTGGAAACGACATGCCCTCCATCCGTGAACAATATTGCAGTTTTTTATTGCGAATGTGCGCGGCTCTACGCCGAGAGCCACATTTTGAAAACGACCCCCCCTCCATCCGCGAAGCGTTTGCGTTCTTTTAAGACGGATACGCGCGGCGCTAAGGCGAGACCCCCATTTTGAAAAGCAACCCGCCCTCCATCCGTGAAATTGTTGCACACTCTGAGCTTCAGGATCATAAATTGTGAGAAACTCCCAGGCGAAACGCTCGGCCCGCCCTTTCGACTGGCCTCGAGGTGCGACAGGGAGGAGTTATTTAGAAGGAACAGGAATGGAGGAGGAGGAAGAGGAAGAGGAGGCCCTCCGAGAAGGAAGGAGGAGGAGGAGGAGGAGGACCAGTCGTGGATGAAGTCCGGCTTGCAAAATGGCGCAGCAGGAGAAAGACGACAACGACCCTGAGATCGTGGCGTTGCCGTTTTCTCACGACGGGCGATTTCGCCCGCTGTCGGGCCCAGGGGCCCTCACAGATCGATCCAGCTCGAAAAGTGCAGCAGAAAGATGGGGTCTGGTGGTCCAGTCGTCATTCTGTCCACGATGTTGTAATTTTTTCGCGTCGTCGGATCTCAGGATGCGACGACGACGAGGACCCAGATCTACGACGATATGATGTTTCCCGTCCTGGCGTTTTTTCTTCGATTTTCCGGCCTCCGGGGCCCGCTTTCGGGCCCCATGGGGACATCAAAAGCGGATCCGGGACGAAAAAACTGGCCCCAGGGACAGGGGTCCTCCTCCTCCTCCTCCTCCTCCTCCTCCTCCTCCTCCTCCTCCCTCCTCCCTCCCTCCCTCCCTCCCTCCCTCCCTCCCTCCCTCCCCCTCCTCCTCCTCCTCCCTCCCTCCCTCCCTCCTCCTCCTCCTACTTGGGGTCGCGGATTGAAAAAAGTACATCGGTGGATGTATGGGTTCCTTGTTTGCAGACTTCTGTAGACTCTTGAAGAAGGCTTTCCAGCCTCGGGCTGCTTTCCAGCAGCTGCGCCTCGCCGAGGGCGTTCCAGGGGTGCCCGGATCGTCCCGAACGGCCGCCAGGGGCCCGAGTTAGAACATGTCAGAATTACGCATCCGCCATGGAGCATCGGCTTATGAACGAGAACTCCACGAAGAGCGAGTCTTGGTGAAAGTAAGGGGTACACCGTTCAGCGTCCACCAATTTTCAGCCCGGCCTGGTGCGGTGCTACTAGTGGTTTCCAGGTGAGCGCATAATCAGACACCAAGGAGCTGCAGGGGGGGGCGGCGTGTTTCTTCCCCAGAGGCCCGGGTCGCTTAATCGGGCGTCCTGCACAAAATGGCGATTGTTTGTTTGTGGACAGGACGTTACAGGTGCCCCCATGGCACGTGGCCGCCGCATGGCGATAGTGCAGAGGGCTTCGATGCACGTGCATGATGCGTGCTCCTGGTGGGGACAGACGGAACAGATACAGTATACATGCTTGAGACGAGGCGCGGCACGACGGTGGTGAAGGATGGCATTGGAGAAGATGGAGAAGTAAGAAAGTGGTGCATAGCGGGGGCACGGCGGGTGACAAGGAAGTGAGGCTGGAGCCTCAGGTGCGTAAAGAGAAATTGGTGCATGGCATTTCGTGGTGCCCCATGCAGGCAGGGCTGAGCCATCAATTTTGCTTCAGCATTTGGGAGCGAAGCAGCTGGATGGCCTGATTTGCTTGTCCGTGGCACTCCTCTCGGGTAGATTTTGGTTGCTGACTGTCTGGCGCCCGCTCTGTGCACTTCCAGGCTTGGGTGGAGCCCTGGCCTGTGAAGCGGAGCCTTCGCGCCCCAGGTTTATCGCGCAACAGTCCAAGCGGTGGCACAAGTTTCTGTCGTCCCCACCGCTTCTCTTGTAGAGTTGTGCATGGGTGCGTCGCCCACGCTTGGAGCTGTTGACTTGCGCTGCGCTGCCTCAAGGCACGTCGTCGCCCGCAGCGCCACCGCACTCGATGTGGACTCCAGGGTCGAGGGTTGACAGGGCCCCACCTCCCCCCCAGATGGGATGGGCCCCAGGCTTCCACAGCCCCCCCCCCAGATGGGACGGCGGGGGACGACGACGACGACGACGACGACGACGACGACGACGACGACGCCGACGACGCCGACGACGACGACGACGACGACGCCGACGCCGACGATGCCGACGCCGACGCCGATGCTGATGCCGACGCCGACGACCCCGACGCCGACGCCGACAGAAGACGACGACGACGACGACGACGACGACGACGACGACGACGACGACGGCGACAACCCTCCACCACGCCACGCCCACAGGGCCACGACCACAGGGGGCGGGGGGGGGGGGGGGCGATCCCATTCGCGAGGCCTTCGCGAGGCTCACGGGCGTACCCTTCCAGCGGGGGGCTGGGCCCGATCCTACTAGCATTGGAGGGGGGGGCTGGAGCCCAGGATCATATATCGCACGATGATTCTTAAGGATCGTGCCATCCCCACTGCTTCCAAGAGGAGGAGGAGGAGGAGGAGGAGGAGGAGGAAAAAGAAGAAGAAAAGAAGCAGCAGCAGGGGGGCAGTGGGGAAAGGGAGGAGAAGGAGGAGGAGGAGGAGGAGGAGGAGAAGGGGGGCTGGCGGAAGAGGAGGATGAAGCAGGAAGGGCAGTTGGAGGAGCGGGGGGCGCAGGAGGCAGGAGGAGACTCGTCAACCTGCTGATCGCATGCATGCACTTGGGGTGCCCACTATCTTTCTATTCCCTACCTAGGCTCTGCCTTGAAGGGTCCTTACTCTCTTGGCTTAAAGGGCCGGGCAGTGGGAACCGGCCCAGCCGGTTCCCCCAGTATCCGCCCGCGGTTACCCCAGTTACGTCCCCTTAGCTTAGCGTTGCTTATCTCATCTTAGCTTAGCTTATTTAATATTAGCTTAGCTTTGCTTCATCTTAGCTCAGGTTTATCTTAGCTTAGTGTACCTACGTCTTAGCTTCGCTGAGCTTTAGCATAGCAGAGCACAGCATAGCATAGCATAGCGTAGCAGAGCATAGCGCAGCATAGCCTAACATAGCACAGCCCAGCATAGCATAGCATAGCGCAGCATAGCATAGCACAGCATAGCATAGCGCAGCACAGCACAGCACAGCATAGCACAGCGCAGCATAGCATTGCACAGCAAAACCTGCCCAGTACGCTTAGCATAGCACAGCGCAGCATGACATAGCATAGCTTAGCATAGCATAGCATAGCATAGCAAAGCGCTGCATAGCATAGCATAACATAACATAGCATAGCATAGCGCAGCATAGCATGGCATAGCATAGCATAGCATGGCAACTAATGCTGCTTTCCTAGGGACTCCAACTTCTAGGTAGGGTCGCACTGGGGTAATGTTCTCGTTGTTGCTGCAGCGTGGACATCAAGCCATACGGGTTGGAGTGTCCAGACGGTGGCTGGGTTCCACTGCATGGCGCGAACAGAGACCAAAGATTTGGATGGACAACCATCCCATGCTGGCGGCATTCAGTTCGAAACCACCAATCATCGCATGACCTCTGGAATGGGGAGGACGACGAGGGGAGGGAGGGCGGGGACAAGGACACCCCCAAAGACGCGGAAGGGAGGGGTGTACACGCGTTCCCCTTTTGTGTCGACGGTCTGTGCGTGAGCTGATCACAGGAAAGAGGAGGAGGAGGAGGAGGAGGAGGAGGAGTAAGATGGAAGAAGAGGAGAAGGAGGAGGAGAAGGAGGAGGAGGAGGGGGGGAGGAGGAGGAGGAGGAGGAGGAGGAGGAGGAGGAGGAAGAGGAGGAGGAGGAGGAGGAGTTGGAGGAGGAGGAGGAGGAGGTGGACGAGGGGAGAGGAGGAGGAGAGGAGAGGAGGAGGAGGAGGCGGAGGAGGAGGAGCAGGAGGAGGAGGAGGAGGAGGAGGAGGAGTTGGAGGAGGGGGGGAGAGGATGGGCGTGAGAGAGGCGAAGGAGCGACACGACAGACGAGGAAAGGCCGGGTAGCAGGAGAGAGGAGGAAGAGGAGGAGGAAGAAGAGGAGGAGGAGGAGGAGGATCCAGGATCCCTCCACCCCTCTCCCTTCAGAACCCGAGGGACCCACCTGCCCCGCCGCCCGAAGAAGGAGGAGAAGGAGGAGGAGGAGGAGGAGGAGGAGGGGGGAAGCGGAAGAAGGCGAAGGGGAACAGCAAGAGCACACAGGACTGCGTGCTGCAAAGGGGGCCCTCTCTGCAGGTCCGCCCCCTGGCTGCGAGCGCGAAGTACCCCGGAACGCATACGGGGCCAGCGCGACCAGGCTGCGGGTGCCGCCCGAGGGTCTGCCCCGGAGCGCCTGAGAAGGAAAGGGGGGGGAAGTCGCAGGCCTAGAGGTTGACACCAACACCAAGATCGGCGGTGTGCCTTCTCCGAGGGAAGTCGATCCCAATCTCGGTGATGGTGGTAATATTCTGGCTTCCAAGGTGACCGAAAAATTACCACCAACACCGAAATCTAGGATCATCTTCCCCATGTGGAGGCAACCCCCTGTGCTGGTGTTGATGCCAATTTCCAGGCCTCCAAGGAAGGACGAAGATGCGGAAAGGAGGAGGGGTGTGGTGATGGAGGGGCCAGGATGTCGCCATCGCTCTCGACTTAAGTCCGCCTGGAGGGCGGCACAGGCGGCGTTCCCTGAGATCCGAGGTTTAGAAAAATTGAAAAGTTGCGAAACATCACGGCCAGAACCCTAGACAAGATCTTATTGCGGCATTTTCGAGCCAGATCGATCTGTGAGGGTCCTGGGGACCGAAATTTGGCGAAAACGCCCAGTGTGAAAATGAAAGCACCCTAGTTGCAGCAAAGAGGAAGAGGCGGGTCGAGGAGAAGGAGGTCGGCGAGTGAAAACGCGCATTCCAGTGGATTCCTAGGAAGCGCACGGTCATGCGCACCACAGTGTATTTCTTATATTCCCCAATCAGTGCTTGCACTGCAGGGGTCCTAGCGGAAGTGAAAGATTTGGCGAAAGTTTCCCGCCAATTTTGGTAGCAGGCTGGGTTCCCGGGTTCCTGGGTTCCCGGGCTTCCGGGTTCCCAGTCGATCTCCTTATCGATCTCTTGATCGATCTCACGATTCATTATGGATCTCATGGTCGATCTCAGTATTCATCTCACTCAATCGATCTCACCATCGATCTCATCGAACCATTCACTGATTGGGGCTTTTCTCTGGTCAATTTTCTTGCCAGGGATCGGGGCCGTCTGGACCAAACCTGTAGCCGGCATGGCGGCGAGAGCACGGTTCCCGAATTACGGAAGGCTCAGACGAAGCGGATGCCAGACCTGGCGGTCTCGTTCCAGAGCGTCCTGGGAGGCTCTCAGAGCGTTCCGGAACG
>CAUYUJ010018686.1:107297-137297 GCA_963575745.1 Prorocentrum cordatum | reverse complement strand
GTCCCTCGACGCAGGGGAAAGGGCGCCCCGCTGCCGGAGCGCGGGCGGGGCCCTTCCCTGGGCGTCTCTCCCCACCGCCTCGTCTTCCTCCTCCTCCTCCTCCTTTTCTTCCTCCTCCTCCTCCTCGTCTTCCTCCTCCTCCTTCCTGCTCTTCCTCCTCCTCCTCCTCCTCGCATCGGCGGCGCATCGCAGATGCACCGGCGATGCGGCGCGATCCTCCGAACCCACCACCCCACCTACTTCGGGGGCGGAAAAGAGGGGGTGATGACTAGGGGGGGGGGATATCATGGCGGGGGCCATGATATTTCCCCAGATTGCATGGCGCCTCTCCTTATTTCATTACGTCCATGGCCCCCACGTTGGGCCGCGCACATGCCGCTGGTCATGCTTTGCGCCCCCCCCTCTTGGACACCCCCCTCTTGGCCGCTCCCGACACCTCCATCCATGCTGGGCCTCCCCTGCCGCAGGCTCGCGCAATGGCATCATCACGACGGGTGGCTTGGGGTAGCTTCTCCGCGCCTCTGGGAGGGGGCCCCGGCACCGTCAAAAAACGGCTCGGGATGGAAAGCCGGTCCGGACAAGTGGGTCAAGGGTCTTTTGACTTGCCGCAGGACCCTCAGGCCCGAGCGTTGCAGCGTTTTCACACAGGGCGTTTTCGCCCAGATTCTGGCCCGGGGACCATCACAGATCGATTACAGGCTCGAAAACATGGCGCATCAAAATTGTGTCCAGGGCTCCGGTCGTGATGTTTCGGTCTGTTGCGAGTCTTTCGCATCGTCGGATCGCAGGAGAGGGGGGACGGGGATCGAGAATCAAAGGTGTTCGGACGTTTTCGGAGGTTTTCGGGTCCTGGGGTGCTCTCCGTCAGCTGCGCCTCGTCGACAGGCGTCTCGAGGTTCCAAGGTCGTCCCGAACGGCCGCTCGAGGTCCGAGTTTTAGACCGAAATCTGGTCGGCATGAGGGTTCGAGGACCGATGATCCGAGGCTCTCGTTTGGCTTCGCCCTTTTTTCGTCCATCAGGGGGCGTCCTCGTCGCCACCGCTGGGTCCGCCTCGAAGTTTTGGTCAGGATGCACCCCAGAAGAGGGGGGAGGAGGTTCGATGTGACTGTAGCCATTTTGGCTCAAGGCTGAAAACCCGTGTCGCGAGGGTTTCAACCTTAGGTTTCCGCTGTGCGCGACAACCACCGAGGGGGCGTCCAGACGCATTGCCTTACACTCCTGTCGGGGGCTCTTCGCTTCACTTGCATCCTTCGTATCAGATAGGCGCGAACGATGAATAGAGAAGATGGAGGTCGGCTGGCCACTAAGATCGAGGCCGCGCCCCCGTTCCCCTCGCAGGAGCGTCCACCAGCTCGAGGCGCAGCGAAGTCCGCAGCAACACGGAGGAGCCGCAGCCGCATCCGTGATGGTCAAGCTGGCCCTTACCTTGCTCCTCCTGCTGCCGATAATGCTGATCATGATGATTTCGAGGACCCGATGGGCGACCCCGAGCTGCGCCAGTACGTTGATGACAACAAGGCCGCGCTGTTCGCAGCCATCGCCGCAGTCCAAAATTGACTTTCTTCCTTGGCTACGACGGTGCAGCCCTCATGGCAGGGTCTCTCTCTCTCTCTCGTAAAATGGAAGGCCGCATGCTCGGCGTTGAGGCCGTCAGCGAAATCTCCAATTCCCGCGTGCACGTGCTCGAGAAGAAGGTTGAGCAGATGCAGGCGATCTTTGGCATCATGCAGACGGAGGCTCCTCCTGCACGAGCTTCTCCTCAGCCCGCGAGCTTCGACAGGACGCTCGACCCCTCAGGCATCGCAAGCCGTACTAAGGAAAACGTTGACAAGCGTGGGTTGGTTGCTCCTCTTCGGGATTGGCTCCGGAGGGTGGTCCTGGCCGACGACGACATACAGGTGGAGTCCGAGCTCGTGGCCAAGAGGTTCCTCATCAGAGTCACGCGTTCGACCACACATGCTTCAAGAGAAGTGGGAGTGGTGTTGTCAGCTCTTCGCACGGGCCCACAGTCTTGTGAGCGGTTCAGGGTCAACGATGTGGAAAGCATTCCAACGGAAATTCACGTGTCGGCGGACAGATCGCCGCGCCAGCCAAAACAAGGAACGCATTCTCACACAACGCCGCTGGGCGGTTGAGGAGGAACACCTGGCTTCGAGATGCGTCGGGTTTTTAAGAGCGAGATGATCCCTCTATTGCGTGGAAACCGATCTTGCGAGTGGAACACACACACAGAGCGACGTGCCGCAGGTCGGGTGGGCGATGGAGATCATCATGGCGCTCGGTTTCGGCCGCCAGAGGATACAGGCCCACATCCAGACGTTCCTCAGCGGCCCCATCCAGCCGCAGTGGAGCAGGTAACACGCTGTCTAGACAGTGGAAGGGGCTCTCCCCCGTCCTCTTCCCCTTTCTCTTGCTACGTGGAAGCCAGATCCTTATGTCATAACTTTCTTGTCGGTCCCGCAAGCTCGCCCACCTCTTCAAGCTGCTCGTGCCTAGCGCCATCGCTAGTGTTCAGGAAGCCCGAGGGCCCCCTCATGAACTTCCAGATTCCCTGACCAGCTTCGTAGGCCTGCTCAAGCTTGCCATTCCTTTTCCCTGCTCTGCCCTACCCCGTTGGTGGCGCCATCACCCTCCTCCCCGAGTTCACAAATAGCCACCCCCAGGGCTCGATAGAGATTATCCTTGAGGAGCTCATCGTGCAAAGTAGAACTCGCCAAATACAACATCCATAATCCCAGACTGAACTCCAGGGCCAGGCACGTCACCCTCACGATTATCTCTAGGGACCGTCGTCGAGTCCAGGAAGCACCTCATCAGATCGCTCTCGTCCTCCAGGGGGATTTCAACGTTCCGGCTTACCCTTCTGCTCCCGCGGCCTCCTTGGACTACGCTGGGCCTGGGGTTCCTGGGGACTCGCATGGCGCGGCCAACGCCACGGAGAATAGGCGAGGTACTTCCAGTCGCTCGTCGAGTTCTCGGCGGTGGAGCCCACCCGCTTCTGCGTTGCCAGCAGTGCCCCGTCCATTTTGCACCGGATGCTCACGCCTCCACCAGCCTGGGACGCCGACGCGCGACCTCGTTGTCCGGGGGGGGGGGGCAGGCCTCCCGTGGCACAGAGTTGCTGGCAGCTGTCATGCTTGCTTGCCCAGATGTGCCCAAGCTGGGGTCGACGACTAGGCCGCCGAGGAGCCAGCGCGCCCTGGAAGGTCGATCGAAGGCGACGCCGAGCCGGCCCAGGCTTCCCGAGGCCCGCTTTGTGCGGGTGGGGGATGCACCAGCTTGTGGGGCGGGGGAGCGGGGACACAGCGGCTTTCCGCCTCTTAGTGCTTCCTTCATATGCCCGGCATGGGCACACGATACAGTTGCGGCCCTCGACGTTGTGCCGCCGGCCCGCGCTGCGCCGCATTGGGGCCCCCCTTGAATCCGGAGTCCGAGGGGGCCCCGCCGAGGGCTGGCGAGTGCGACGCGGGCGTCGAGCTAGACCGGGCAATCTGGAGGGACCTCAGCCCTCTGCTGGAGAGGCTGCAGCGGCTCCCGGCAGAACGATCCCTCCGGCGCTTCGCGCACCCGATTTTGCGGAGGCCTTCGGCCAGGCTGCCCAGGCCATGGGGGCGCAAGCTGTTCCATGCCAGGCTCGGCACAGCGGGGCATCGATCGACGCCGCAACGCGGCGCCGATCCCTGCGAAGCGGGGCGGATGGTGCTCAGACAAGTCAGTGACGCAGCGCGAGAAGCACGCCTGCCCGACGCAGACGTGGACGAGCCAATCACCCCAGCTCAGGGCGCACCTTGGTTGGTGCATCGAGACGCTCGCTGACAGCATCCTGCACGGCGTCGCCACGTCTCGGCACCCTTTGCGTTAGAGCAGGACGGACATCGGGCCGAGATCCTCGTCTTTGGGCCGACTGCAGAGCGGCTTGCGGTGGCCCTTCGCCGCCAGGGATGTGAGAGTCGCGGCAGCAGTTGTGAGTCTCTCTCGCTCCGTTCCGTCCTGCGTTTCATCTCGATGACCCAGTGCTCTCGAGTCCTGGGTGCGTTCTTAGACTCCAGCTCCAGCTTCGATGGGCCCACGGTGAGCCGTCTGGTTGATGTGCATTGTCGGCAGGTTGCGCCGCGCCTATGCGCGCACTATCCAGACCTCCTGTCATCACTTGACGGCGACCACGCGACATATCAATGATGATTTTTTCTATGCGAAGTGTCAGTCGCGCGGCAATGGAGGCGCACCCCAGGATTTGTTTTAGTGTGGTGCTTTCGGCTTGGCGCCTGTGGATACAAACCGATTCACCAGGCAGCGCTGCGGAACGCACTCATTGCGAGGCTTCCGGCATCCGCCCCAGCGCCACAATTCGACATCAGGAAGCTATTTCCGCTCGCCATCTGCGACGCGGTTGCCTTTTTCCCCTCGGTTCTTTGCCTCGGCCCATCTACCTACAAGTGCGAGCGGTTCCTCATTTGGGAACCGAACCATCTGGGGCATCGAGGTCGACCGGGCTGCCCCGAGACCAACGGCCCGCCTCGGCCGCTTGCACATCAGATCTGATAGCCAGCGCTGGCGCCCAGCGCGCTGTGACGCAGATTGCGCCAGACTGCATAGAAAGTCATCCGCAGGAAGAGCTTCGACGTCGATCCTATACATCCAGCGCGTGGCCCCTGGGAACCCAGCCACGCGGGTGTCCCCAGCGTCCTGGCAGACTGTCCAGCCGCCTCGAGACAGCTGGAGGACGGCTGGAGACAGAGACAGCGGCGGCCCTCCCCCCCGGCCCAGATCCGCTCAGAGTCGGCCCCGGGCCCCTCCCGGAGCCCATCCTCACCCGATGCCACCCGACTCCCAAAGCGACTCCCGCCGCAAAGACCGCAAAAGGCGCCGACGAGGGAGTCGGGGGTGGACAGAGCCCCCAACAGTGACGCGTCGACTAGTGAGTTGTCCGTTTTCGGCTCGAGAGGGCGCCGTGGCCGTTGTTGTCCATGCTTGCGCCCGCCAGGTTTGGGCCTCAGGCCGTTGTCACTAAACCACGTCTTACTAAAGGGGGGCCTGTCCATCCCCGAGGGAGGGCCGCCGCTGTCTCGACCGGGAGGCGCCCCCCGACGGCGGCAGAGCTCCTCTCGCGCCGCCCTTCGTCCGCCAGCCTTCGCCTGCGCGCGAGAGTGGCCCGCTCGGCAGAACGACCCTCGGCGCGCCGGCCTTCGCAGACCGAGGAGGAGGAGGAGGAGGAGGAGGAGGAGGAGGAGGAGGCGGGAGGAGGAGGAGGAGGAGGAGGAGGAGGCGGGAGGCGGGAGGCGGGAGGCGGGAGGCGGGAGGAGGAGGAGGAGGAGGAGGAGGAGGAGGCGAAGGAGGCGGAGGAGGCGGAGGAGGCGGAGGAAGCGGGAGGAGGGAGGAGGAGGAGGAGGAGGAGGCGGAGGAGGAGGAGGAGGAGGAGGAGGCGGAGGAGGAGGAGGAGGAGGAGGAGGGGTGCCAAGCGCAAGCACACGGACCGACGGCGTCGCGTCGCGCGCAAAGGCCGACGGGCCGCGCACCGAGGGCCGCTCTTTGTCCACGGTCGGGAGCGGTTGCCTAGCTCGGCGCGCCGCCGGTTCTGGCCCACAACGCTTCGGCGCGACACGCTGCCAACGTCGCAACTCCAAGGCGCCAACGCCCCGCGCCCGTCCCGAGCCTACCGCCCCGCGGAGCGGAGCGTCACGCTGCCTGCTCGCAGGTTGTATGTCGTGTCGTCGGGGCCTCCGCCGCGACGCGTTGTGCAGAAGCTCTTGGGCCAAGTCCGCTCAGAATCGGCCGTGGGCCCTCACGTGACGCAGCCAGCGTGGTCACCCTTGCGTCTAGCCAAAGCGCGCGCCGCCAGCGGCGCGCAGGCAGGCGGCAGCGTCTGTGCCAGGGCCGCCACGCCGCGCGCGCCGCCTCCCCGCTGGGGCGCCTCTCGCGCGGGCGCCACGCGCGCGCGGGGAGAGGCCGAAAGGCGCACGAGCCGGCGCGGCGCGCCGCTGCCGTGCCGAAGCCATCGTCGTCGTCTTCGACGACGACGACGACGACGACGACGACGACGACGACGACGACGACGGCGACGGCGACGGCGACGGCGACGGCGATGACGACGGCGACGACGGCGACGGCGGCGATGGCGGCGGCGGCGGCGGCGGCGGCAGCGGAGACGACGTCGACGGGCGGCGCTTCCCGGCGCCGAGCGGCGCCGCGCAGTGCCCTCAAGACTTCCCCGCTCCTCTGGCTCGAGGTCCCTGGCCCGAGGCCTCCAGACGTTCTGGGAGCTCTTGGCCTTCGGTTGACGGCGGCGATGGCGGCGGCGGCGGCGACGGCGGCGACGGCGACGACGGCGACGGCGGCGATGGCGGCGGCGGCGACGGCGGCGGCGGCGGCGACGGCGTGGCCTCCTCGGGGCCTCCCAGGGTCCCCTCGTGGCCTCGGCAGGGTGCGTCTCGAGACTCTGGCTGGATCTGGTCGGAGAGCATCCTGGGAGAGGTCCGAAGGTCGGCTCTGAGTGGGCTACGCGTAAGGATGCCCCTTCTCCAGGGGGACTTCTGATGCGGGCTGCCGTGCACGCTTGGATTGGTTCCCCCGCGACACCCGAAGCCGCGCG
Source organism: Prorocentrum cordatum (assembly GCA_963575745.1). Taxonomy (NCBI): domain Eukaryota; class Dinophyceae; order Prorocentrales; family Prorocentraceae; genus Prorocentrum; species Prorocentrum cordatum. Next base: position 130,707 of record CAUYUJ010018686.1, on the reverse strand, counting down.
CCCAGGATGACTCTTGCCCAGGGTCACTATTGGGCGCAGCCGGATGGAAGACGACGACGATGACGACGACGACGACGACGACGACGACGACGACGACGACGACGAGGACGAGGACGAGGACGAGGACGGCAATGCCGAGGAGGTGGATCATGATATGTTTTGGCGCTTGGGGTGGACCTAAAAGCTGGACTCTGCCCCGAAGGTCTGGCCAGAGCGCACAGGCAGGAGAGGCCCCACGGTCAGGTCTTATCTTGAGATCCAACGTTCAGGAGGGGGTAATTAGCCTGGCGAAGGACCCAACCATATGAAGTTGTGAGTACCTCCGTCATCCGCCAGGTCTTGATCAGGAAGCAACGCCGAGACCTTCCCCCCTCAAACTCCCCCCAGTTGATAACATTTCCCTCCGGGTCCGCACCAACGTCCATCGCGCGACTCTTCCAGTCCAAGCGCGCTTCCCGTCATCCGCCAGGTCCCGATCAAGGGGGGACCCCGTCACCACTCCCCCCCTGGACCCCCCCGCTTAATAAATACTTTCCCCTCCGCTCCAGGGTGCAACGTCCATCGCGCGACTCTTCGAGTCTAAGCGCGCTTCCCGTCATCCCGCTACCACTCCCCCCGTGGACCCCACCCACTTGACAAATAGATTCCCCTCCAAGCCTGGGTGCGACGTCCATCGCGCGACTCGTCGAGCCTATGCGCGCTTCCAGTCATCCGCCAGGGTCTGACCACGGAGGTACCCCGAGCCCTTCTCCCCTCAGACTCCCCCCAGTTGATATTTCCCTCTGGGAAAAAACCAGCGTCCATCGCGCGACACTTCGAGTCTATGCGCGCCTCCCGTCATCCGCCAGGGTCTGACCACGGAGGTACCCCGAGCCCTTCTCCCCTCAGACTCCCCCCAGTTGATAATATGTCCTTCCCGGCCGAAACCAACGTCCATCGCGCGACACTTCGAGTCGATGCGCGCTTCCCGTCATCCGCCAGGGTCTGACCACGGAGGTATCCCGAGCCCGTCTGCCCTCAGACCCCCTCTATTGATAATATTTCCCTCTGGGGCGAAACCAACGTCCATCGCGCGACTCTTCGAGTCTAAGCGCGCTTCCCGTCATCCACTAACGAATGATCAAATGCGGCCTGCCACCCTATATTAGTAAGAATTGTATTCGATACGATGCAGATTCAGTGAGAACGTCCAGCTCGCTTCTCGTACCTCGAAGACGCCTCCCGTCATCCGAGAAATTCGCGCGAACCTCCGAAAGTTTATGATTATGCTGTTTTTCGACTTCGAGCCAGTGGCCTGGAATCGGCCGATACCCAGCGACCTGCGCGATCAGAGAGCCGCGCTCGTTCGAGGCTGACTTGCCCACGAAGTGCCAGAATTGACGCGATTATGGATGCCCAGACATGATCGCGTCGAGGAAAAAAGCACGACGGACTTCCCTCGCCAGGCCCCAGGACCGTCAAGAAACGACTCGGGATGAAGCTGGTCCCTGGGAATGTGTCGCGATTTCCAGGGGGCATTGAAAAAAGCAAGACATCGAACGTCTGGGTCCCCAGACTCTCCTCCAGGTGTCCTCCCCGGCCAGCTCTTCGAGTTGCGTCGAGCCGTGGCAACGACTAATTCCCAGAGACGCCCGAACAACAATGTCTTGAGGAGCGAAGACGACCCAAAGGTCCGACGTGGTAATCTTTTCCCGTCGCGAACCCTCAGAGGTCCCGACCCATCCCAACCCATCCCTTACTGGGGACCGGCTTCTCCACCCCAGTCGTTTCTGTTGCGGCCCCCGTAGCATGGCAGGGGTTCCCAGAGGCCGAAGACGACAAAAAAAATGGCCCGTCGTGACTGCTCCGAGACGCGAGCCTTGCTTTAAGTCGGGCCTGTCCCCCTGCAGGGGGATCATTTTTTTGATTGTTTTTTGCCTTTTTGGGGTATTGTTGGGGTATGTTTTATTTTTCGTCGAAAATCCCCCTGTAGGGGGACACGCCCGACATAAGCCTTCTCCCCCGCTCCCTCATCGCGCCCGCCAGTCTGGCCCACCCCCCATCCCCGGGCGTCTGGCGGCCACTCGGGACGATTGGGGCACCGAGGAGAAGGACGGCGCAAGGCAAAGGGAGGCAGGCCTCGCACCTCGGGCCTCGACTGGCCACGCGCAGGAAGGGGGGATGCGGGGAGGGGCGAGGGCTTCTTCGAAGCACTCTGCTTCTTAGAGGGCGCGGGCCTGAGATGTAGATGGAGGAGGAGGAGGAGGAGGAGGAGGAGGAGGAGGGCTAGGAGGAGAGAGGAGGAGGAGGAGGAGGAGGAGGAGGAGGAGGAGGAGAAGGGGGTGGAGGAGCAGGAGGAGCGGGAGGAGGAAAGAGGACAGGAGGAGAAGGACAGGAGGAGAAGGATAAGGAGAGAAGAAGGAGAAGGAGGAGGAGGAAAATTTGGAGAAGGCGGGGAGGAAGTGGAGGAGGAGGAGGAGGAGGAGGAGGAGGAGAAGGAGGAGGAGGAGGAGGAGGAGGGGGGGAGGAGGAGCAGGAGGAGGAGGAGAGAAGGAGGGGAGGGGGAGGAGGAGGAGGAGGAGGAGGAGGAGGAGGAGGAGGAGGAGGAGGAGGAGGAGAGGAGGAGGAGGAGGAGCAGGGGAGCAGGAGGAGGAGGAGGAAGAGGAGGAGGAGGAGGAGGAAGAAGTAGAGGAGGAGGAGGACGACGACGACGACGACAAGGCGCAGGGAGACCTCGAGATCCTCTGCATCCGGCGCCCGCCCCTCGGCCCACGAGCGCCCCCCGCGGGCGCGGCGGCAGCGGGGGCGCCGACCGCGGCCGCCCGCCCGGGCGGCGAGGGGCGGCCGGCCAATGCCGGCCGCCGCCGCCGCCGCCGGCGGGCCTCACGAAAGAGGTCGCCACGAGTCGTCAGCCACGAATCTCGGGTCCTCCTTCTCCTTATCCTCCTCCTTCTCGTCCTCCTCCTCCTCCTCCTCCTCCTCCTCCTCTCCTCCTCCTCCTCCTCTCCTCCTCCTCCTCCTCCTCCTCCTCCTCCTCCTCCTCCTCCTCCTCCTCCTCCTCCTCCTCTTCCTCCTCCTCCTGCAACTTGGCGGCTTGGAAAGCGAGCAGCACAAAATTAGATCAATTCTGCAGCAGGAGCACGATCTCGAAAGACCGAAACCGCGGAAATGAGACCAGCGCTGCAGCGGGAGCACGATTGGGAAGGATTGGAACACTGCTACAGCAGGAGCACGACTTGGAAGAACCGAAACAATGAAATGAGGTCAGCGCTGCAGCGGGCACATGGTTTGAAAGGACTGAGAACGGAAAAAATGAGCCCACGCTGTAGCGGGCGCGCCATTATGACAGGACAGAAAATGTAAAGATCGAAAAGAAAACAGATATTCATTTTCAAATCGGCGGCATCCCGTATGTAAAAAGCCATACGCGGAGAAGGCCAGGACACCTCTGCAGCGTCTTCGGGGGAAAGAGGAGAGTGGTATTCATATGATGGAAGAAATGTAGAGAAGGGGAAGGGGGGCGGGCAGGAAACCCCGCGCAAGTAGTAAAATCCCCTGAACAATTCTCTGAGAGCTAAGATGGCTTCAGACTAGAAGCCGGCAGCACAGGGTGGCCCGTCAGCTCTTTCCAGCGCCCGTCAAGCAGCGCCACAGCGCCTTGCTTGAGCCAGCAGCTTGTCCCGAGAGCGTTTTCCGACTCGTTCCCAATACGCGTGCCGGAAGCTTTTCCACAGCTCCTTAGAAGTTCCCGCGAAGTCTTTTTTACGAGCTTGCAAGCTCCCCAGATATCTGTTCCAGCGTTTTTGCAAGCATCTTGCAGAGGCGTTTTGAGGCAATTTGGATTGCATCGCTGTCCCAGACCCCTGACGTCGTGATTTTTCACAACGTCGACCCCTAGAGGTCTGGACCCCTTCCTGGGGACGGGCTTTTCATCCTGAGTCGTTTTCTGACGGTCCCGAGGCCCAGTGAGGGCCCCCCGAGGCCGAAAATAGCGAAAAATTTCCTGTCACGATTTTTCCACGACGCGAGGAGCGGTCTGGGGAGGCGTTTCAGGCTCTTTGAACTGCCTCGCTATCCGGGTTTGGGACGCCACAAGTGGCTCGAGTCTGAAGTAACGCGCCCTTTTCCTGTCGAGGCTCTCTCTTCGATGATCGTTTGGGGGACCTTTCTGGGGCCTACCTAATGGATCTGTGCGACTCCAGTTCGATTCAAGTTCACTTCTCCTTCTCACTTCCCCCCCTCGCTCGCCGCCGAATTGGTTTTTGGGCCATAACTCGGGTCTCCGGCCCCCGTTCGGGACGATCCGGGCACCCCCGGAACGCCCTCGGCGAGAAGCAGTTGATGGCAAGCATCCCGAGGCTAGAAAGCCGCCGAGAACCAACGAGAGCGTCCGAAAACCTCGAACCTCGAACCTCGAACCCGAAACTTCCCCCCCTCGCTCGCCGCCGAGTAGCGCGCCCTCGAGCCGGCGAGGCCCTCTCCCCTCACCAGGCGGGCCAGGCGGCGCGGCCTCCTGCAGCGACCTCGACGGCGCCCCGGAGCCCGGCGGCCCCAGCGGCTACGCCAGGCGCCCCCGCCCGCTCTCCGCCGGGGATCGAGGCCTCCCAAAGCCCAGACCCCCTCGCGCTGTGAAAAACTCGCGACGGGAGGTTTTTTCCGTATCTTCGGCCCCCATTGGGCCCGTCCCAGCCCTCGGGACCGTCCGAAAACGATTCAGGATGGAGAAGCGGTCCAGGGGAACGGGTGGAGCATCCCAGGGTAGACGTCATGAAAAAACCATGACGCCGGGGGTCTGGGGAGGGATCTTCGCCTCACCCCGAGGTCCTGGCGTCACAATTTTCTCGAGCCGGGCGGTGTCGCCCTGTTTCGGGCCCCGGGGGCCTTCGCAGAACGGTCCGGCTCGAAGGAGGGCGCAGGCATGTGGTGTCTGGAGTTCCAGGCGTGATGTTTTTCGATGTCGTCATTGTTTCGCTACGTCGAATCTCTCAGGGTCTGCCGGTGCCTCGAAGGGTTTTTCGATGTTGCCCTTGTTTCGCGACGTCGAGTCTCTCAGGGTCTGCTGGTGCTTCGAAGGCCCACAGGGCCCAGACCCCCGGCGGCGCGACGTTGTTCGCAGCGTGGGCCCCCCGAGGTCAAGACCCACCCTTCCTCCTCCTCCTCCTCCTCCTCCTCCTCCTCCTCCTCCTCCTCCTCCTCCTCCTCCTCCTCCTCCTCCTCCTCTTCTTGCTCCTCCTCCTCCTCCTCCTCCTCCTCCTCCTCGTATGCTGCTCCTCCTCCTTCCTCCTCCTTCCTCCTCCTCCTCCTCGTATGCTACTCCTCCTCCTTCCTTCCTCCTCTGGACCCACCCTTCCTCCTCCTTCCTCTGCTCCTCCTGCTCCTCCTCCTCCTCCAGCTCCTCCTGCTCCTCCTCCTCGCATGCTGCTAATCCTGCTAATCGACCCGCCTCCACGTGGTGGCGACGCCGTCGCGGGCGCCCATGGTGGTGCACCCCGCCATGGAGGGGTCAACGTGGGGCGCCGTGCACCCGCCAGCGGCTTTGTGCCTCGACTGCTTCAAAAGGTCCAGCGCCGAGGGCTGGCACGATGGTGCACATGTGACGTGCAGCACTCGTTGTTCGTCTGGGGCACACTTCGCTCCTGGGCAACTCTAAAGGGCACCCAGATCGTCACTCTGAGGCCGCACAGAGCACTTGCGTCGTGAAAATATGTATCGATAAACAAAGAAAGAAACAAACGAACGAACGAACTAACTAATAAGCAAACAACAGCAGCAGCAACAACAATCATCATCATCATTTTCGAACTGTTCGCTCTTACCTGTTCGTGTGCCATTCAACACGTATAAATCCCAAGCCCTCGGCACCCGCCTTCTTCGCCTTCGATCGTAGCCCCCTCTGGAGGCATATCTTACTTAACTGTCGCGTGTACTTGGCGCAGCCCCTGAGATCGGGGAGGAGAGGACGGGTGGAACATGGGATTCGCAGGAGGGGGGCCAGGAGCAGACATCACGAGGCAGAACCGGACGGGCCCATCGGGCGCGTAGGCCCTGAAGGGCGGGTCGGGAAGCCAAGCCCGAGCGGCCAGGTCGACAAGGCGTGCTGCTGAAGCGTGGGTACTTCAGGAGTCGCGAGGAGAGCTCGAGCGATAGCACGATGTCCGAGCAAAGCGCTCGAAAAGCCAAAGCGAGAGCGGGATCCCTGAGCGTCGAGGGCGCGGCGTCTGAATAAAGGAAGTCTACGCGAGAGCGCGGTTTCTGCATGACTTCTGAGGAAGTCCCGCGCAAGACCGCGAATTGTCAGCAAATTCTGAGGAAGTAACAGGCGGGAGCCGTTGTTGTTGTAACTCGAGGGCTAGGGGCCCAGTTTGGTGACCCCCAGCTTTCCTGGATAAAAAGGGGTGCGAGCCCCGGGAGGAGCACTTCAATTGAAAAATGCAGTGTGCCCCAGACGGCGGGGGATCAACAATAATTGTGTTGTCGAAATGTGATTTCAACCACAACAACAGCAACAGCAACAGCAACAGCAACAGCAGCAACAACAGCAACAACAACAAGAACAGCAACAACAATAGCAGCAACAACAACAACAAGAACAACAACAGTAATAACAGCAACAGCAGCAACAACGACGACGACGACGACTACAGCAACAACAACAACAACAACAACTACAACAACAGCAAAACATTGAATTTGCCTGGCGAAGGACCCAACCACATGCAGTTGTGAATCCCTCTTGGGCCAGGAAGCATGTGAGGAGTGTGCCAAGATGGGTGCGGCGGGCGCATGCGAACACAGCCACTGGGGCCTTCGGGTGAGCTCGCTACGGGGCCAGCGTGCCGAAATGGGTGCGGCGGGCGCATGCGAACGCAGCCATCGGGGCCTTCAGTGGAGCCCCATACGGGGCCAAGAAACGTTTGAGGGATGTGCCAAAATGGGCGCGACGGGCGCATGCGAACGCAGCCACCGGGACCTTCGGTGGAGCTCCCTGTGGGGCCAGAAACCGTGTGAGGGGTGTGCCGAAATGGGCGCGGCGGGCGCATGCGAACGCAGCCACTGAGGCCTTCGGTGGAGCTCCCTACGAGGCCACGAAACGTGTGAGGGGCGTGCCGAAATTGGTGCGGCGGGCGCATGCGAACGCAGACACTGGGACCTTCGGTGGAGCTCCGTTTGGGACCACGAAATGTGTGAGGGGTGTGCCGACATGGGTGCGGCGGGCGCATGCGAACGCAGCAAATGGGGCCTTCGGGGGAACTCTTTACGGGGCCACGAAACGTATGATGGGCGTGCCGAAATTGGTGCGGCGGGCGCATGCGAACGCAACCACTGGGGCCCTCAGTGGAGCCCCCTACGGGGCCACGAAACGTGTGATGGGTGTGCCAAAATGTCACGGACCGTGTGAGGGGTGTGCCAAAATGAGTGCGACGGGCGAACGCGAACGCTGGCATGTGGACCTCCAGTGGAGATCCCTATGGGGCCACGAAACGTGTGAGGGGTGCGCTGAAACAGGCGATGATGATGATGATGATGATGATGAGGAGGAGGAGGAGGAGGAGGAGGAGGAGGAGGAGGAGGAGGAGGAAGGGAGGAGCGGGAGGATGAGGAGTGAACGCGGGGCCAGTCTTTTCAAAACGAGGACCCAACACCACAGGATGGTTGGCAAAAGCTCTGTGGGGGCAGTTTCGGGCCCTGGGCCCCACAGAAGACCAAACACTGAAGGTGCGCCGTGAGATCGTACATGTTTGACATTGCGTAATATCTCATTGCCTATTCTGTGGCCCATGGAGCGCACTCCCTGCATGATGAATTGTGTTGCATGCAGTTCTGCCTGTAGCGACCTGTCGGTTACCGTCAACGAAGTCGACGCCGCCGACACCGATCACCTCCAGCAACCAAGGCCTCGGCAGTACACCGCGCATGGCTGTCAGTATGGTCGCACGTGCCGTTCTGTATTCCGTGGCCCATGACCCCCGGGGCCAGTCAGGCCACAGCCTCAGCGAGACCACGCTCACGTCAAAACGTTTGGCAACGGTCTCTGCACAGTTGGATTCCATCCTCGGCTCACCCACAGCGCGAAATCCACACACACACACACACACACTTTTAAATCGGCAGCGCAGAGGGACCTCAGGCGCGGTCGGCAGGTGGGGGTGCCAATTGCGAACGAATTTAGTCGAACGCACCATAATGGATCAGCCCAGTCACGGCCATACAGGCGTTGCAAAGCCAAGGTGCAGCGGCCAAAAATTCCGAGGAGCATATGCTCGACGCGGGTAGATTGAAGCGCAAGCAGCAGGCTTGTGCTAATTGAAGCCTCGAAGAGGCGGCCACAAAAAGAACGACTGCAAGGCTGCCAGACCAGCCAACCTGGTGGCGGTGCATCCACGCATGGCAACTGCTCGACAAAGCATCGCCACAGACCTTGCAGCCAGCAAGTAACGGACAAAGCGACCGTGCAACAGGGTGCATGAGGTCGGCGTGATGATCGCGCGGCCGAAATTGGCTTGGCCGTAAACAAACAAAAACAGAGCCGAACGCGGGCGACCGCGAGCAGCAGCCCCGAAACGCGGCGGCGCACATGGGTGGTGGACAGGGCGCGAGCATGGCCGAGCGCGCAATGCAGACGCCAGTGTTAAAACAGCAAGCCCCAACCGCAACCAGAGCCGCGAAAAGCCACAGGCGAGGCAGGTGAAGGCAAAGCCTGGCAAGATGGAGCATCCCATCAAGGCCCAAAAAAGATTGTACGCATCACCGCAAGGTCGCAACACTCCGACCAACGGGCGACAGAGTAAAAGAGAAGACGAACAAAGCAAACACGCCGGCTAAATACGCCAACGCTCAAGCAAAAGTGGACAGACCCCCGCGGTGTGGACGACCCAGAAGGAGGCGAAAGAAAAGGGAAGGAGACGCAACAAGAGCAAAAGCAAGCGAGGAGCCCGGAGAGACGACGGCGGACGACCCCCCACCCGTGAACGACCGACGGAAGTAAACACCGAGCGACCCCCGCGACACAAAGAGGGAGGGGACCGACGAACCACCGCAGAGGAAAGTTGCCAGCAGAGCAAGCTGACATACAGCTGAAAGCCCAGCAGGGGCAGCGAACAGTAGCCCCAACTGCGGACGCGCACACCCAGGTGCGACACCAGGATGCAAAAAACAAATGCCATGGCCAAGCTGGCCCGCACCCCATGTTAGGGCGCAAGCAACAAGGCGGTAAGGCCGCCGCCGGTCCAGCGGACAGACGGAAAAACGACGCCGACCGCGAAAGGTGCCGTGTGGAAATAGCCCCGCGCACCCAAGAAGGGCGCAAGATAACCCGTGATACGGGCAACACATGGGTGGTGTAGGCAAGGCAGCACCCGACCGAGTAACACGATCTACCCAGGAGGTGCAAACCAGCCAGGCGGCAAAAAAGTCCTCCCGCCTAAGGCGGTAAGGAAGACAAGCAGTTGGCCAAAAGGGAGGCAGCATGGCGCAGCACGAAACTGAAGCGAGCAACCCCAGAGCGAGACCTGGGGAGCACGCAAGAACGAGAAGCGGGCCGCGGCCAAGCCTGCCCGCAACCCGTGACGGGGCGCAGGCAGCCAGGCGGTGAGGCCAATGCCAGGTCCAGAGGGCAGACGGAGAGAAGAGGCACTACCACGCGAGGTGATACGAGGAACTTGCCTCGTGCAAGCGAGTGGAACGCAAGGTACAGGCCAGCAGGGCGGCTACAGGGCCCTCACCGCCTGAGGCGACGAGACGCAAACACGGCAAGGCCCGCCAACAGTGCCGTGGGACAGGCCACGAGGCAACCGCAGGGCACGGAAGATGAGCCCACCACTCCTGCGGTCACCGCGCGGAGTGAAGGTGAGCACAGAGGGCGGCGACAAGCGACGTCGCAACGCCCGCAGAAGGCTCCAGCGAGGACGCGCAGTGGCGCGCAGGGAAGAGGGCAGAGGGGAGGCGACAGAGCAAGGCGGAGCGAGGGGAGCACCCCCGCCAGCTGCACCGCACCAAACATGGGTAAGGGTAGCCCTCGAGTCAATCATTCTGCAGAGCGCGGGTGGGGGCAAGGTATAGCCTCAGACCAGCTCACGCCGCACTTCGCAGCACGATGTCGCCCTCGAATGCCCTGCCGGCCTCGCCCCCCCGCCTCTGGGAGATATGGACCGGCCGAAACATCGGTGGGGACATGGGCGAAAGCGAAGTGGGCCACGGCAGACATGGCATTCGCCTTCCTTCGTGGCGCAAATGACGCACACCAGTGCGCGTTGTCCAGGAACCCATACTTCACGAGGCATCTTCCTTATGGCATGGCAGCCTTTGCATCCTGCCGTCGTAGCCAGGCCACAGTCCACACATGTCCTCACCAAAGTCCTGCGGGCAGTTTCGTCGAGGAACTGATTCCACCTGATGTGCGCTACCTTGGCAATAACACGCTGCGAGACGCCGCAAGGGGAATTGGTCTAAATGGGAGAGCAGGTCCCACAAACTGGCGTCCTCTGCCATGGCAGCCACTGTTCGGATGGGATGAGATCCACAGCATAATCGATGCGAACTCGCCTGGAAAGATGAGTTGTGCAAGGTTGGCAGTCTCCCAGGACTACGCCCGCACAGCCTTTGAAGGTCTCAGAGCCACAGAGAACGCACGGCCGCAGAAGCCATCGATAGTGATCGGCTGCCTCCGACGCTTTGAGGACAGGGAGGACCATCGTAAAGAGTGCAAGCTCCGCACCTTGCTGCGCTTGAGCCTGCCAGGCTACCAGCGTCAGCCGCGCTCGGCCTTGAAACGGCTGGTGCGAGGAGGGGTCCGATCTCTATCATGACTCCCCCGCCGCCAGGGAAAGGACGCCCGAATCATGGAGTCGGCGCTAAACTCCCAGTGTTCCGCATGCAGATGTTGGGCATTGATGAAAGCCCGTAGGTGCAGAGCTGAGTAACCAGGGTTCCTTGACCGCCGTAGCAGGTCTGTCCGATCGGTGGTGGATGTCTGCCCAGCGGTCCCACATAGATTTCCAATCGGGCGCGCCCCGCTCCACACTGGTGTTCCGGCAGAGATACGTAATGAAGACAGCAAGTTTCGACTGGGTGTTCTCGTCGTCTGGTGCTGGTTCCCACGTGGACGGCTCTGCGCGTCGGGGCCTCTGTCGCGTTTGTCTGTCACCCTGATCGAGTGGTGGGCGGTCTTGCTGCCGGTTGCCCTCGGCACGTGCCGCCTCTTGACCCCTTGCCCGCTGGATTGCCTCCCTGCGCTCACTGTTGGCTCGTACCCGTCCCATCCTGACGCGTTTCCAGCAGGGGTTTGGCCCTCACGGCCGAACGCCTCCTCAAAGGGTGACCAGTCCAGCTTTCGCGCCGGTAGAGTAAAGTCGGGCCTGTCCCTCTGCAGGAGGAATACTCAAGAACAGTCCAAAAATTCTCTGGGGACGATGTTTCTCCTATGTGTAAGTACTTGCGAGCACTTTTTGATCATGTTCCGTTCTTCTCCCAGAAAATCCGCCTGTGGGAGGACATGCCCGACCTGGCGGTACGGTAGGTTTGCGTCGTGTCGACCAGCGGCGACCCCAGCGCCGGCGTTCAAGGTTGAACGCCGCCGGCGACCCAGAATCGATCGATGTTGAACGATCGGACGTTGCGGCAGCGGCCGATCGTTCAAGGTTGAACGATCCCTGCGGTGTCAAAAACCAACGCTGGGGTCGGCACGACACGAACCTGGCGGTAGAGCGGTCCCCGGGGGCCTCCTCGGTGCCTCCTGCTGGCAGAGCAGCGCAGGCCCCGGATGCCGATCGGCAGCCTGCGCGCCGCGGGAGCACCGCGGCGGGCCATCGCGCGGGCCACCCATCCCTCCTCCTCCTCCTCCTCCTCCTCCTTTTCTTGGCCGAGCTCAGAGCGGTCCAGCCGCTGAAGCGTCAGTGTGCTCGGCAGTCGGAACCCGACTACCGAGCGATGCAAGGGCACAGATGCCTCGATCTTCTCCGAGGCCACGGCGCGCCTGAGACGCCACAAGGAACATGCAATCTCTGTGCCCGTCAACCAGACCACCTAGAAGTACTCACCCTCCTCCCAACCACGTGCTCGGACGGGCACAGAGCCAGCACTATGGCCGTCAGTATACGACCACCTCAAGCAAGTAGGAGAAGGGGACGACGAGTATCATCTAGACTGAGAAGAGGGAAGAAGAGGCTCGCCCCTGGTGGCACGCCGCCAGGACGACGAGCAACAGCTCAAAGCACGAATTTGGGGGACGGGGAGGCTTGGGGTGGCGCTCGACGGTTTGTTTCACCCGCCTTACCACTTGCGCCTCCCGTGCCCTCCCCGTCCCCTACAGAAGGCCGCACAGCATCCCCCTTGGTCGGCCCCTCGATAGTTCAACTACTCCGTGGTAGCGCAGAGCCCGAGTAAGACCTTCGTACTCGAGGGGCCGCCAAGGAGGGGGACGAATATGCTTACTCCTCCTCCACCAACTCCGATTAGACAACTCCTCCTCCAAGATGTTGTCGCCCTGAGCGACGGAACACGCGGTGCGCACGGCACCTCACAGCCTACAGGCTGGGCAAAGCACTGATGCAAATCCACACTCGCCTACGCACACATCCAAAACAACTTACAAGCTCCTGCGAAGACTGGTCGACAGAGTCATGAAAAAAAGGGCCCTTTTGAAAGCCCTGCCAATCAGTACACCAACAGCCCGTGGAAGTTCACCCGCTTGGCTCTGTTGTCCATGGTAGACATGACAGCAGCGTTCAGGCCCATGGTGCCGCAATTCCATCTCATAATCACAATGCGTATGAATGATCATCATCTCTCTAGCTTCTGTAGTACCAAACATACAACCATCAATCTCGGTGTGGCCCACACGGGCACCAATAGTCTCAAAGTCTGGCATGAAGTTCTGAATGTTGTCGTAAGCTTTGCGATCAACTATGACCGCCACTGGAACACCGGCCATGGTACCTGCTTGCAGTAGTCTCCACGCCGACCTCACTTGAGAATTGTCTCCAGAGAAGCTCCGTCGGCGTTGGGGAGGCAAACGTCGGATACCCCAGGGCTCGGTTAGGGTACGCCTCTGGTCAGGTCCGACTCCAAGCCAAGTTTTCCCACTGAGATGAATAACAATAGCCCCTACGTGGCCTGACTGCATACGAGTGACAATCATCCTCATCTGCGACTCTTGTAGTCCAACAACCGTGCCATCCTCGTCCTGCCCAGGGTATGTTTCCATGTCAAGGCCACATGACTGATGCAGCGCCTCTGAAAATTCAACATCGCACTCGGGTTGAAAGACATTGAGCAATACCATTGTACCGAGGTCGCCAGTCTGCATGCGTCGAACTGCGTTGGGTACCTCACGTACTGGTAACCATACCTCAGGGGCTTTGACAGGAACAAGCCTGTCACCTTTGCCGCCGAGAGGGTCTCCGTAGCGAGCCCGCTGTTTGACCACCCTGTAGTTGTATCCTTGCTGAACTTGCTTCCTCTCACGTAGTAGATCTTCCTGCCGTAGAAGTTCAGCTTCATCAGCGGAGAGAAGGTCCCCATTGTCCAACAGCCATGATATACACCTGTTGCCTCGTCTGCGCAGATGCCGTAAAAGATTGGAACGATCTCCGAACGATGTGCCACACGCTCCACACTGCGTTCCTCGCGCAACCAGTTGGGCTCCGTCAATCGGCTGATGATCCAAGAAGTGTTTGCGCCATGCCGACTCCTTCGAGCATACCCATCCACAGGTATAGCACACGAATTTCTTCTCCAAGTCCGCAGTGACCGCCGGCGCCATCTGGGCATTGAGACTTCTTTCTGCCATCTGCATTTGGACATTCTCCAATTCTCTGTACACATGATACTCCCATGTAGTCTTGATTTCATTCAGGAAGCTCCTCGTGTTCAGTCTGGCGTACTGGAACCACTGCTGCACCGTCCAAGCTGCGCGAGCTCTATCCTTGCTGTAACTATCAAGCCACTCCAAGTCGTCACGAAGCAGTGAGACCCAAGATCCACGTTCGTCAGCCAACTGGTCGAGAAGTAGCCATAGGACAACAGGAGCCTGCAAAAACATCTTCCCAAAGTACACTAACCTCTTCTTACGAATAATATCTCTCAGATGCAGTCTCCTCGCAGAACATAGGACTTGTTCGTCGTTGTAGAAGCTAGTGGTCTGGCGATGGTGCTGCAGACCTTGTGCCACACGATATGTCGCTATTCGAGGTGTCTCTAGCCGCTGTAGGAGTGACTCGCTGAGTGCTGTCCACGTCTCGGCTAAGTAGGTGAGGTGCACGTTGGCCAAGGTATCAACAAGATTCGTTTTCGCTGGCCTCGACATACCCCCAAATTTCGAGATCATCTTCTTGACAGGCATAGCCGCAATCTTCTGCTTCTGCACCAAGTGTGCTATCCGAGGACCCATCTCAAGGCGACGGTTGATCATCGTCCCTAAATACTTGTACTCCTTCACCACGTGCACCTGGATATCACACCGTGTAGGTATAATCAAAAGTTCATCTTCATTATCGAGTCGATCTCTCAAGTCGACAGGTGCTTGCCTGCTAGGCATGATAAACATGGCTGACTTGGATTTCTTGTAGTTGACCAAAAAGCCGTGAGAGAGCATAGCCACATGGACTGCATCCGCAACTTCACCAGCAAGTTGTATAGGATCTTGTCCTACCTCAACAGACTGCATAATTAGGGCATCGTCAACGAAGGAAATATCTGTGAGGCGGAGGTCTCCTTGTAGTTCCGCAGGTGCAAAACAGCTCTGGACTCCATCCACCCGCAGCGGCAAGCTGGCACCTAGCGGTCGTAGGGCCTCGTCGATGCTCTTGAGAGGCTTGCAGAACGCTGCGTTGAAGATCGCGTCGGCTAGAGAGCTTCCTGGGCGCGAGCTCCTGCGTGACCTTGCAACAGTATTTATAGTATTGGTGCCGAAGTGTGTGTCTCGATGTCCTTCGATCAGTAAGGCCAGGAGGTGAGGGTGCGCTCCCAGGCCATCCAAGGCTGCTGGTTGTGAAAGGATAAAAGTCAACAAAGGAAGCATCGCTATGGGCAAGTCATGATGGTGTATGATGTATTCATCGTCTCCGTCTGGATCGCCAAGTCGAGGTAGAACCATACTGCGCACCACCGAATAGAAGGCCTGCACCAAGTCAATAAAATATAGAATAGCCGATCGGCCTTGAAGCTGCGCCGCTTGAATAAACGAAACTGCAATGTGAACCAGCAACGCAGGGCCTTTGGCAGGTCGACCTCCACACTGAGTATCGCGGAGGAGTATGTCAAGATATCTTGTGAGTTGCTGCCGTAGAAACTTATGCCAGCACTTGCTCACCACCCCATCCAACAGGATGGAACGATACGTTTGTAGTTGCTGTCCAGGTCCGCCTGTTTTAAGTAAAGGAAACACAGTGCCGTGCTTCCAATCGAAGGGCTCTTGCTGGTACACGCTCGTCTTGAACATAATCGGCCCGTAGTGCCGAGCAGCGGAGCGAGGGCAAATACGCAGGAGGTCGCCATGTATATCATCCTTCCCTGGAGCCTTACGCCGCTTGACTCGTGAAAACATTCCTGCCACCAATCCAGCATGCGGTAAACAAGCAGTGTCCAGCTCTGTACCATCAATGTCGTGATGCATGCGCTCGTTGTATTTTGTCCTCAAAGCGTTCTCGTCCATTAACTCTGCGTCCTCGATGTTCGCGAAGTATTCCAGTATCATCAAATCGGCTTCCTTGTCCGTCGTTGCCACCTGACCTGCCGAGTCCACCAGCATAGGATATCTGCTGGACTTACCCTTCCTGCCTCCATACTTGAGCAGTATCTTAAGTAGTCGCCATTCCCCATGTGGTTCGTTGTTCGCAGCACACACATCCATCTGCCTCGAGAGATCTTCCAAGAAGGCCGTGCGGTCGGCATCAACCGCTCGCCGAACTTTCTTAGCAGTATTAGCCAAGAATGTGCGAAGGTGATCCTGGAAGTCGTTAGCCGTGAGGCCGCCTTCCCGCATTTTTTGTCCATGACAGCGGAGGTGAAGAACATCGGATTGCCAAGGCAACTCCTGTCGAGGTCGAAAGAGCGGATCATCCAGGTGATGAAGTAGTTCTCGCCAAGGTGGTCTGGCTTCATTGTGCTCAGGGAGCCATCGCCGTGCCCGCATAACGTACCTACGTAGTCGTACTAGTTCCATCGTAGACTCAGAAACATATCCTTTATACGATGTCAATCTGTTGGTACCAAAACACGTTCTAGCAGCCCGCCTAATCAACTGATTCGTCATTTCAAGATGGTCATTTACATCGAGCTCCCACTCTGGCAGTAATGCATTGTCCAAGATGGTAGTGAACTGTTTGACCTTGCTCTCGTCTTTGAGCTTAGACTGATCCAGATGCAGCGCCGAACGCTGTTTGCCAACTGTGCGGACTCCGCTCGTCCTCAGGTCCAAGATAACTGGGTGGTGGTCTTCTCCATCGCTGTAAGAGTCGAATCCATAGTCAACCTGGCATTGAGTTACTGTGTCAGCCCAATGTGAGTCCAGAAGTATGTGGTCAATACGATGTCGGACTCCAGCAATAGAGGTATATGTGTGTCCACCTTCATGCGGATGCCAAGTAGAAGCAAGAGACAACTGGTGTGCTTCTAGTACTCGGCGCATAGCTTTAGCAGGTCCATCGTCGCAGGCAGGGACACAGTACTCTGGATGAAATCTACCAACTAGCTCCCGAGGCCCACTCGAAGATACGTCTGCCTGCCCGATCTTGGCGTTCATGTCTCCAAGTACTATAGCAGGAGGCCACCGCGACATCATCTCCTGCACATTGGCCCACCAATCGGTGTACGAAATGCTCTCATGCCTATCGTGAGGGGCATGCACCACGTAGACGAAGATATCGAACTCGGTTGTCGTCAGCCTGACCACCAAAAGCCTCGGGTCCTTGTAGATTAGTCTGACATTGTTTTTCTTGAGCAGCTTCTCGCCATTGGGTACTGAGCAATAAGCTTTGTTCATGTTCACTAGCAGTGTGCAACCGAGCTTCGACTGCTCTCCTGAGCCAATAATGTAGAAACCGTCTCGGATACCTGGTGCCGCCGGTGATGGAGCCTCCTGCAGGCCAACGAGGTGCGCACCCAGTTGCTGAAATTGGAGCCGTATTTGCTGTCCTCTGTGAAATTGCCCTGCTTGCGGCTCCCCCATGTTGGCACGCTGTGTGTTGAAAGTTATCACCCGAAGGTTCACACTGAACGGTATAGTCTTCGTAGCCGTTCCTGTCGGTGCTGAGGTCGGCTGGAGTATGGCTTGCTGTCGTATTGCCTGATATGTGAAGCCATGCTCCGTAAACTTGGGGTAGGCCACGCTATCTAAGTCCTCTCTATCTCTCAACATTGCCCATCCCCAATTCAATGCAGGATTAAGCTGTACTACCAGTTGCTGTGGAAGAGGTGGAGGTGGATGCTCCTTCGCATGCTTCGCAACAACATCCGACATCTCGTTCCAGGGGTGCCCGTCATGACCAGCTGTGTGAGACAGGGTGATCCTCCTGGTACGTCGGGCAGCGTCAAGGGCATGGCTCCCCAGCCGAGAGAAAGGCTCTTCCTGGGCCACCCCTGACGAAATGCGCCACATCGCGGGTTGGCAGTCGCACACCACCTCCACCTCGACGTGCGCCTCGAGCTGCAAGGCATATAGTAGCGCCCATAGAATGCCTGCCGTCTCGGTGGTCACGCTGTTGATCTGGTGGTCGGACAGCTCCACGTTGATGCTGTCCACCACGTAGGCGCTGAAGTAGCCCAGGAACTTGAAACAATCGCCGTCAGTTGCCAGCACTGTGCAAGCCCAAGCTGAACTCGTAGGCTCACTATCGTGATAGGAGCCGTCGCAGAAGATGAAGATCTTGCTCACTGCATTCTCCAACCTCCGCGAAAGGGACATGGCCAGCATGCTATGCTCATGGAGCGACATGCCAGCAAGATTCCGCTGCAACTGAATATGCCATCGAAGCCGTTGAAACACCAAGTGTAGTGGCTCGGGCGTCTCCAGAGAGCAAAAACGTCCATAGCAATTATACTGAGGTGAGACCTGGGCGTCAAGGTGCCCGAGCCTTTCTTCGGCTCTCGGAGTGCCTTCGATGAGTTGTGCATCGTGATTGCCACAAACCACTGGAGCAGCTCCGCTTCCCAACCTTTGCTGAGGTATATGTGCGGACGGGTCCGCAAAGTCACTTAGAAATCGAGCATCTACTCTGACGGACGTTCCCAGCCCACTCAGTCCAAGACTGGGAACCCGTAAAGCGTGGGCCATAATCTCCGCTGAGGTCTCAGCCCCCGACGCTGGCTGAGACCCTTCCCATGCGCTCAGGGGCGCTGGGACGCGCCTTGTTCCTCCCCGCGGTGATCAGGAGGAACGTCCACTGGTTGCTGATGACGTGCATCAGTGGGTACTCGAGAACGATGTATGTCGTCAGCTCCACTTTGCTCAACAGCCTGGCTTGACGACCATTCGCCGCTCGTAGTGGCGACCCCACCTCTCGTCTTCTCATCACGTGTGCGACTATCTTCGGTAAGAGGCGGGACACGCGGGTACAAGAATTGTCTCCCATACTTCCGCGCTGGCCTTTTGTGCACCGTGCTCCTGTCAGTATCCTCTTCCCCTGAACGAAATGCCTGCTGCGCCGCGTCTGAAGGTACCTCATCCTCAACATCTGCAACATCCAGACCTTCCAGACCTTCACCGTCACGATGTTCATCTCCGTGGCCGGCCTCCTCCGCAAGTTGTTGTACAACCTCGAGTCCGTACTTGGCTAACTCCTCCTGGTATTGTTCTTCTTGTTCCTCTCTGGCTACCTTTCTGTCATGCATCAAAAGGCTGATTTCCTCCTCTTGAATGGCCTCGAGTTCAGCTGCTACCTCCCGATCATACCTTTGGGCTGCGTCCATGATGTCTTCTGTCGAGACTGCGTCTGCCGAGTCCATCGTATTGGGATAACGATCTAGAGGCACGTCACGAAAAACTTCAGCCAATAATTCAGGTACAGCCGTCGGTGAAGAGTGCACAGAATCGACTTGAATTACTTGTCGGTGCTCGGCTCGTTGCTGTGCCTCACGCTGCTCTGCCTCCTTGTATTCTGCATTCCGAACCGCTGACATCCGTACCTCCTCAAATGCATAGACCTGCCGTTCTGCACGTAGCCATTCTTGAAAGTCAGCTTCTTCCTGCTGTCGAGCAGCGTCCTCATCAGCAAGCGCCGCATCCACTGCCCTGGTCATGGTCGAGGGTGGTGAGGAGTAAACTGAAGAGCACAACGGCGAGCCCGCCATATACCTCTGGCACTCGTAGTCGATGTACATCTCGCTGTCGCGCTCAGCCTGCCTCTTCTGCAAACGCAACTCTGCTTCAAACTTCTCCGTCTCGTTCTCCAAGCTGCTGCCAGGCTGAACTCTGGATACACCTGTCTTGCCATATGGATTCGTTCGATTCGATCGCGGAGTCATTCCTTTCCCTTTCTGAGCACGAAGCCGTCCAATCTCCCCTTCATAGTGCTGTGTACGAGCCTCTGCTGATCGGACTGCCTCCACGAGCTGCTGTTGTCGTACTTCATCTTGTTGCCGTTGTTCCGCTAATTCCATCCAAACCTTCTGGTACTGCTCGTCATTCTCGGCCTTCATCTCCTGCACCTCTCTGAGTTCGCAAGCCACTTTTGCCAGTTGACTTCGCTTCCATTGCTCCATGTCCTCGGTATCTTTCTGGTGTTTGGCTTTGTCCATCTCGATGAATGCCTGGCGCTGTTCGTCAACCTCCTCTGAACGACGCTGGAGCTGATGCATGATCGTCGCGATCTTAGCCATCTCCTCCTGCCCAAAACGCTGTACTTCAATTTCTCGGCTTGCAAGTTGCTGTCTCTGATGCTCCAGTTCTTGTTGTTCTCCGCTATGTTCTCGACGCCCGCACTCGATCTGGACCTGCAGCTGCCGGTTCTGCTGCTGTAGCATTAGGTTGTGATGATGAGCTGCTGCCGCCGCCCTCTGCTGCTCCAGCCATTCGTTGTGCCTGGCCGCCTTAAACTCGCTCTCGTAAACCTTGGCCTGCTCCTTCGTGAGTAGTTCTGTCCTCGGCGCTGACTTGGCTACCGATGTCGCCGCCACTGAACTGCTGCTGTCAACCGTCATGTGGCCATCAGCTTCCCTGCGCGGTGGTTGCGGCGTCACCTGAGATGGCGGCATCTGCGGGGCTTCTGTCGTCGGCGCCTGAGTAGCAGGAGTCTGCATTTGTTCTGGCATTGAAATCAACACAGGAGTATCTTGCCGACCTTGTATGAGCTCTTTGTGACGTGTCTGTATACCCACTGGAAGCGGTTGCGCCGACTGCTGTGAACTGGGTACAGGCATCGATCCATACACCTGAAACGCCGATCTGTCCGACGAGCTCCCTGGCATACTTCCTGCTGGTGTACGTGCACTAATACCCCCATATGGATCCAACCTGGCTGGCGAAGCTGAAGGTCGACGAGCATCATCCTGCGCTGGGTTCTGCACTCCAAGCTGCTGTACTGTACCACGACCTCTGGAGACCTGACCCTGCGGCTGTCTCAGAGAGGCCTGGCAGCGCAAATGTTTGCCGTCCACAATTGGCGTTGGATCCCGTCTCGAATACAGTGGCGGCGGTGGTGGTGGTGGCGGTGGTGGTGGTGGAGGTTGATCTTCTTCACCTGCTCGAAGATCCTTCTGAAGCGCAAGCCTCCTGTCGTACCCGATATCCACCTCCGTACTTGATAATTCTGTCGTGTCTGCCTCTCCCTCAGCTGCCTCCCGAAATAGATCATGGTAGTAATCCAACAACGTCTCTTCATATAGAGCCTCCTGTTTGAGTGTAGCTATCTTGCCCTCAATCTTGTGCAGCTTCTCCTCCGTCTTTGTAATGTTGTCCTTAGCTTCACGACGTTGGATGGCACAAGGTTTGAGCTGCCACATCATCCACTTCATGACACTCAGCTCCTTCTCTTGAGTAATGACACATGTTCCCAGCCGCCGCCCATGTACTATAACTTCTGCAGTTCTCTGCATCCTCTCCTCCAAAGACTTCCGATACTTGGCTACGTCGGACTTCGGCGGTGGGCTGTACATGGAGTGGTTCACGGCGTACCTGCTCGTACTCATCATCGTCTCCTCCAGAACTTTGGCAATCTCATTCCTGAATGTGGCACTATCCCGATCACGTCGACGTTGATCAGCTTGCTTCTGCATCTGCTTCCTCCAAGTATTGTTGCAGCTCTTCTTCGCACACTGCCATGAGGCTGGATCGTTGCTCTGGCCACAGTCAATGCACGTCCACTTGCCTGGCTTCGCCATACTGGAGTGGTGCGCCGACAAGAGCTGCTTCGCCTTCGTGATCCTGAGGAGCGTCCTGGCCTGGGCACGTAGTCGCCGCCGCCGACGATGTGCAGCGCACTCAGGGCGCTTGGCCGTCTGGCCTGCTCCTGGCGAGCGGCCCCCCGCGCGCGGCCTCGCGCGCGGCCTGGCCCGCCGCGGGCTGCCGCCAGGGGCTGCCGCCGCTGCGAGGGATGTGGGGGGTCCTCCCCCTCGCTGCAGCCCCTATCGCGGCCGCCGCGCTGCCGCCCGCCCACGCGTGGGGCGGAGTCCGCCCCACCCCGAGTGGGCAAACGGCTCCTCCTCCTCCTCCTCCTCCTCCTCCTCCTCCTCCTCCTCCTCCTCCTCCTCCTCCTCCTCCTCCTCCTCCCTGGTCCGCATGCGCCGCCACGTCGGGGAAACGAACCCAGACATGTTCGCGTCGTAGAAGAAGTCCGGGCGGGCGGTGTTTCGCTATGTTCGGCCCTGGGGGGCCCTCGCCGGGCCCCGGGGCCGTCAAGAAACGACTCGGGACGAAAAGCCGGTCCAGGGGAATGGGTCGGGCGTTCCAGGGACGCCGCCCTGAAAAAATCAGGACATCGCATGTCTGGGAAGCCAATAGTTGCGCCTCTTGTCCTCGTGGGTCAACACCTGTGTTTGCGACGAGTTCCTCATCGATGTGGGCCGCCCAGCGGCCCCGGCGGGGATGGGTTTGTCTCTCGTGGGCCACCGCGTCCGCGAGAGCCCCGCTGTGCTCCGCAGAATTGGTGGATGGGGTGCTCGCCCGCCTGGACCCAAGCACAGGAGTAGAGTGCGTGCAGGACGCTCTGTTTCGCGTCCACACACACACGCACGCAGGCACGCACGCACGCAGAAGAAGAAATGGGGTCGTCGGCATCTGGTGACCTCCGAAGGCGGGGATCGTTCCCGTAGGGCCCAGGGGTCACCCTTGGGTCCAGGGGCACAGGAACAGCCAGAAAAATCCCCACCTGTATATACAAGACGGCAACGAAAGCGACAAATCGCCAGCCGAGCATGATTGTTGTCGTTGGCCCGTGGAGGATTCGCATGGTTGTTCCTGGCCACCTTGGCGCCAACAGTGGCCGACCTGGCCCCAGGAGTGAAGTGGAGGAGAGGAGACAGGGACGGAGGAGGAGGAGAAGTTTTGTCGAGGGGGGAGGGAGAGGTCAGCTCCGTGAAGCTGCCCCATGGACTGGACACTGGACGTGTGTTTCCAATGGCTCGCCCAGCGGCTCTCAAGGATCAGGGTACGCCGCTGCTTTTTGGCGCCCTCGAACGTTTCTTCCTGGGGGCCCTGCAGGTCGGATGGGGGGGGGGTCGGACGGGGCTAGGACGCGAGTAAGTGCGCTCCAGGGTGTTCCGCCACGCTCCCAGAGCGTTACGGAACGCTCTGAGATAGCGGCGCCCGATACAGCCTTCAGAACCGCGGGATCTCAGAGATCCCCCATTTGTCCTCACCCGATTTTGTCCTCGTGCTGGCTTCGTCTGAAGGGTGGCCCAGAAGTCCAGCGCCCCAGGGAGGTCAAGACGGCGCCCCGCGCTCCCCGCCCCTCGGGCCCCCCCCCCCCCCCCGGGGTGGCCACCAGAAGCAAGCGGGGCACGCGGCGCGAGGCCCTCGCCGGCGGTGCGGCCAGGAGTTAGGAGAGCCCCACGAGCGGAGAGAGTCAGGACGCCGGAGGCGTCGTGCGGGGAAAGGGCATTCGGCTGTCTCCGTCCGTTTTTGGACGAGCCCCGATTCTTCTCAGCGTCAGCAAACGTTTCGGGGGGGGGGCGAGGGGGGGGCAGTTGTCCCGAGGAGGAGCGATGGAGGAGGAGGGGGAGAGAAAGGAGGGAGGAGAAAGGGAGGGAGGGAGAGGGAGGAGGGGGAGGGAGGGAGGGAGGGAGGGAGGGAGGGAGGAGGAGGAGGAGGAGGAGAGGAGGAGAAAGGAGGAGGAGGAGGAGGAGGAGGAGAGGGAGGAGGAAGGATTCGAGGTTTGACGGTTGGCCTGCCGCCCTGGGGGCTGCACACCGAAAAGAGAGGGCCACGGAGACGCCGGCGCGCGACGAGGGGCCGAACGAGGGGACCGCATGCCCAAACGAGGCATGGCCCTGGAAGGCGGAA
>CAUYUJ010018686.1:81542-107197 GCA_963575745.1 Prorocentrum cordatum | reverse complement strand
GCCCCAAAGTTCTCGGATTGTCTTTTCTCGGGTCTCGAGAAGTTGTTGCGGCCGTATTCCTTGTGGGCTTGCGCCGATTGGATCTGGTCCCAGGTCGTCTTCACTAAGGGTGTTTTGCTAGAGAGGGCTCTGTCCAACCCCGAGAGCATGTAACACTACGTCAAATCCACGAGAGCTTATGTAATTCGCCCACACGCGCCCGCCACGCTTATAGTCCTCGGAGTCATCGGCCCCCTCGGGACCAGCTTACCGCCCCAAGTCGTTGTTGTACGGTGCAAGGGCCCGGAACCAGCCCCCAGACACCGAAAGCATGAGAGGATAGCCAGCTGCCGTGGTTTGGGACAAGACGTTGGAGGCCCGAGCCCTCCAACGATGCACAACAACAACAATAAGAACAACAACTACAACAACAACAACAACAACAATCATTTAAGACTGGGGACACTCCGTTCTCACCAGTGCCAGGGTTTTCATAGGAGGCGGGCAATACCCCCACTTTGTGGGGGGGCCGGTTCAAGCTCTACCAAATTTCCAAACGACTCTTCGCCACACCCACACCCAGCTTCCCGCCCTATGACGTTCGGACACTTCACTTCGTGGCATGCGGACGACCGTGGCTACTATTCAGGGCCCCGCGGCCGACGACGACGGCGTGCGCGCGCGAAGAAAAAACGAATGTGTCCCGCATGGTATTATTTGACAGGGATGATGGCCCTGGCAGGTGCGCAACCGTTGTCGCAGAAGTTCGAAAAAGTTGCTCGCAAAAGCCCGTTTGACAGAAATGTTTAAAAAGTGTTGGGTTTCCTACGAATCCGCAAGAGCGCGCGGGATGAGATTTTGACAATTTTTTGTTGAAAACATTGGTTTTTTGATGTTTTTATGTTAAAATCGCTGCGAACACTAAGGTTTTGGAAGGATTTCGTCTTGCGCGCGCGAATGTCCACTTTACCTTATTTTTTGCAAGGGATTCTTGAAATTTGATTATATTAGAACAAGAGATGTCATTTTCTATTGTTTTTTGCAAGGGAAAGCGGATTACAACAAAACAACCGGATCTTGATGACATCGTATTACCTGAGGCTTCCTCACGAAAATGATGAAAATGTAGCTGCGGCCTAGGCGGCGCAGGGGGGGCGCGCACCAGGGGCCCCAACAATAATTATTCTTTAGAATTAATAATGTTCAACAACAACAACAACGACAACAACAGCAACCACAACCACAACCACAACCACGACCACGACCACAACCACAATAACAACAACAACAACAACAACCATTTTGAGAAGATTCGCTCCTATCTGCTCGTGTGCCACTTAACATGTATATCCCAAGCCCTCGGTATCCGCCCTCTTCTTCTTCGATCGTACCCCCTTGGGGGTATATCTTCAGTACCTGGCACGTGCATTTAGTGCAGCCCCTAAAATATGGGAAGAGAGGACGGATGAAAGGGGGAGGAAGAGGGATGGAGCAGGAGAGAAATTAGCAGGAGCGGGGTTAGGAGCAGAAAGCACGTGGCAGAACCAGACAGGCAGACCGGGCGGGCAGACCTTAGCGGGCGGGTCGGGAAGGCGAGCCCAGGCGGCCAGGTCGAGCAGGCGGGTTGCTGAAGCGTGCACATTGCAGCATGAATCGCGAGGAAGTCTCGAGCGATAGCGCGACTCACAAGTAAATCGCAAGAAAGGCCAAAGCGAGAGCGTGATTCCTGAGTGTCGAGGGCGCGGCGTCTAAGTAACTTGCAAGAAAGTCCCACGCGGGAGCGCGATCTCCCTTCATCAAGTGTGAGGAAGTCCCGCGCGAGAGCGCGATTCCTGCATTTAAGCGTGAGGAAGTATCAGGCGGGAGCCGCTGTTCTTGCTACACAGTTTGAGCAGGAAGATTTCCCTTGATCGGAGATGAGGGGGTGAGATCGAAGTGGAACGGAGAGCCCCCCTACCAGGAAATCGTTTCGGTTTCGTGTTCGTGCGTGCCGTGCGTGCGGGCGAGGCGAAGCTGCGTGGGCGGGCGAGAAGAAAGTCTCCTCTGGCTGAGGCGCGGCCGGACCAAATGATTCCTCTCCGGGGGCCGGTGGCGCGCGGTGTCCCACCGGTGTCCCGCCTCCGGCTGAGGCGCGGCCGGACCAAGTGATTCTTTTCCGGGGACCGGTGGCCCGCGGTGTCCCGTTGGTGTCCCGCCGGTATCCCGTCGGTATCCCGATGATGATGATGATGATGATGATGATGATGATGATGATGATGATGTTGATGTTGATGTTGATGTTGTTGATGATGATGATGGGGTCCCGATGATGATGATGATGATGATGATGATGATTATGATGATAATGATGATGATGATGATGATGTTGATGATCATGATGATGTGGATGGTGATGAGATGTTGGTGAGATAATGATGATGAAGATGACGATGATGGTGTCCCGATGGTGAGGTTGATGATGATGCTGTTGATGCTGATGTTGATGATGATAGTGTCCCGATGATGATGAAGATGTTGATGATGATGATGATGATGATGACGATGATGGTGCCCCGATGATGGTGATCCCGATGATGAGGATGATGATGAGGTGATGATGATGATTTTGATGATGGTGGCCCGATGATGGTGAGGATGCTGATGCTGATGCTGATGATGATGGTGTCCCGATGATGATGCTGACGATAGTGATGATGATGATGATGATGATGGTGTCGCTGTTGATGGTGTCCCGACGATAATGATGTTGATGATGATGATGTTGCTGATAATAATGGTGTCCCGATGATGATGATGTTGATGATGTTGTTCATGATGGTGATGAGTTTGAGATGGTGATGATGATGATGATGGTGGTGTTCCGATGGTGACGATGATGATGATGGTGTCCCGATGATGATGATGATGATGATGATGATGATGATGCTGATGGTGGTGGTGACGATGATGCTGTCCCGATGATGATGACGGTGGTGAAGATGAAAATGGTGGTGCTGATGATGATGGTGATGAGGTGATGATGGTGATGGTGTCCCGATGATGGTGATGATGCTGATGTTGATGACGTTGATGACGATGATGTTGATGATGATGACGTTGATTGTGAGATCGATTGTGATATCGATAGTGAGATCGATAGTGAGACCGAATGTGAGATCGATTGTGAGATCGATAGTGATATCGATTGTGATATCGATAGTCAGATCGACTGTGAGATCGATCGAATGAAATAGATCGAGTGAGATCGATTGTGAGATCCATCGAGTGAGATCGATCGAGACCGATAGTGAGATCGATAGTGAGATCGATAGTGAGCCCGATTGAGTGAGACATTGGTTCCTCCCCCCCCCCCGAGCCTCCGTATCACCCGAAGGGTGGTCGTACAGGTATGAAAAAAACAGGGTGCAAGCTCCGAGGGGGGCACTTACGAGCCAGAACAAAAACAAGAACAGCAACAAGAAATTCAACAAAAAACAGCAGCAACAACGACAACAACAACAAGTAGCACAGTCCTTCATCAACCCGAAAGGGGGAAGAGTCGCGCAAACACAAGCAAAAAAGCAAAAAAGTGTTGGGCTCTCGCCAAAACCGACCCGCTTAATCCTCACGGGGTGTGCTCTAGCCAGAATCTCGGGGCGGATCCAGCAGTGACTTCGTTGACACACCAAGAGGCCGAAAGATAAGTTCAACACACAAAACAAAATAGTAAAATAGAAAACAACACACCAGCAACAAAAATATAACAAACAAGAAAAACACGAAACTTACACTTCCGTCGCGTACGGCTCAAGCAGTTGTTAGGCTCAAGGCCAGTTGTCTCATCATCAGCATCGTATTCGCGTCGCTAGTGGAATTTGGCGTTGGTTGCACTTGCTTTTCCTGGCGCCTATGCTACTGCTCCAAGGGCTGCCCGCCCTCCTGCTTGTGTCCTGTGGGTCGGAAACGCAGCTGTACTCCTCTGAACAGGAAGCCTTCATTCGCCGAGTGGCGCAGAGGACAACCTTCGATGAGAGCAGTTGCCCAGGGATGGAGGATCCCTTAACAGACACGGAAGTGCTTTATTCCTCAGAAGCAGCATTCAAATTCTTCGGCTATGACACGCACGATGTTGACAGTTGGGCGCTTCTCCAGAATTTGCAGGGGTGCCTCGAAGGTGTGTCTGCATACGATTGGCTGGGAGGGCAGCCGAATCTGTGGGAGGCGTCTAAGCAGCCCTACAGTCATTTCGCCCGAGTGGTCGATCCGAGAATGTGGGAGGGCGGGGTAGGATCAGAGTATCAGGAGGACAATCCTGTGAACACCAGCAATACGGTAATCGGAAGCGCGGCCGCATCAACCATGAGCAGCTTTGCCCGCGACACGCCAGGCCTCGCGCTCAAGCAGCCCTGCAACGCTCTGTCCAACGCTGCCTTCTATCAGCTTGCCCTCACGGTGTGTTCTCAACCCCTGCCGTCAATCGGCGGATGGCCGTGGGACATCGAAGCCAGGGCCGCGGCGAACTTGTTGGCATTTGGATCATTTGCGTTTCACGGCAACCCGTTCGGCGGCGACGACCCCCCAGCAGGGTACGATGGCCCGTGGTCCCCGATCTCCACGCAGTTCCTTGACGTGATCGGCATGCAGGCTTATTTCTACTTGCTTCACCAGGCCACCGTCCACTCGATCGTGTCACCCTCGACGCCCGCCGATGACAAGACGGCCTTGCTCAAGATCGGCATGGATGGATATCTCGAGGACGCCAGGGTCGCTGTGCAAGACTTGACGCGGATATTCACGCAGGACCCCGACACATGGAAGGCAGAGGCAGAGCCTCTGTCACAGAAGATGCCCGAGTACATGGTATCCGCTGTGGGCACCACGCTCGTCGCGCTTCGAGCCATACTGCACGATGAGCTCTTCGGACGATCGGTTGCCGTAGCGATGTACGAGCTTGCCTGTTCCAGTCTCGTCGACGCTCTTTTGGGGGGCGCCCAATCTGTGAAGGATACATTCTGCGATGGAGCGGGTACCTTCGTCACCCAGCTCAACGCGGTCACCCTGAATGCTCCAAGAGATATCGCTAAGGCCATGGGCCTGCTCATTTCAGGCCTCCAGGTTTTCGTCGAGGCTCTGTTCTGGCAGGAGACGAAGGCCAAGCCCGTCAGCTACCTGGATCAGTGGCGTCAAGCTGGTGTGATCGGACCGACGCTCGAGCAGTGCTGGTTACAGCCTCACTCGACTTGGCACCGCGTGTGCGGCTATACCACCCAAAGGCTGACTACCCTCATCTCGCAGGAACTTCCAAGTGAGATGTTGGAGCCGCCCCTGACTGAAGACCAGAAGCACACATCGTGGCGTGATGCTGCAGGCGTGGCGGCCAACTTCCAGGTCTTCGCGAACTTGTTCCTGGGGATTCTTAAGGCAGACACCGTGAATCTGTGCCGGGTCTTCAAGGCGGCGAAGGAGTGTGCCAGCAGCGCCCCATTCTGCACCACGCCACCCGCCCAATCCCTGCTCGAACCTTGTGTAGTCAATGATTTCTTGGTGGCTGAGACCAGCAAGCTAGACCCCTTGACAGGCATAGCCTCGGACTCTGGAGACGTGCCCGATCCGTTGAACGTTTGCTTTTTCACCTACTCCGTAACCCTCGACTCCATCAGTGGCCTCTCGGGCTTCAAACTCCGTGACTTGGCCATCACCCATTCCTACGCCGATGGACCCATAAGAACGCATATGAACATTTCCACGACCACCATCTCCCTCACGATTGAAGGCGAAGCGACGATCACACGGAATGGTAAAAAGTACGGATGGGGAGAGTGTTCGCTTATGGAGGTTACCGTCAATCTGGGTGCCACACTGAAGTTTGAGTTCGAAGCGGACCTGATTGTCGACACGGATCTCCAGACCATTCTCGGATTGATCGACGACGAAAACGTTGGAGACGCTTTTGCCATCATGGTTCACAGGATGAAGCCGACGTGCCACGACCTCACCTTGCAGCCTCTGAGCGCCGGGATATTCGGTGGCCTCCTCATGGGGGTCGCCAACGGGATCCTTAAGGTGGGCCTCGTACGCCTGGCGTGCGAGCTGCTGGAGCCAGAGGTGACGCGGATCGTCCGGGAGCAGGCCTCCGGCGCAGCGAGAGTGCTGGGGCAGCATGCACGGCTACCTCAGAGGCGATTGGAGGGTTCTTGCCCTACCAGCCTCGGCGCCGACATCGTCAGCGCCGCGGGCCCTCGAAAGTTCATGGCGGTGCTGCCCCTCGCGCTCTTGGGATGCCAAGTTCTCGTCGCTGCAGCCTTCCACCACGCCCACTGATCTCAAAAGAACACGAATCTGACTTTTGCGCAAATCAGACAAGAAACGAATCGCTCGTCCTCGGTTGCAAAGAACAGGGAGAAAAGGAAGGGGAGGGAGAAAAAAGAGGAAGAGAGAGAGAGAGAGACGGAAAGGAAAAGAGGAGCGGCAGCAGACGACGACGAAGGGGGAGAGAGGAAGAAAAGGCGAGCGGGGAGGAGACGCCCCAGCGTAACCCTGACCCTGTGTCTGCGTGTGCGCCCAGGGCGCGCAGGCTCAGGGCGCCCGGCCACCTGACCCGCGTGGCGCTCCCGCGCCCGTGTCGGCGCCGACGTCTCGGCCTCGGAGGGCCCTGCGAGGCCTGCGATGCCGTGCTCATCGGTCGTTGAAGGTAGGCACTCTGAGATCCCCAAATCCAAGGGAGGAGGAGGAGGATGAGGAGGAGGAGGAGGAGGAGGCCCTCCTCCTCCTCCTCCTCCTCCTCCTCCTCCTCCTCTCCTAACTCCTCCCCTATCCTCCTCCTCCTCCTCCTCCTCCTCCCCCTCTGAATGTCTGCTTCAGGCGCCCTCCTGCCTCCAGGGTCGGGCGGCGTGGCCTCCTCCCTCCCCCTGCGGGGGGCGGGCGCGAGCCCAGTCTGCCTCTCGGCGCCCCCTTGGAATCGCCGCGGGGGCACGATCGGCTCTCCTCTAGAGGAGGGGCGTCGGGGCGCCAACTTCCCGCAGTTCAAGGAAGCAGAATCGTCGATTATGTAGATTCGCATGGCGTCGTCAGTGGTGTTGGTGTTGCCGCAGGGAGCAGGAAGCAGGGGGGCGCCGCCCCCCTGCCTCCTGCTCCCTGCCCCACGCCTTCCGACCGGCACGGGGCCGCACGCCGAGGCGGCCAGGCGCACGCACCGGGCGCGCCCCGCCGAGGAGCTGGCCTCCCGCTGGACTCCCGGGGGAGGGCGGCGGCAGGCCGGGCGGACGGAGGGCGGCGTTCGCCGGCGGAAGCGGGCGGAAGGCTCCAGCAGTGGCGAAGCGTCTCGGCTCGCCTATAGCCCTACCAAACAATGTTCTAAGAACTTTTTGTAGTTTCCACGAAGTGTTCTTAGAACATTTCTGGCGGAGTCTGTCTTGTTTGAACACATCGGGCTTATGTTCTAAGAACATTGCTTTTGTTTTTGGAACAGCTTTGAGTTCTATAGGAATGCCGGGACGGTCGGTCCCTGCTCAAAAGGCTGGCCGCAGCGGGCGAGGCTCGGCGGCGCGTGGGAGCGGCCTTTCGCCGGAGTGGCCTCGCGGTGCGGGCCCACTGCGGGGGTCCCCCCCGAGCGCCGAGCGCGGTGCGGTGGCGGCGTCTCTGCGCGCTCGTCTTCGGCCCCCTGCGCGGCCCCAAAGAGCCCGCGCCCCAGGGGTCATTCTTACCAAGGGTCACCCTGGCGTGCAGTCGAGAGACGTCCTGTCGCTTGGACATGTGAGCGACGCAAAGAAACAGTGCCGTCTGCGCCGACATTCGCGCGCAAGTTGTCCGCGTGAGGTCGCGCACCAGCGCCCTCGTGTCCAATGTGTTGCGTGCCGCGCTGCTGGCGGCCCGCGCAAGCCACCACGCAAGGTCGGCATGTCATCTCGCGTCATACCCGTTATTCGCCCATGTGGGCGCAGAGTTCGGGCCTAAGTAAAGACGCAAAAAGATGCCCCAAGGGTGTCAAAACATGTTTGGGCTTCATGGCTTCCAGAGAGCAGGCCCCGTGGCACAAGTTTGGAGCAGTGCTCTGCGGCCAGCGCGCACACGTGCGGCAGGACGAGCAGAAACACCCCTTCGCAGGCGATTTCTCGCCCCCAGCCCCCGACTTTTCCACGAGAAGTCCAGTCGCTTAGAGACTGAGGGAGGCTCGGGGATACGCCCCAGGGGGGCTGATCGAACACGCCCCGCTGTCCTGTATCCCCGAGTTCTGCCCCGTGTTTCTCCTGGCCCACTCGCCAACCCCACGAAGCCTGGGGCACAGGCCGACACGTCCCCTGCCACCCCCGCATCGATCCTGGGGCGGCGCAGCCAGCGGGGGGCGGCGCCGCCGCGACGTCGGGGTGAGTCCACGCCACTGGCGCGGAGAGCCGCCGACGATCCTCGCGAGGAGGCCGTCTCTGTGGATCCGCTGGCCGCGTGGGACAGCCGCCCCGCCGCCCCCTCCGCCCCGCCGCGGCCTCGCGCCGCGGCGGGCCCCCCCCGCCGACCACTCCCGCCCGCCCGAGCTCCACCGCCGCCCTTCGCCCCGCCTGCCCCCGGCGGCCCCCCTCCGCGCTGGGGGCCCCGACGGCGGGCCGCGCCGCGCGCCCCTCGGGGAGGGCGCAGGGCAGCTGCGGCAGAGGAGGCGGCCGAGAGCCGGCCGCCGCGCCTCCCGAGGGCGGGCGGCAGCCGAGACCCCCCCCTGGAGGTCGGCACGCAGGGGCCGCGCACACGGGCGTCCGCCCCCCATCGCACCGGGTGAGGTCGCCACGAATCGTCGTCGTCGTCTTGGTCGTCGTCGTCGTCGTCGTCGTCGTCTTGGTCGTCGTCGTCGTCGTCGTCGTCGTCGTCGTCGTCGTCGTCGTCGTCGTCGTCGTCGTCGTCGTCGTCGCTGGCGGGCCTCGCGAGGGTCGCCGCGAGTCGGACCCGGACCTCCTCCCAGACCTCCGGCGGACCTGGCCGGGACCCCGGATGAAAGGTGAGCCGATGAGTGATTGGGCCCCGGAGCCCGACAAAGTTGCCAGACTCAGAGAGCCAGAGCTGCCCCAGCTGGTGTTTGCTCGGGTGGCGGCAGCTCTGGTCAGTGGGGTGGGGCGAGGGCGGGCGCCCCGGCGCGCATCATTGAACCAGGTCCCACGAAACCCTGCCCTGCCAGCGCCCGACCCCTGCGCTGACAGAGTGGCTCGCCTCGTTCCCAGCGTGATGTTTCACGACGTTGCGATTTGCGTGCAACGTCGGATCCCCTGAGATCCGACGCCGTGATTGTTTAACATGGGGTCCCCGGAAGTCTCGACCCGTTCCCCAGGACCGGTTTTTCATCCGGAGCAGTTCTGTTGACGGCCCCGAGGCCTGGCGAGGGCCCCTAGGGCCCGAGTTTATCTAAAAACCTCCGCCTTTAGCGTTTTGTTCATACGTTGGAGCTCTGGGTCCCAGGGTACGATCAGGGGGGGAAAGGGGAGGAGGGAGGAGGGGAGGGGGGGAGGGAGGAAGAGGAGGGAGGAGGGAGGGAGGAGGAAGGAGAAAGGAAGAGGGGAAGGGGGAAGGGGAATGAGGGAAGAGGGGGAGGGGGGCGTTTGCTTGGCGTGTCACGTCGCCGGTTCTGGCCCACCGCGCTTCGGCGCGACACACGCCAAGCACATCGAGCGTCCGCGCCCCGCGCTTCTCGGGGATCCTCCGGCCCCACGGCGAGGCGGAGGGCCACGCCACCCGCCTGCGGCCACAGCACAGTTTGTCGCCGGGGCCGCCGCCGCGACGCGCTGCGCAAGAGTTCCTGAGCGCGAGTGGGCACGCGGAGGCAAGAATCGGGGGTGGACAGAACCCCCAACAGTGACACGTCGATTAGTGAATTGTCCGTTTTCGGTTCTCGAGAGGGCGCCGTGGCCGACATTTTCCAGGCTTGCGCCCGCCAGGTTTGGGCCTCAGGTCGTTTTCACTAAACCACGTTTTACTAAAGGGGGGTCTGTCCATCCCCGACTGAGCGTGAGTGGGCACGCGGAGGCAAGAAGGGGGGGCGGGGGGAGCGGACCGAGCTTTAGGTCGGGCATGTCCCTCTACCAGGAGGAATGCTCCGAGGTAGTCAAGAAGAAGTAGTCCGGCGACGATTGCTTGACCATTTCTGATTGTCTCTTGCATATCTTTCACTATTTTCCATTCTTCGTCGAAAGTCCGCCTGTAGGAGGATATGCACGACGTAACCGAGCTCGCGGCGCCCGCTCGCCCGGAACCGCCAGACCCCCCACCCCACCGCCGGCAGAGGCTGCACGCGGACGCTGACGGCCACTCGCGTGTCACCAGAAGCGTCCTTGGTCCAGGCTGCCCCCATCTAGGCCTCCCAGATGGGGTCCGTGCAGGTGGCGTCGGAGGATCGCGCCGCATCGCCGATGCATCGACGATGCGGCTCGATGTGGAGACCGTGTTTCCCCACGCCGACGCCGCCGATGCATCGCCGAAGTCGCCGATGCATCGGCGATGCATTCGCGATGCGGCGCGATCCTTCGACCCCATCTACTCGGACACCATCTAAGAGGCCTCCCCAGGATTTCCACGGAGGCCCCTACGGCCTCCAGGAGCCCCCCCCCCCCGTCGCGATGCCCGAGGGCTCCCTCGGGGGCTTCCAGGTTGCGCCCTGGGCCAGCGGCGCCTTCTGGCGACACACGGGCCACGGCCACGGCTTGGCATCTTGCTCCTCGGCGAGAACCAAAGAGCTCCCCAGGAGGCCCCAAGAGGCGTCCAAGAGCCCTCAAGAAGCCCCCAGGAAGCCCCAGGAGGCCCCGAGAAGCCCGAGAAAAGCCCCCAGGACGCTCCCAGAGGTCCCCAAGAGGGCCTCCGGATTGCCCTGGAGGCCCCCAGGATGGCCGCAGACGCCCCGACAAAGCTTCACAACGTCAAACGGACAACACGGGAACCAACAGAATGCGCCCCACAGGCATCATCTCCTTTGCTGTTCTCTTTCTCGCAAGGCACGCAAGCTTGTCCTCCGCCGGTGGCTCGCATGGTGGCATGCAAAACATGAAACAGACCCCCAACAGGGCCCAACGACTGCCCAAGACCGCCCCGAGGTAACCAGCGACGCCCCCGACGCACAAGCTAAACACGTGAACCCTTCCAAAGAGACACCTCAACCCCTTTCCGAAGCTTCCCGCCTGCTTCACTCCCGATGTTCCTTTGCACCCCCCCGTCGCTCCTGCCGCTCCCCTCCTCCATCCGCTCGCCTGCCAGCTCCTCCGTTCCTCGTCTCCCCTATCCGCCCTCAACATCCTCGGGGAGCCCCGCCAAGGGCCTGCAACGGACAACCAGGGAACCCACAGGGGGCCGCCCTGTCCCCCCCCCTCCTTCCTTGCCCCTGCCGATCTCACAACTCGTCTCCGCCTGCATTCCAAGGTCGGGGTTCGTGGCTATATATATATATATATATATATATATACATACATACATACATACATACATACATACATACATACATACATATCAGGTTTGTTTGTTCCTCAGCGAGGACCATCGACGAGCATCTTGGCTCATCCAGCGGCAAACAGTAACAGCAGCACCAGCAACAACAACAAGAACAATAACAAATAAATGAACAAGGGCAAGGACAAGGACAAGAACAATAACCACAACAACCAAAACAACCACAACAACAATCATGTTAATACTGGGCGCTCTGAACTGGTCGCGTACCGTTCAGAACGACTATCCCGAACCCTCGATACCCGCCCTCTTCGTCCTCGACCGTACCCCCTTGGGGGTATATCTTTCTTACTTGCAGTGTGTATGTCGCGCAGCCCCAGAGGCAGGGGAAGAGAGGACGGATGGAAGGAAGGACAAGGGGGACGGAGGAGGATGGAGCACGGGTTAGGAGCAGAAAACGCGCGGCAGAACCAGACGGGCAGATCGGGCGGGTAGACCTTACCAGGCGGGTCAGGAAGGAGGGCCCAGGCGGCCAGGTCGAGCAGGCGGGTTGCTCAAGCATGCGTCCTGCATGAATCGCGAGGAAGTCTCGAGCGACAGCTTGATTCCCAAATCAATCGTGAGGAAATCCACAGCGAGAGCGTGACTCCTGAATGTCGAGGGCGCGGCGTCTGAATATATTGCGAGGAAGTCCCACGCGAGAGCGCGATTTTTGCATTAATTGTGAGGAAGTCCCGCGCGAGAGCGCCACTTGGGAATTATTTGTGAGGAGGTATCAGGCGGGAGCCGTGGTTGTTGTAGTTCGGGGGCCGACAACGCAGATTAACCTTAGTGATTCTCGCAAATAAAAAGCCGGGTGCGAGCCCTGGGGGAGCACTTCAATTTAAAAAACACCATGGACATTGGAGAGGGGGATCAACATTAATCATGATTCAGTAGTGGGAGTTCAACGGCAATAACAGCAACCACAACCACAACAACAGCAATCAGTTTAAGATTGCTCGCTCCTCTCCGCTCGCGTGCCATTTCAACACGTATATCCCAAACCCTCGATACCCGCCCTTGTCGTCTTCGATCGTACCCCTTTGTGGGCATTTCTTTCTAAGGCAGGGGAAGAGACGACGGATGGAAGGAAGTGGCAAGGCGGAGGGAGGAGGATGGAGCACGAGAGAGTAGCAGGAGGGGGTCCAGGAGCAGAACGCAGGTGGCAAAACCAGACGGGCAGATCGGACGGGTAGACCCTAACAGGCGGATCGGGAAGGCGGGCCCAGGCGGCCAGGTCGAGCAGGCGGGTTGCTGAAACGTGCGTCCTGCATGAATCGCAAGGAAGTCTCGAGCGACAGTGCGATTCCCCAACAATTCGTGAAATTTCCAGCGAAGGCGTGATGCCTGAGTGTCGCCGCGCATCTGAATAAATTGCGAGGAAGTCCCACGCGAGAGTGCGATTTCTGTATAAATTGTGAGGAAGTCCCGCGCGAGAGCGCGGTCTGGGAATACGTCGCGAGGAATTGGCGGGAGCCGCTGTTGTTGTAAACCAGGGGCCAAGGACACAATTCTAAGACCCCAGACTTCCCCAGATAAAAGACAGGGTGAGAGCCCTGGGAAGGGCACTTCAACTGAAAAGGAACAACGTGCCCTGAATGGGGGGGGCCAACACCAATCATTATTCAGGAAATGAAAGAGCCATGACAACAACAACCACAACAGCAGCAACAACAATAACTGTTACAGCAGCGACAACAACAACAGCAGCAGCAGCAGCAGCAGCGACAGCAAAAGCGCACGAAAACAAACATACGCGGGGGGGGTGAACGTCCGAGCCATGGCAAGACGGCGGCCAAGGCGGCGGCGACGGCGGCGGCAGCGACGGCCACGGCCGCGGCCACGGCGACGGCCACGGCGGCAGCCACGGCCGCGACCGGCCACGGGCGGCGGCGGCGGCGGCGGCAGCGGCCGGCGACTGCGGCCGGCGACCACCACGCCCGCCCCCCCCCCGCGAGAGGTTGGGAACCCCCGCAGCGGGCCCGCGCGGCGAGGCCCCGCCCCGGACGCCGGGCCGCCGCCGGGCGCGCTGCTTGGCCGGCCTCGCGGCGGCCGCACGGCGACGGCGACGACGGCGACGACGGCGGCGGCGGCGGCGGCGACGACGACGGCGGCGGCGGCGACGATGGCGACGGTCACCCCTCAGATCCAGGCGCTCCCATGCGTTGGTTTTGCACCACGGGCGCCCTCGGCCGTTTTTTTTTTTTGTTCGGGCCCCGGGGCCCTGGCAGATCGATGCAGCTCGAAGGATGGCGCAGAGAGAGGGGGCCTGGGGCTCTGGTCCTGCATTTTCACGATGCTGCGATGTTTGCTGCGACGTCAGATCTCGGGGACGGCCAGGGCCGGGCCCAGACATCCGAGGACATGATTTCCTCCACCCGCCGCCCCAGAGCTCCCTGGGGGGCAGCCGTTCGTCCCGCCTCCGTTCTTCAGATCTTCCGGAGGCCCGATAGCGGGCCCTGGAGGCCGAGATCGAGGAAAGTCGCCAGGTTTAAACATCGGGGGCGAAAAAGAGGGGGGGGGATGACTAGGGGGGGTTGGATATCATGGCGGGGGCCATGATATTTCCTCAGATTTCATGGCTCCTCCTCTCATTTCATTACGTCCCTGGCCCCCCCGCTGGGCCGCGCACATGCCGCCGGTCATGATTTGCACCCCCCCCCCTCTTGGACACCCCCCTCTTTGCCGCTCCCGAAAACAGATCAGACGTGGCATTTGAAAAAAGGCCTCGCCGTCGAGGATCGAAGGAGTTACCATCTCTTGCGCGGCGGAAGGCGGCGGAAGGTGGGCGGGAGGCGGCGTACGTAAAACGGCGGCGGGAAGCAAAAGTTGACCTCCCAAGAGATGACAACATTTTTGGCTTCAGGGTTTCCGGAATCGGCCATATGAGCGAAGGAAGAAAACGAGGTCGATTGCGCCGACATTCGCGCGCAAGTTGCCCGCGTAAGGTCGCGCGGAGGCGCCCTCGTTGCCGATGCAGCGCTCCGCGATAGCGGCCCGCGAGAGACACCGCTAAAGGTCGCCGTGCTGTCGTGCGTACGATCCGCTTCTCTTCGTCGCCCAGATCGTCGGAGATCAGCCCAGACATGCGACGTTCTGATGTTCCTCAACACGGGGTCCGCGGATGTCCCGACCCTTTCCCTGGGCCAGTCTCTCGTCCCGAGTCGTTTTCTGACGGCCACGGGGTCCGCCAAGGGCCCCCCCGGGCCGAAAATCGAGGACCGAGAAGAGGGTCCGTCCCCATTTTTCAGGACGTCGCATGTCCTAGGACCGGCACGATGGTGCGAAGTTCGTCGCGCTTCGCAGGCTGAGCGACTTCAGAGCGAGGCGTGAGGCCCTCGCCCTGTTCCACGGATGGCGCGCGGAAGCGCGAAGATGATCGCGCTGTGCGGAGCGCGAAGCGAGAAGAGCGATGCCCCGGAACGTCTGGCTCCTTTTCGTCGCCCACATCGTCGGAGAGCTGCGGCAGCGGCAGCGGCGGCGGCGACGACGACGACGACGACGACGACGGCGGCGGCGGCGGCGGCGGCGGCGGCGGCGACGACGATGACGACGACGACGGCGGCGGCGGCGGCGGCGGCGGCGGCGGCGAGCAGGTGGCCCTGCTGTGCGCGGCGACGGCAGCGCCCTCCGCGCGGCGCCCGCGCGGGGCGGGGCGGGTGCCGGGCGGCCCCGCGGCGCGCGACGAGGAGGCGCCCCGGCCGGCCGGAGGGCGTCGCAGCAGAAGTCGGCGGCTACAAGACCCTGTTTCTTCAGATTCGGGCAAATTTACTCGTGTGCTCGCCTTGCTCGCCAGGGCCGCCCTCCTTTGTGCGCTTCCTCCGCGGCCGCCGCTCGCCTTGAGCTGTTTTTTTAAGGCTCGGGCAAGTTTATTTGCATGGAGTTCGCCCCCCCCCGCCCCTCGCCCCTCTTCAGACGAATGCTGGCGTGCAAGTGCCTTTCGACTTGCGTGGTTTCCGCACGTGCAAGTCGTTTGCGGCTCACTTCGGGTTCAAGCCCCCCCGCCCCGTCCATGCAAGTACACTTGCGAGAGCCTACAACGAGCAGGCTCCAACGAGGCGGGCGATTGCTCCCAGACATCGGGCGTCTCGAAAGAATCGAGGCAGAGGTTTTTCATCGTTTTCGGCCCCTCGGGGCATCTACCAGGCCTCGGGGCCGTCAAAAACGGGTCGGGATGAGAAAGAGTTCCCAGGAAAGTGGTCAGGAGGTCGGGGGCCCGGAAGTTGAAAAAATCGGAACGCCCGGGTGTGATTGGCGATCGGCGCCGTTGGGGCACGGGGGGCACGACATTGTCCTCGTCGGGCTGCATCGGGACGCGGCGGAGAGCTCTGTCGAGGTCCTCGCCCGCCCCCCAGGGTGCGGGTTGCAAACCACACACCCTTTGCAAACCACACCCTTCAGAGGCGCCCCGACCGGCCGCAGCGCGTCGCAACAGAAAAAATGCATGGGGCCCGGGGCCGTCAGAAAACGGCTCGGGATGGACAGTTGGTCCTGGGGAAGAGGTCGGGACTTCCGGGGACGCCGTAAAGAAAGCAGGACCAGCCCCCGACGTCGTGATTTTTTCACAATGTCGACCCCAGAGGTCTGGACCCCTTCCCCGGGAACAGTCTTTCATCCTTAGTAATTGTTTGACGGTCCCGAGGCCTGGCGAGGGCCCCTCGAGGCCGAAAAATCGAAAAACCGTCCGTCGTGATTTTTTTTCGCAACCCGATAGGGGGTCTGGGGGACGTCGCACAGGCCCCGGAAAAAATAGCGAACGCTCATGCCACATTCATCTGTCAACGCCTCCCCCTCCCCCCAATGTTCAAAGTTGGCGGTGGGTCTGATGAGTTGCACCTCGACTGCAGTCTCCCCCGCGCGTGTCAACGTTGAGTCTCGGGGGGAAGGGGAGTTTTCAGTGATTGTTTCCCTCTGCCGCATGTCTGGGACTTGATCCGCAAGGCATACTTATTTGTAGTCAGCGGCCGCGGGCGAGCGCGCCGGCGGCGAGTCAGGTCAAAGCGGGCTGCGCAGAGACGAAAGCAAAGGCAGCGCGAGCAGGCCACGTCTAACGCAGCAAGCCGAGGCCTCGCGCGGCGGCCCAGCGGCGGGCGGGTGGCGGGGGTGACTGAAACGGAGTCGCACTGACGGCAGGGCATGCGAGAAGCGAGGAGGGTCGAGGGCAGCGGCGCGAGGGGTCGGCGCGCCCCCGCCCCGTCGGGGCAGCTCGGGGGGCCAGGGGTCGAGGAGCGGGTCGAG
This sequence comes from Prorocentrum cordatum, assembly GCA_963575745.1. NCBI lineage: Eukaryota > Dinophyceae > Prorocentrales > Prorocentraceae > Prorocentrum > Prorocentrum cordatum. The sequence goes on along the minus strand of CAUYUJ010018686.1, from coordinate 90,550 downwards.
CAGAGGGTCGAGGAGGGGCCGAGGGTCAGGTTTACGTCGGGCGTGTCCCCCTACAGGGGGATTTTCGGAGAAAAATTAAAGATACCCCCAAAAATACCCCAAGAAGGCCAAAAGATATTCAAAAAATAGTTCCCAGGCTATGTTTGGACTATTTTTTGATTATGTTTGGGGTATTTTTTATTTTCGTCGAAAATCATTATTTTTCATCGAAAATCCCCCTGTAGGGGGACAGGCCCGACTTAAGGTTAGGTTGGGCATGTCCCCCCTACAGGCTGATTCTGGACGAAGAATTCAGAACATTCCAAAAATACAGTCAAGACGCTGGAATAAGGAACAGTTTGGATTCGGAAGGGGCTCGATGTTCCTTTAGCGTTCCTTCTTTCAGGAGCCCGACTGGATTCAAAAATTATGTTATTGCTGTCTTAGAATGTTCTATATATACCTATGTATATATTATATATTCTAGAGTTTCTATACATATGTATAGATTGTGTGTATATATATATTACTACTTCTATATGATCTATATATGTATAAATTATTTGTTTTGTATTTAGGGGGGGTCGACTATTTTTGAAGATTCCTCCTGCAGAGGGACAGACCCGACTTGGGCCGAGGGTCGAGGAGGGATCGATCGGCGGCGAGCCCAGGGGGGGGGGGAAGCGAAAGGAGGCGGGCCTTCTCAGCGGGCGGCGGGGCTTCGGAGAAGGCTTAGAGTTGAGTCGGGCGTGTCCCTCTGCAGGAGGAGCATTCCAGAATGGCCAAGCAATAGACTGGGGACGATTATTTTAGTGCTTGTCTTTATTTTCGAGTATTGTTTGACTCTGTTCTGTTTTTCTTCTAAAGTCCGCCTGTAGGGGGACATGTCCGACCTGAGCTTCGAAGACCGCAGAAGGCGCAGAGTCTCTGAGAAGCCCTGCCGACTTCTGAGAAGGCCCGCCCCCTCCCGCTTTCCCCCCGGACTCGCCGCCAGATCGAGGATCGAGGTTTTGAGACGTCCTCGCTTTTTGTTCGTCACCTCCAGATGCCGATGGAGGCATCTGGGGGCCTCCAGGGACTTTTTGATGATCTGCCTCGAGGCGAGGAAGAAGACGCTCGGGACGAAAAGCTGGCCCCCAGGAGCGCCCTGGGCCTGGGACTTGTTCCCACTAGGGCCCAAGTCGGGGATCGAGGATCGTCGGAGTGCCGCATGTCTTCCAGCCACTGAGGCCGGCGTTGTCCGTCCCTCGCTGCCATCGCCATCCAGGGACCTGGCGGCAGTAGCCATCCGATGCAGGAGCAGGGGCGGGAGGAGGAAGAGGAGGAAGGCCCCAGGATACGTCAACGATGCAGTGAGTCCCTGCCCGTGAGTGCTTACAGGCAGTCGTGTCCACCGCGGGAGGCCCCCCCGGAAAGACGAGGGCATCGCCAGCCTACCATTCAGGCGAGAGCGCCGCTTCAGAAAGGTTTTGCCCTGGGCAACGCGGTTGGACCAGATAAAAGAAAGAATGAAAAACATGCATGCGAATAGGTATGATAATAACGACATCCATAATAGTGATAATAATCACAGCAATACTTGCAACAATGATACGAATAAGCAACAGCAGCATCATCATCAGCAGCATCATCATCAGCATCAGCATCAGCATCAGCATCATCATCAGCAGCAGCATCATCATCCGTGCCACTGCCACACAAATTTACACTTCTGACAGTAAACTTGGAGGACGTCTCCAGCGAGAGCACCATTCTGGAAAGGCACCGCGCTTCATCCGTGTAGTTGTTACACGAGTCTGCAAGTCGGGCAGTATGTGTGAGGACATTTCAGGCTAGAACCCCATTTTGAAACGGAACCGCCCTTCGTCCCCGCAACCGCAGCACAATCTCACAAGTCGGGTCGTAAAGGTGAGAACGTCTCAAGTGAGAGCCCCATCTTGAAAAGGATCCGGCCACCATCCTTATAGCTGTTGCGCAAACTACAATGCGGGTTGTGATCTTTTGTGAAGTCTCAGGTGAGAGCACTATCTTGAAAAACAATCAACATTCATGGCGGCTGGGAGCTTTCGAACTGAATGCGAGCGGCTTGCTGGCGATATTGCGCCGACTTCCCTGCTCGATAAAGAGAGGGGCCTCCAGGCCCTCAGACTACCCCAACTTTTTTCTCTTCCTGGAACTGGGGTACCATCCGCCCTCAGACTGCGCCCTACGCCCATGTCTCCGCGTACCTTCCGCGCTCCCGTCGCACTGCCCGCAGATCCGCATTGCCCGGCCCCGCCCCCGTGCCGCCCTGATTGCACTTCCGTAATTCCCGCTCCCCCACCCCCCCCCCCCCCGCAACCCTTGCCGCATCATTTGCAGTTCCGCGGCTCCTGGCCCCGCGCGCCTGCAGCAGCCCAGACCCGCAGTTCCCAGGTCCCGTCCCCACCCCAGTTGCCGCCCTACCCCGCCACTCTGCAGTTCCTGGACTTGCAGCCTGGCAGCCCACCTGCAGTTCCGGGTCCCCGATCAGTCCCTGCCGCACGACCCGCAGTCCCCAGGCGCGAGGTCCCTCCCCATGAGGTCCATGTCGATCCGATTCGATATCGATTCTAGCGGGCTCGATGGGATATTCCGGCGATCCGATGCGGCCCGACCCTTGCATGGCAGTGTCGCTGCATCTCGGCGCGGCCGATCCGATTCGATTTCTGCTCCGTGCTGGTGCCTGTTCCGACGTACATTCCGATTCGATCCGAGTTCGTGGTTCGATGTTGACTGATCTGACCCTGCCGCACTGCCCGCAGTTTCGAGGTTACCAACTTCCTGACGCGCTACCCTCGCCGCCCTACCCACCCGCAGTTCCGCAGTTCCTAGCCCCGCCCTGCCCTGACTTCGGATCCGCCGTGCTTTGGTCAATTTCACAAGTAGGGCAGAAATTTCCGCCCTACTTCCGAAGCTCCTTTGATGTCGATTTCCGCCCTACGTTGCCGTCGCTGTTTCCCCCCTGCTGTTGCAGAAATCTCCGCCCTGCTTCTCTGAGGCGGAAATGTCCGCCCCATCGTTCGCACCGTTTGGGGTGCATTCTCGACCCAAGTTCAAGTCGGGAGATCAGCCAAAGCATGACGGCAGTCGGGGTGCCCTTGCCGCCCGACCCGCAGATCCGTGGCTCCCACCCCCCTGCCACGCTGCCCGCAGCTCCGTTCCGCACCTCTGGGTCCCTTTTCGCAACATGACCCGCACCTTCCGCAGCTCCCAGGCCCCTCCCCCTGCCACACACCACCTGTTCAAAGATCGGCAGCGCAGGCAGGCGCAGGCGCGTGGGGTCGAGACTGGCGGGGCGCGCCGGGCGCAGAGCGCACGGAGCGAGTGGAAACGCAGAGAGCGGCCGCGGAGGAGGGAGGAGGAGGAGGAGGAGGAGGAGGAGGAGGAGGAGGAGGAGGAGCAGGAGGAGGACCAGGAGCAGGATGAGGAGGAGGAGAGAGAGGATGAGGAGGAGCAGGAGGAGGAGGAGGAGGAGGAGGAGGAGGAGGAGGAGGAGGAGGAGGAGGAGGAGGAGGAGTGGGAGGAGGAGAAGGAGGAAGAGGAGGAGGAGGAGGAGGAGGAGGGCGGGGGAGGGAGAAAGAGGTAGGAGGAGGAGTTTTTTTATTCTGTAGGACGAGGAGGAGGAGGAGGAGGAGAGAGGAGGAGGAGAAGGAGGAGGAAGAGGAGGAGGATAAACGACCGTCGAGAGTCGACGAGTGAGGCCCCCCCCCTGCCACCCGCCAGGACACGCGCTGGGGCTCGGTCGACGGCCGGGCCGCCCGGGCGGCGGCGGAGCTGGTGCTGCGGGCGGAGGAGGTGGCGGCGGAGCAGGCCCCCTTGGAGGCCGAGCCGGAGGCCGAGCCGGACGAGCTCGGCCAGGACCCGCGCGGTGTACCGCCGCAGGCGGGCCCCGAGGCACGAGCCTGAGCCGTTATCCGAGCCGCGCCCAGCCGTGGCGACGAGGGCCTCCTCCTCCTCCTCCTCCTCCTCTCCTCGGATCCCGTCATTCTCATCTCCTTCCTCCTCCCCTCCTCCTCCTCCTCCATCCTTCCTCCTCCTCCTCCTTCCTCCTTCCTCCTACTCCTCCTCCTCCTCTCCTCCTTCTCAAAACGTTCAGCCTCCTCCTCCTCCTTTTCCTCCGCCTCATCCTCCTCCGCATTCTCCGCACTCCCTCCCTCTCTCCCTCCCCTCCCTCCCTCCCTCTCGCCCTCCCCTCCACTCCCTCCCTCGCCTCCCTCCCTCCCCTTCCCCTCCCCTCACCTTCTCCCCTCCCCTCCCATCCCTCCTCCTTCATTACGACCATGGCAAATGCGCTAACCCTGTCAGCATGTGAGAGGAAGCGTCCAGGGGTGGTCCTGAGAGATGATGTTCCATTCTGGGGGGCCCACGACGGCAGATGAACTACTGAGGAAGAAGAAGAAGAAGAAGAAGGATATAAATAAGAAGATAAAGTGGAGGAGGAGGCTTTTCAGAGTTCCGCCCAGACTTCCTCGGTCGGCGCTGGCCCCCCTCTTGGCGGCGCCTCCGGCGATGCCCCGCGCGCCAGGGAGTGGGGGGCGGGGTCCCGGCGCCGATCCAAGAAGTCCGCGGGAGCCTCCAGAAGCTCACGTTTACGTGCCATTGCTTGTTTCTTATGATGCTGCACCTCGGGTGTGGAGGGGGGCAGCCCAGCGTTCGCCATCCGAGGGTCAAGGGAGACCTGCGCCGAGCGGGCACCTCTCCTCCCCTCCAGCGGCGAGGTGACGACACCGTCGCGCTGCGCTCAGTAAGGGTCACGCGTGGGCGAACTACCACCTGGCGCAGCAGGCGGGTGGACTGGATGGGGCCAGTCGCTCACAAGAAAAATCGCAGGAGCGGACGCACACGGAAAAGGCCGAAGCTCATGTGGTGCGAGGGAGTGAGCACCCCAGACTGACAGGAGTGTCGTGGCGAGAGAGCGCCAAACCCCTGCGCCAGCATCGGGGAAACGTAAGATTCGAGTACGCCAGAAGTCGGGCTTGCCGACGCTTTTTGACGGCCCCGTCCTGGATTATGACGGCCCGGTTTTCGTGGGATGCTTGCAGCGGGAGCTCGCGTCACATTTAAAGTTGGGTGTGTGTTTTACGGCCTCGCCCGAACCCAAGTTTCACGCCTCCCCGACAGCGGCAACCAAGCACACACACACACACACACACACACACACACATATATATATACACCAAGAGAGGTGGCCGGGGCCGGTTTTTGACGCTTCACCCCGACCCCCAAGCGCCGCAAGGGACACGCGTGACGGGAAGTGCGTGGCCGCCCGAGGCCTCCAGGGGCCCCTGCAGGGCGCCAGGGCCGTCAAAGCAAGGCTGCTCGCGCAGGCGGCAATGGGAAGTGACCTGATTGGGGGGGGGGATGGGCCTTGAATCGGCGGGGAGCGAGGGGGGGGAAGGAGAAGGAGAACGCCTTCTCAGAAGGCGGTGGGACTTTTCAGAACCCCTGGCGCTTTGTGAGAGGTTTTCTGCGTCTTCGGGGCAGGCTTCAAAATATGTTATGAAGGTTGGGGGGGCTTCCGAGCCTTCTGAGAACGCCTTATCTTTCTCACTCCCCACCGGGGCCCGCCGCCAAGTAAAAGGGCCCGATAGGGTTCTCTGGGGAGCCAATAGGGGCCCGAATGATCTCCTGCAGCGCCCGTTTCTTCACCCTTCATGTAGGCCGCCCCTTTTTACCACCCGCCCGATCTTGATGAGAAACAGGGCCTGGGGAAGTTCGGAGAACTCACGTAGCACGACGTCGGGGAGCTCGTCATCCTGGTTATCCTCGTCCGCCGTCCTCCCTTTTTCCCTCGTCGCCCTCTCATCCTTCCTCTACTGCAGCCGAGCATCTGCTTAAGGAGCCTCCTCCCGCAGAGTTCGGCCCGCGTTGCTTGACCAACTTGTCGGAAATCTGGCCCGGCTTCTCGCGCACGTTCGCCCTTCCAGCGTCAACAGCAGAAATCGGCCCTGACCTGTTTGAAGAAAGTCCCGGGAAGCTGTCAGGAGGAAAAAAAACACACAGACACAATTAATCGTCGATCCCCAGGAAAATATGGGAAAATATGGGAAGTGGGGGGGAAGACAAAAACCCAGAAAATATGGGAAAGTATGGGGAATCCTTTTATTTGTGTCTATTTATTTGTGTGTCCCAGTTCCCCTTCAAGCTGGCCCGGATGTTTTAAAGTATGGCTTTCTTGATCCTATTCATGGCCGTGCTCATTCGGCCCCTGGGGGCGCCCCCTGTTGCCCCCCGTGGGCAGCTCCCGCGCAAACCCCGAGGACGGGTCGAATGGCGGCCCGCTCGTAGTCCCTGCTGCTTGGTCAATGTTCCTTCCGCTTCCCCCCCGTCCTCGTCGTCGCCGCCGCCGTCGTCGTCTTCCTCTTCCTCTTCTCCTGCCCCAGGTCCCTCCTCTTCCTCCTCCTCCTCCTCCTCCTCCTCCTCCTCCTCCTTTTCGTCCTCCTCCTCATCCTCCTCCTCTTCCTCCTCCTCCTCATCCTCCCACTCCTACTCTTCCGCCGGTCGATCAGGCACTGTACACGTAGCCGGTTCTAGCCTGGGCAAGTCAAGGAAAAGCAGCGGGGGAAACACAGCAGGGCAGGTTGTCCTTTCAGCCACCGTCGCCGTCGACACTTTCGGTGTCATTTCGGCGGAAGGGGGTAACGGGGAGCTTCGCAAGCCCCAAGAGAAGTTTCCACCTCAAGCTCTCCAGTGGGCGGGGGGGCAAGGACCTCGTAAGCAAAGACAGTGGCAATACGAGCACTGAACTCCTTGCCCTCCCCCTCCCCCGCGAGCGGCGTTCGCATGTGTGCATGCACCCAGTGTGAGTGCACAGGCTCGCCTCCTGCTATGGACGCACAACCGTCCTGAGCCCGCATTCGGTCCGCCTCCGTCGCCTCCCAAGGCTGAGGACGGGGCGAGGCGGGGGAGGCGAGGGGGTCCTTGCATCAAAACAGGTATACTGTTTCCTCCGAAGCCACAGCAAACAACACGTAGCATAAACGAAAGCAGGCGTTGGCATGTTCTAGTGCAGTTGTGCTCGCTCTTTTGCCGCAAAATCCGAGTGCACGTGTCGGCCAGGCTCCCTGTCCAACCAGAGAGAGCGGCATCCCCCAAGTCCGAACATCGAGCACACAACTTGTTCAACACAGAGGGTTTTCCAAAACCAAAAGCAGCCAAATTCCTGGTACCCTCCAGCCTCAGGACTGATCCAGACCTGCAAGTCCACTCTGCTCGTGCACGGGCCGCTGGCGCCGAGCTTGGGCATCATGATTCCTCCGCTCTGGGTCATGCCCCGTTGCTGCAAGAACTCTTGAAAGTCCTCGTCCACCCAGACTCGCCGAGAGATGCGAGGACCCCACTCCAACGGGGCGAGAATATTTAAGGAGGATCGAAGCTGGGCTCTGGCCTGAAGTGCTCAGCAAAGCTGAGAAATCCACGGACACGGCAACGGGTCGTAGGTTGCGGCGGAGGTGGATTCTCATCGCCACGCGATCAGGCAGAGTCTCCAGAGTCTCTTGCACCCGCAGAGAGAGACATGTTCTTTTCCCGCATTTCTCGTGGTTGGCTGATTCCAGCAAGCACCCGAGCCTGGGGAGGTGTTCCAGCGTACCAGGTTCCCACTCGGTCGAAGGAGCCACAAGAACCGTAAGGTAAGTGACGTGGGAGGGGGCTCGGAGCTTCTTGGTCATCGCAGAGCGAGGGGCCCAAACCTGTGCATCCTGGCGCTTCAGCAGCATTGTCGTGTCTGCATGCGGCTTCGTTCGTGTCCTGAGGTTCTGCCCCCTGCTGTTGCGATTACATGAGTTCTTCAGGGCTGCATATCTTGCCCGTGGCTATATGTTGCATCTCTGCCCACACTGCCTACAGCAAGAATCGCAATACGGAAGCAGTACGTCAGGAAATCATTTCATCCCTGCCTCTTCGGCCAATGGTTTCCATTGTCCACTTCCAGGGACATCCAATGTGGAAGTTCCACAGACATCGCATCCTCAACGTGCGTTCTTACTTTCGGTGTTGCCTGTAAGAGATGTGGAATCAGACAATTGTAGCTGTGGAGCTCTCGACAGCAGCTCTGGCATAGCGCACATGCGGCACCTGCTTCTCGTTGGCAATGCCACTTGCCAACGTGAGAGGTCATAGCTTGTTTCGTCACCGTGGAATTCACAGGCACCATAAATTCAAAGGTTTTGAAGGTCAGCCTCCTCTTCTGACTCCTGTGACTGCTGGCACTTGTTTCAAACTGTTTGCAAAAAGAGACGTAACTGACTTCCCCTGAATTGTGGCTGAGCTGTCTCGTGACAGCTGCTACTATCATTCTAGAGAATCGAGCTTTCTGGAGCCCGGCCATTCGGATCCACCGATGAATGCTTCTATTATGCGGTATCTTTCCATGCTCGAAAGGTGTCATCCATGCTGAGTCGCTGTTTAACAACATCGGCCATCCACTTGCCTTTTCGAGCAAAAGGTCCATGCGCATCTGATGCGAGGACCCGCCTATGACTAGTCTGACTAAGCACCTCAGCCTGGCAACTCCCATTACTTCCTGAGTTCCGACTCTGTTCTCACTAGACACAGAATATGTTATTGAGACATGTGAGTGTTGGCACCATTTGCTGTATAGATGCCCAACGGCGCTCGATACACTCTGCTGCGAATGTTGGCGAACTTCTTAAAAACCCTGCCACTGAACGTTTTACATACAGCACAGTTGAAAACAGTCCAGTGGCGGCGTACGCTTCCACGAACCCGACGTCTAATGGGTTCGAGAGCGGCTCCCTTGGAGCCGACATCTTTTGGACGGGTCGCAGTTCCCCAGCGCAGTTAGCCATGCGCTTGCTGGTTTCAAAGGCCGTACTGCCGCTATGAGTAACCATGGTCCCCAGGATAGTAAAATCAACGCCAAGCTGAATCGGGCCACCTCCCGCTGAGACGGGCCAGTTCCTGGCGGCCTCGGCTCAGTGAATTGGGCCACTTCCCCGCGGCACGTGCTCCGCGCGCGCGCCCGCTCGCGCGCGGCATTCTCGGTG
>CAUYUJ010018686.1:74042-79042 GCA_963575745.1 Prorocentrum cordatum | reverse complement strand
GGAGGAGGAGGAGGAGAAGGAGGAGGAAGAGGAGGAGGAGGAGGAGCAGCAGCGTGGGGCACGCTGGACTGCTGGGGGGGGCCGAAGGTCCTCTCGTACAACCTGATGTGGGAGAAGTCCTTCGCCGAGAGCAACCAGGGCGGCCGGCCCGTGCAGGAGCTGGTGGCGGGCGCGATGCTGGACAGGCCGTTCGACATCATGGGCTTCCAGGAGTCAGACCCCCCCGCGCTGCGAAAAAAACACGACGGGAGGGTTTTCGCCATTTTCGGCCTCTGGGGGCCCTTCCCCGGCCTCGGGACCGTCACAAAACCTCTGGGGGTCGACGTTGGCAGAAAATCACGACGTCTGGGATCTGGGGAGTCGGGGGCAGGACCAGCTGTGAGGCACGGATCGCCTCCGTCGGCCCTCGGGGTGAAGGGGGGGGGGGGGGGGGGCGCCCTCGCTCGTCTCCACGGCCAGGCGCAGCCTGGAGCACTGGTGGCATTGGTGTCAAGCCGGGCCTGTCCCTCTGCAGGAGGAATTTTCAAAAGTGGTCCAAAAATAGTCTGGGGACGATTCTTCCTTACTATTTTTGACTATTTGGGGGTATTTTAAAAAGTTAATTTTTTGGTCGCCCAAAATCCGCCTGTAGGAGGACATGCCCGACCTCACACTGGTGCGCTCCCAGAGGCTCGACGCCCTGGTGTTTTGGCCACGCGGGGCCCCCGGGAAGTCCCGACGCGTTCCCCGAGGCCGCCTTTTGTTCCTCCCGAGCCGTTTTCTCGTCGGCGGGTCCCCGGGGCGCGTCAGGGCCTCCCATGAGAGGCCGAAGAGACGGTGAAGATCTTCCCCTCGTGATCTTGCCGCGACTCGGGCACGTCTGGGCTTGGGGACCCGGGAGGGGCCCACCTATAGAGGTCCGACGCTCCGCAAAAAGAGGAAAGCCGGCGGCGGTCGACCGGCTTCGGCCTTTGTTGGGGGCCTTCGCCCGGCCTTGGGAGCGGCAGAGCACGACTCGGGACGAGAAGCCAGCCCTGCAGGGAAGTGGTTCGGACCTCCGGCGCCCATGCCTCAAGAAAATTTTGAGCAGCTGGATGCCTGGGCTGCAGGGATCGATTCTCGAGTGTTTGGGGCCCGATGGTGCGGTCAGCTCAGCGTGTCGCGGCCCACCTCGCTTCGACGCCACACGCCAACCACGTCCAAGTCCCCCAGGCATCAACGTCCCAAGCTTTTCCCAGCCCCCCGCCCCGCGGAGCGGAGCGACGCGCTGCCAGCTCGCAGGGCACAGCGTGTCGCCTGGGACGCCGCCGCGACACGCTGAGCGGAGGTGGCTCCGCAGGGCCGCCGCTGTCTCGAGCTGGCCGCCCCTCCGGAGAGGAGTGCGAGAACGCCGAGGGCCCACTCGGCGAGGTGCGGCCAGGCCAGTACATGTCGTTCGGGACGCGGAATTCCCTGTGCATCGCGGTCCGCACCTCCAAGTGGAGCCTGATCGACCAGGGCGAGAGCGAGGTGCTCCAGACACAGACATGCTCGCGTCGCGAAGCAGTCGCGACCCGAGGTTTCTGGACGTTCCCGACCTCTGGGTGCCCCCGCTGGGACCTGGGACCGTTCTCGAAGGATTCGGGATCCAAAGCCGGCCCCCGAGAAAGGTTTGGGCCTTCGAGAAGTCTTAGAGAGGCTCTTCGAGAAGTCTCGAGAGCCTGAGGCCTCTTCGAAACGGCAGGCCTCTCGGGCTCCGGAGACTTCTCGGAGAGCCTCTTGCTGCTCTGCCTCGTCGAAAGGTTCTCGAAGAGCCTCTTGCTGACTTCGCATTGGAAGCGGAAGAGTTCGGCGGGAGGAGGCGGAAGAGTAAGGCGGTGGCGGGTCCGCTATAGCGGAAGGCGGCGGAAGCAAAAAGAGTGCTTGGCGCCGCCGGCGGAGGGCCAGCGAGAGGCGGCGGAAGCAGGCAGTGAGGCGCCAGCATTCTTGGATCCAGGGCCTCCAACCCAGACCTCCTCGCGCTGTGAAAAAAATCACGACGGGAGGTTTCTCGCTATTTCCGTCCGCCAGGGGCCCTTCCCAGGCTTCGGGGCCGTCAAAAAACGATTCAGGATGAAAAACCGGTCCCAGGGGAGGGGGTCCAGACCTTTGGGGGGCGACGTTGTGAAAAAAAACACGACGTCTGGGGTCTGGGAAAGTCGGCCAGGTGAGCGACGCAGAAGAACGGATTCGTCTGCACGGATGTTGGCGCGCAAGTTGCCCGCGCAAGGTCGCGCGTGAGCGCCCGGGTTTCTTGTGCAGCGTGCCGCGTTGGCGGCTCGCGCAAGCCGCGGCGTCGTCTCGCCGAAGACCCGTTTCTTTTCGTCGTTCAGGTGGCGGCCGAGGCGGACGTGAACCGGACCGCGACTTGGGTTCGCCTGCAGAGCTCGGAGACCGGCAGAACGGTCTTCTTCCTGAACTTCTACGGCCCCCGACCCTTCAACTCAGGGGGGCTCTGCGGCGGGGTGTCCACCGCCCTCCAGCTGCTGCGAACCGTCAGTCATCATGCCGACCCCGGCGATGCCGTCATCATGGCAGGCGACTTTTCCTCGGACGCAGACCACGACCCCGTGTCTCGGCTGCTCCAGGACTTTGGCGTGGCGGTCCGGGGCACGCTGTGGGACGGCACGGACTGGATCCTCACCAACACGGGCGAGGCGACAGTCGTCAACACCACGGCCATCGAGGAGGAGAAAGCAGCATGAGCACGAGTGCTCGGAAGTCCGCGCGGAGTTTTGGGGGGATCGGCGCTGGGCCCCCTCGGGGGGTCCGCGCAGATCCGAGAAGCCCGCGCGGAGCTCCCCAAGCCTGCGCGTCTGCGCCGCTCTCTGCTCCTCGAGGTCATCGGCAAGGGCGGCAGCGACCACGACGCGCTGGGCGCAATCATCCGCCTGGGCCCGGACACCACCACCTCAACAACGCCGATTTCGGGAGTTGCTGCAGGTGGCCCTGGCCCAAGGGCCTCGCGAGGGGTGCTCTGGAAGCCGTGGGGGGCTCCACGGAAAGCCTGGGGGCACCTTGGGCCCCAGACCCCCTACGTCGTGAGTTTTGTTACAACGTTGGCCCCCAGAGGTCCAGACCCCCTCCGGTGGACCGGTTTTTCATCCTGAGACGTTTTTTGACGGTCCCGAGGCCCAGGAAGGGAGCCCAGAGGCCGACAATAGCGAAATAAATCCCGTCGTGATTCTGCTCATCACCCGAGGGGGTCCGGGGCCAGGGGCCACTTCCAGCAACACCCGACGATGGGCGCGGACGCCCCCAGCAGCAGCAGCAGCGCGGAGGCGGCCGCCGGCGGCCCGCCCCCGAGCGACGCTCTACCAGCGCCTGCGGGCGGGGGGGCCGAGGCCACGATCATCATCGACGGCGTGCCGTACGTCGCCCTCCAGCCGTCCACGGCGAGGGCGACGACCGCGACGACCGCGACGACGGTGACGACGACGGCTACGACGACGGCGGCGGCGGTCGCCGAAGCGACGACGCCCGCCGCGGTGGTCCGCGACGGCGTGACCTACGTGAGGGCGACGGCCGGAGAGGCGCTGGCGGGGGGGAGGGGGCCTCCTCCCGCCTGAGCTGCAGCTTCCTGGTGCGCTCAGTCCATTGCCTCCTCCTGGGTCCTCGGCCCTGGCCCTGTTTCTCGGTCCTCCGTCCGTCCCCCCTCCTCCCTCCTCCCCCCGTCCCTCTCTCCTTCCCTCTTCATTCCTTTCCTCCTCCTCATCCTTCTCCTCCTCCTCCTCCTCGCCCATCCCCACTTTCCCTCCTCGCTCCTCAATCTTGGAAACTCCTCATGCTCTCATTCCTCGTCAGTATGTCATCCCACTCAGCCACTTGGCTGGCCGGCAGCCAGACAATCCGTGACCCCCCATCCGACCTATCAACAAATAAGATTAAGTGGCTGCAGTTTTCTTCTCAACACGGATGTGTTGTTGTCGACGTGGCAATCGCGGCAGGGATGTGACGCGGCGCACATCGCGCGCGAATGTGCCGAATGTCACTTCCGCTTCGGCGCCGTGCTCAATGTATCGACAGCGGGCTAGCAAAATGGCGCTCTCGCCCCGGCGCCGCATCAATGTCGCCTGAAAGTGGCGCTCCCGCCGTGCCGCCGCGGACACTGTCCATTTGAGACAGAAGGCAGCCTGCGCAACAGCGGCCGCTGTCGGTTTTGGACAACATCTGTTGTTGAGCATCGTACCCATTCCTTCCGTACCCATTTCGGGCGTCCACATGAGAGGCACAATAGCGACGAAAGGAAGCGGTGTCGATTGCGCAGACATTCGCGCGTAAGCTGCCCGCGTGAGGTCGCACGCACCCTCGTTTCCAATGCGGCGGGCTGCGCTGGCGGCCCGCGTAAGTTGTGGCGTGAAGTCGCTATGTCATGTCGCGTAAGACCCGCTCCTTGTTGCCGCTCGTACGAGTTCGTATAGGTTCGTTGATCCTCCCAGATATCTCACCAGCGGGGCCGCGCGAGAGCGGGCCAAATGCCCGCTGCTCTCGCCCAGGCGCCGCGCAGATGTTGCGCGGAAGTGGTAGTGTTGCTTCGGCGAGGCGCAGGCTTCGGTTCGGCCGCGCTCATCGGAAGCCTGGCCGCTCGAGGGAGGGCTGCGTGCTGCTCTGGCCGCAGCGCCGCGCAGGGCTGTTCTGGAAGGCCTGGTCGTGTCCGTGCACGGCCCTCCCGGTTCATTTTTCCGCGCTCGCCACGTCGTCGGAAGCGGGGACGCGCGCGAGCGCCTTCCATTCGCCACGGGGAATGCGCGCCAGTCCAAATGTCACGTTGCGCCACCACTGGTTCTGAGATTACAGCTGGGATGGCGGGAATGGGCGCGGCCCGCCGACTCGTTGGACCTGGCTAGCTCGACTCGTCCTCATCCGCCTCCTCCTCCTCCTCCTCCTCCTCCTCCTCCTCCTCTTCCTCAACCCGCTCCTCCTCCTCCCCTCCTCCTCATCGTCCTCCTCCTCCTCCCCCTCCTCCTCCTCCTCCTCCTCCTCCTCCTACTACTACTACTACT
>CAUYUJ010018686.1:0-72500 GCA_963575745.1 Prorocentrum cordatum | reverse complement strand
CTGGGACCCTCGACCGGCCAGCTGCTCCACGGGCGAGGTCCCTTTGGGCAAAGGCGGCTCCACAGGCGGCTTCCTGTCGCACGGAAAAAATCCCTCTGTCGCACCGGCAGGGCAGGTTGCACAGGCGGCCGCTCCGCGGCCACCCCGCGTGGCCATCCGAGCTGCGTCCGGCCGTGATGACAAGGGGCGGCTTGAGGCGACCGCCTCGCTGCCTGGCTGGCTGCCTCGTGGGTTACCTCGTTAGCCGCCTCGCTGGCTGCCTCGTGGGCCGCCTCAACGGCTGAAATTCTGGCTACAGTGCACTTGCTGACGCTGGTGTTCGTGGTGCTGCTGCAACTGGTGCCGGTGTTGCTGGTGCTGCTGCAGGTGGTCGGAGGAGGTTAGTGCTGGTGCTGCTGGTAGCTGTAGCAGGAGAATAGTATTCTGCTGTTTCGGTCGCACCCCATTCTCCTGGGCCTGTAGCTGTGGCTCGGGCCTGTAGCCGCAGCTTGGGACCCGAAAGCTTTAGCCCGGGCCTGTAGCTGTAGCAGGAGAATCGTATTCTGCTGTTTCGGTCGCACCCCATTCTCATGGGCCTGTAGCTGTGGCTTGGGCCTGTAGCCGAAGCTTGGGACCCGAAAGCTTTAGCTCGGGCCTGTAGCTGTAGCAGGAGAATAGTTTTCTGCTGTTTCGGTCGCACCCAAATCGCCCTGCTCACAGCAAGTCCTCTGGACCGTCGTTGGAAACCTGACCGACAAATCCCGATAGTCGGTACTCTTCGCTAGAGTGGCTGTCTTGGGCCGTCTTGGGGCCTCGTGGCAGTCTTCGGGCCCTCTGGGAAGCCTCTTCGGCCGTCTTGGGGCAGTATTGGGTGCCTCTTGAGCCGTCCTGTAGCTCCGGAAAGCCGAAAAGACGAGAAGGCCAAAATCCTTCAAAAACAATCGTAAAATTCATGGTTTTGGCCTTTCGGGGCCCTCCCATGAAGCCTTTTGGAGGCCTCTTGGAGCGTCTTGGAAGCCTCTTGGGCCGTCTGGGGCCCACCTTGAACGTCCTGGAGCGATCGTTCGGCGTCTCAGGAGCCCACGGAAGTGCCGACAGTTGCGCAATTGGCAGCTCCCCCAGCAGGGAGCCGCGAGGTCCCGACGCGATCCGCGTGTAACCCCACTCCGCTGGGCCCAGGAGCCCACGAAAGTGCCGACAATTGCGCAGTCGGCAGCTCCCCCCGCAGGGAGCCGCGAGGTCCCGACGCGATCCGCGTATAACCCCACTCCGCTGGGCCTCCCAGGAGCCCACGAAAGTGCCGACAATTGCGCAGTTCGCAGCTCCCCCCGCAGGGAGCCGCGAGGTCCCGACGCGATCCGCGTGTAACCCCACTCCGCTGGGCCTCCCAGGAGCCCACGAAAGTGCCGACAGTTGCGCAGTTGGCAGCTCCCCCCGCTGGGCCTCCCAGGAGCCCACGAAAGTGCCGACAGTTGCGCAAGATCGCAGGAGGCGACAGATGCGCAGATCGCAGCCCCCCAGAGGGCGCCGCGAGGAAGAGGTAGGAGGCAGGAGGGAAGTGGGCGGGAGGACGGGGCGACCAGAGTGCTCTAGTCAAAACGAGTACCCAACCAAGGGAGGGTTGGGAATAATTGAAACATCGGGGGGGGAGGGGGAAAAGCCTTTTACACCCCATCTTATGCCTTTTTTTCCCAGCTGGATCGATATGTGAGGATCCCAGGGCCCGAGACCTGACGAAAACGCTCGAAAAAATTGAGACGTCAGGATCTCAGGGGAGGGAGACATCCGGGTGCTCCAAGTTTTTCGATGCATGGGCCCCTGAGGTCTTGACCATTTCCCTAGGGTTTCGTCCTGAGTAGTTTTTTCATGCTCCCAGCGCCCAGCGAGGGCCCCCCAAGGCCAAAAACGGCCCTAAAAAACGCCCGCTCCATTTTTATCAGAGCGTCGGATCTCTACGTAGGAGGAGGGGGGAGGGGGAAGGAGGGGAAGAGGGAGGAGGAGGAGGAGGAAGAAGAAGAGGAGGAAGATGGAGGAGGAGGAGGAGGAGGAGGAGGAGGAGGAGCAGGACGGACGAGGACGAGGAGGAGGAGGAGGAGAGGAGGACGAGGAGGAGGACGACGAGGAGGAGGAGGAGGAGGAGGAGGAGGAGGGAGAAGGGAGCAGGAGGAGGGCCAGGGGAAGCCCGAGCTGAGCCCGCGCAGGCCCCAGCCGCCGGCGCGCCCGCGGC
Source organism: Prorocentrum cordatum (assembly GCA_963575745.1). Taxonomy (NCBI): domain Eukaryota; class Dinophyceae; order Prorocentrales; family Prorocentraceae; genus Prorocentrum; species Prorocentrum cordatum. The sequence continues at coordinate 70,294 of CAUYUJ010018686.1, read as the reverse complement.
GGGCGGCGCCGCCTCGGACGAGGCGCCCCCCTCGCAGGAGGAGCGCGGCGCGCCCGGCCGCCCCGAGCGCACGCGCCGCGGCGCCGCGGACCGCGGGCGGGCCGCGGCCCAGACCCCGTCGGGTCACGAAAGAGTCGCGACGGGAGGTCGGAACCAAGAAAGAAGCCAGTGGCACGCAGTGTGAAGCCCGTGGCCGCGGACGAGCGTGTCCTCGCCCAGATCGCGCGAGCTGCCGTCCGCCCGCCTGCTTCCGGAGTCCACGAACTCCGGATGCCGACCCGCGCACGGCCCTTTCGCGGAGCAAGCGCTCGCGCGCGCGCCCTGGCCAGGGACCGTCACGATTTTGTTGCCACGACGCGAGGGTTGAGTCGGGCCCGTCACCCATACAGGGGGATTTTCGACGAAAAACCCAAAATACCCCAAAAATAGTTCAAAAAATCCAAAAATAGTCTGGGGACTATTTTTGGAATATTTGTTAACCTTTTTGGTCTATTTTTAGAGTATTTTTTAATTTTTCGTCGAAAATCCCCCTGTAGGGGAACACACCCGACACAACGCGAGGGGGTCTGGGAGCTGGCCTGCCGGCGGTCGCCGCTCTCCGAGCCTCGGCCGCGGTGGTGGCTGGCCGCCGCCCTTCGAGCACGACGGCCTCCCTCCCAGACCTCCTCGCGTGGCGAGGAGTCGCGTGCGAGAGACCTTGTGCTCAATCTTCGGCCTCTCTGAGGGCCCGCTCGCTGGGCCCCGGGGCTGTCAAAAAACGACTATAGGGACGAAGAGCCGGTCCCGGGGAAGGGATGCAGACTTCTGGGGGTCGACGTCGCGAAAAAACATGACGTCAGGGGTCTGGGGGGCGGGCGCGCGCGCCTCGTCTGCTCGGTTCTGGCGCGCGGAGGAGGAGGAGGAGGAGGAGGAGGACGAGGACCAGGACCAGGACCAGGACCAGGACCAGGACCAGGACGAGGAGGAGGAGGAGGACACAAATTATCCCAGTGCGACCCTACCTAGGAGTTGGAGCCTCTAGGAAAGCAACATTAGTAGGAGCGGTAAACGCCGTCCTCCTCCTCCTCCTCCTCCTCCTCCTCCTCATCGTCGTAGTTTGTAGCAGTAGCGGTAGTAGCCTTGCTGGGCCTCGGGGTCGTCCAAAGTCGACTCGGGATCAAGCGCCGGCCCCGGGAAATTGGGCCAGAAGTCGGCGACTACAAGCCGCGGGGAGGGGCTTCTGAGGAGGCCCCTGCCTTCTCGGAAGCCCCCCCGCCAGCTATGGGGACCGCCCCCGTCGCGCCCGCCACAGGAGGAGCCCGCCGACGCGCCCGCGGAGCGCCCGGGCGAGCCACCGCCCGCCCGCCAGCGTGCCCCGATGCCCGGCTGGACCGACGAGGAGGCCCCATCGGGAGCCTCGAGACAGGGGCTTTCTGCAATACGCGGCCCCATCGGTCCCCAGGTTTCGGGGCGCCTCTTGTTTCAACACGTCCCTTGGCCCCCCCCTAAGGCCGCCCCCATGCCACGGGCCATGCTTTGCGACCCCCCCCTCTTGGACGCCACCCCCCCCCATTGGACGCCCCCGATGATCGGGAGCCTCGAGATGGGGATCAGTGCAAACGGGGTCAGCCAGAGCTCCAATTGTTTGGACGCATGGGCCCCAGAGGTCCAGACCATTTCCCTAGGGCCAGTTTTTCGTCCTGAGCCGTTGTTTGACGCGCCCCCAGGGGCCGAAATCTGTCATAAACGCCTGCACCATTTTTTTCGGAGCGTCGGATCTCTAGGGACCCCAACTGGTTGCGCCACTTTTCAAGCTGGATCGATCTGTGAAGGTTCCAGGGCCCGACGCACGGCTCGAACAGCAGGTCGTTCTCCCCAGGACCTGACATAGTCAGGACGCATTGTTCTGCTTGCGCGATGCTGGTCTCTTGGATATACCTCTCAGTATTTGTCTGTTTCGTTTCCTCCGCGCCCAGCTGCGCCCAGGCTCGCAAAGAGACAGAAGAAGATAAAGCTTCACCCTGTCTCTTGCTTGCTTGCCTTATGCATCTCTCCCGTGCCGTAGTTGACTGGCTTGGAGAGTAACTGTATTCACCTTGGAAACCCCTGCAGCCCCCGCCGCAACCACGAGCGTCGAGCCGCGACGGAACCAGACACCCGTAGCGTCTGGCTCGTGTTTGTGGCAACCTGCGTGCGTTATATCATATGTTGCGCCCAGGCTCGTAAAGAGACAGAAGAAGAGCAAAGCTTCGCTTCTTCTCTGTTGTTGGTTGTTTATGCTCCTCTCCCGTGCTAGTCCAGGAGAGGTCTGCATGTTCTTTCTGTGCCCTTGGAACCCTCGTAGCCCCCAACCACGAGCGTCGAGCCGCGACGGAACCAGACACCCGTTGCGCGTGGCTCGCGTTTGTGGCAGCCTGTCCTTGTTATGTGGGGTGAGGGGGGCGATCAAAGTGAAGCGGGGGGGGGCACTTGCACTTGCACCTGGTGCTGACAGCATGGCTGCCATTGAGAACCAGGGCTTACATCCGCCCCAAGAAACGGTACCAGCAGTTTTGCGTTGCTTGCTTGCTGCCCGTGGCCCTCGAGGTTTCGGTCCTTGTCTTTTCGGTCGGTCCTTTCGGTCGGCTCTGTCTCGGGTCCTGGGTCCGTCCCTCGTCCCTTTCGGCCTTCGGGCCCTTCGCCTTTCGTCGGTTTTGCAGGGAGCTGAGGCTAGTCGTCAGCCCGCGTCCAAGTAAATCGAACAGAAGGGAGACGCCAGGTTCTGCAGGCACGACGCGTCCAAAAGACCCGTCCGTCGTCAGGCCACCGCCCCTGGGGGGCAGTGTCAATGCGAACCCGGGCCAGTCGGGCTTTGCAGGTCCTGCAGAACTTGGGACCCTCACAGATCGATCCGGCTTGAAAAGTGGCGCAGACAGTTGGCGCCCCTAGAGATCCGACGTTCCGAAAAAAATGAGCAAGCGGTTTTTGGCCGTTTTCGGTTTTTGGAGGCCTTCGTCGGGCTTCGGTGGCGCCAAAGAACGGCCCCGGACGAACAACTAGCCCTAAGGAAATGGTTTGGACCTTTGGGGCCCATGCGTCAAAAAAGTTGGATCAGCAGGATGTGTGGGTCTAGGCATGCGGTCGCGCACGATGTTCCAAGTTTTTCCCGCCGTCGAATCTCATGGTAGATTATCCAGACCCCTTTCGCGTCATGAAAAAAACTGCAGGAAGTTTTGGGCCGTTGTCGGCCTCCTTACGGGGCCCTCGCCGGGCCCCAAGACCGTTCAGAAAAGGTTCGAGATGCAAAATTAGCCTAAAGGGGTCGGGCCGAAACTTTCGGAGACCCCGCATTGAAAAAAACACAAACAAACAAACAAAACAAAACAAAAAACAAAAACAAAAAAAAATCAAAAACAAAATGCATCCCACGTCTGGGCCCCAGCCCCTGAGATCCAAGGGCGGCGGTCTTACGTCGGGTGGTTTTCGGACACGTCGCCAACGCCCGACCCTTCACTCGTATTCGCCAGTCTGGACCTCCTGTGAGGGCCTCGTCACCACGGTTGCAGTCGCCTCGAAATTTCAGCCCGAACGCACCCCAGGAGAGGTCCAGGGAGTACCGGTATCGGTATTTGGTTTAAGAGTGGTGCAACCATCCTTGCGATCTTGGCGAATCCTAGGTTTCCAACATTTTGATAAAATCAAGGCGGAGGTGTTTCTCTGTTTTCTGCCTGTGGGGACCCTCGCCGGGCCCAGGGAGAGTCAAAATACGACTCGGGATGAAAAGCCTGTCTTGGGGAATGGGATGAGACTTCCCAAGACCCCGCGTCGAAAAAATCAAAGCGTCGGATCTTTGGATTCCGGGCGCTGCAATGTTTGCACGGCGGGCGTTTTCGCCTGGGGTCGGGCCCCGGGACCATCACAGATCGATCCAGCTCGAAAAGTGTTGCACAAAGAAGGGGACCACGGCTCCTATAACGATTGTTCGCGATGTGGCATTTTTTCGAGGAGAGGGGATTATGGAGCAAGTGTGCGGCCGTTCTCTTATATGTCTTTCTTTGTTGTTTGATCTGATTGTGGGGTGCGTCATTCGTCTCATCGAATGCGCTTCGAGCCCTTTTGCGCGATGTTCCTCTTCCTCCTCCTTCTCCTCCTCCTCCTCTTTCTCGCCCTCCTCCTCCTCCTCCTCCTCCTCCTCCTCCTCCTCCTCCTCCTCCTCCTCCTCCTCTCCACCCTCCTCTGCCCCACTGCAGTCACATATGGGGGGGGCGTCTGGTCGGGGGCGGCCAAGAGGGAGATGATAACCATTTGGGGGGTGGATACACTGGCGGGGGCCACGGTAGCCCCCAGATCTCCGCCCTGCCCTTTTTTTGTCAACACGTCCCCTGGCCCCCATTCGCCAGCGCACGTGCTTCCAGCCATGATTTACGAACACACACGAACCTTCTGTCAATACGACCCCTGGTCCCATTCGCCAGCGCACGTGCCTCCGGCCATGGGATACGTACGAACTCCCCTCTTGGGCGCACCCCCTCCTAGACGCCCACGAGCTGCGCGCAACTGTTTTCGGCCCCGCCCGCCGGGCGCTTTTCCCCAGATACCTAGACATCCGACGCTTCGAAAAAATTCGAGCGGACGGTTTTTGGCCGTTTTCGGCCTCGGGGGTCCCTCGCCAGGCCTCGGGAGCGTCAAAGAACGGCTCAGGACAAAAAAAATACCTTAGGGAAGTGGTCCAGACCTCCGGTGCCCATGCATCGAAAAAATTAGAGCATCCCGATTTTTGGGTGCACCAGGCGCCGGGAATAGCAGCCGCGTGAGCTGATGCGCCACCGCCCAGAATCCTCGGAGTGCCTCTGGCCATGCCGGAGGCGCTGGGAGGATCTCTCTCTCTCTCTCTTTCTCTCGATTCCCCTCCAAATCGCCGCTTCTGGAGTGCGCTCGCTTTGCGGCACGGCGCGGACAATTCCAGAGTCGGGCGCGCTGCGTCGATCATGGGGGAGGAAACCGGTGCGCGCGCGCGCTGCCCCCCCTACTTGTTTGGCGTCGCACAGACTAGATGTAACAGCATGTAGCGTTGTGATGCAAGGTAGAAAAAAGGAACGTCGACTTAGCGGTGAGGGCGACACATTAGCCTGGCTGGCGTAGCAGAACAAGGCATGCCAGTAGAAGTGGAAAAGAAGAGGGCCCAAAGGGCACAGAGTATGCGCCAGCCAGGCGGTTTGCGAGGAGGAGGGAACGAACGACCGAGAACCTAAGTAACATCCGCCCAGTACTACTGCCCTCCCCCCTGTCCCCATTTCTGTCCGACCCAACCCACGCTGCCCTCCCCCAGAGGCGTCCGAGCTGCGAAAGATATTCGACTTCTTCGACAAGGACGGCGACGAGCTCATCGACGTCCACGAGCTGGGGGACGTCATGAGCTCGCGGAACCAGGATCTGACCGAGGCCGAGCTGAAGATCATGATCCACGGGGTCGTGCGGTTGCTCAATGCGCGGGCCCAGGGGCTTTCGAGTCGACCCCTTCCCAGGGGAAAGCTCTTCATCCTGGGGCGTTTCTGACGTCTCCACGGCCCCAAACTTGACCCCTATCGGAGGCCAGAACCTGCGAAAATACATCTTTTGCGCTTTAATGTGTGGAGGGAATCTGGGAGTGCCACCCAGCCCCTCCCGTCCTTTGTTTGACGTCGATCGGACTTCAAGAACGGGCTCGCGGCGCACGCTCCCGCTCTCATCCTACTCGTCCTCATCCTCCTCATATTTCCCTCATCCCTTGACCGTGCGCCTCCTTCTGCTCTCTCCTCCAGCCCCCTCCCCCTGTCGCTTCCTCCCTCCCCTGCCAGCTGCTGCTTCCTGCCAGGAGGGGCGGGGTCAAGGGGATCTCTTATTCTTGGAAGCCCCAGAACCTGCATTGATTGGAAGGGATCTACACTGCGGTGTACCCAACCCACCTGCACTAAGTGACAACAGGAGCTGGTCCAAAACAGTATGGCTCTTGATAAAACAAGATATGTCATTGGTTTTGCAAGCTATGTGAGAAGCGCGCGCGTTGCACGACTCACAGGACAGCAACAGAAGAATGAAGACTAAAGCCCCAGGCTAGAAGAGGAAGTGGGGGTGGGAACGAGGGGCAGGAAAAGTACGGAAGAGGGGATGAAAAGGCAATGCGACAGCGGCAGTAAGACGATGGAAGTGGGAAGGGGACGACGACGAAAAAGGCAGGCTGACAAAGCAGGGCGGTGATCATTTTCCAGTCGCACGCTGGGCAAGCAGCGCGGCCCGCGCCATGTCGCTCTGGCGATCCACAGGAAAGGTTGTTCATAGCTACGCCAAGCCCCGCCGCAACGAGGGCCGCGCGCCCGAGGTAAACTTGTGGCCCAGGGTCGCATCTGCCCTGATATCCGACGAGGCGAAAAAAAACATGGTAGCATCGTAAGTTTATACACGAATGTAAGAAAAATAAGAAGAAGAAGGAGGAAGAAGAAGAAGAAGGGGAAGAAGAAACAGACAACAGACAAGAACGACAAAAAACAACAACAACAACAACAACAACAACAACAACAACAACAACAACAACAACAACAACAACAACAACAACAACAACAACAACAAAAACGCTCTTTCTGCGGCATTTGTCGAGCCAGATCGGTTTGTGAGGGTCCTGGGACCCAAAACCGGACGAAAACGCACGGCTCGAAAAAAGGATAATTTACGCCAGGAGCTCATGGCGCGTGCAGCCCAGGGCGCGAAGTTGGGCGACGCGGCTCCCAAGCCCCCCACTGTCGCCGTTTATCCACAGCGCAGGCCCCCCCAGAGGTCTCGCCCGTTTTCGTCGGAGACAAGAGGAGCGGCACAAGCATAAACGTTCGATGCTTCGCGGGGACCTCCGAAAGTCTTGGAGCGGGCTGGGGGCGTGAGGTGGCCCAGCACTGGTTCTGGCCAGCCAGAAGGGCAGGCAGGCTCGAGGCTCTGGGTCCGGGGAGGTTTGTTTATTTTTCCAGCCAGTGGAGGCCGTTCTCGGGCCCCGGGACCGTGAAAAACGGATCCCCGGGTGAGAACCTTCGCCAGATGGACCCCAGGAAGGGTTTGGGGACCGATTTGGGACGGACTTGATCTCATCCTTCCTTCCTTCCTGACCGGTCTGGGGCCCCAGCCAACTCAGACCCCCTGGCCGCCTCCAAGCTAAAGCATGGGTTTTCGATGGTCCGCGCCGACCTCCGAAGGTCTTGATTTTCGTTACACATTTCGTCTTCCGTTTCCCGGGGACGGTTAGCTCTCCCAAAGCCGGGGCGGTCCGCCGCTGGTTGCTGGAGCGCCCCGGCCCGTTGAATTGATGAATGTTCTTTGGTTATTGGTCGCCTCCTCCCTGGGGCTGCCGTTTTGTCTTCGGGCTCTCCTCCTCCTCCTCCTCCTCCTCCTCCTCCTCCTCCTCCTCCTCCTCCTCCTCCTCCTCCTCCTCCTCCTCTTCCTACTACTACTACTACTACTACTACTACTACTACTACTACTACTACTACTACTACTACTACTACTACTACTACTATTCCTCCTCCTCCTCATCATCATCATCCTCCTTCTCCTCCTCCTCCTCCTCCTTCTCCTCCTCCTCTTCCTCTTCCATTCGTTTTCCTTGTGAACAAATTCTCTCTGTCGCACCCCGAGGCCAGTTTTATGGCGGGTCAGGCGTTTCGCCTGAGACTTCTTCACCATGTATGACTCTGAAGCTTACAAGTGGCAACAGCTCCACAGATGGAGGGCGGGTCGTTTTCGAAATGTGGCTCTCGCCTTTGCACGGCGCACATGCGTGTAAAAAATTGCATGGGCTTCACGGATGGAGGGCGGGTCGTTTTCAAAATGTACTTCTCGTTCTAGCGTGGCGCATATTCGTTTTAAAACTTGCAAGAGTTTCACGGATTGAGGGCGACCCGTTTGCTATGTGGTTCTCGCCTCAGCGCGGCGCACATCCGCTTCAAATAAATGCCAGAGCTTCATTAGGGCTCTTCCTTTTCAAAATGTGGCTCTGGCCTTAGCGCCGCGCACATTCGTTTCAAACACTTGCAAGATGTTCACGGACCCCCATCATGAACGTGCCAGAAATTGCGATTGGAAAGGATTCAGGGTTATGCGGATGCAACAGTTAGTTTGGTTCGCTGTATTGAAGTCCCAAGAACGGCGTTCTGGCGCGATTCTGGATCGTCAAGACGAAACTTTCAGGTTGATCCATGGCGCTGGAATCCCGAGAACAATGTTTTGACATATCTCAGAGTCTTCAAACGGTTGTCTTCCAACGAGGGAGCTTGGAGGGAGGGATGATTCCAGCATCGGTGATGACTCTTGGGTTTACACTGGTCCTCCTCCTTCTGCTCCTCCTCCTCCTCCTCCTCCTCGTCCTCCTCCATTCCCTCCTCCTCCTCCTCCTCCTACTCCATTTCCTCCTCCTCCTCCTCCTCCTCCCCTGTATCCTCCTTTGCCGCTGGGCCTCGCTGGATGGTACACAAACAACAACCTGTTTCGACGGCCCCATAAGGGGGCCCGGCGAGGGACCCCCTATATAAGGCCGAAGACGGCCAAGGCCGGCTGCGCGCGAGCGTGGCCCTTGGCCGGCATGACTCCTCACGCGGGCCCACCCACGTGGTCGGGAGACTCTCCATGGGGGGGATCCCATGGGGGGGCAGGAGGGGATCCCCCCCATGGGATCCCCTCTTGCCCCCCCCCATGGGATCCCCGGCCAGGGGATTCTATGGGATCCCCCCCCCCTGGGATCCTATCCCCCCATGGGATCCCCCCCTCCATGAAGAGTTTCCCGACATGGTCCCCCCCCCAACACCCTTTTGGCGCGCTTAGAGTTTGACCCCCCCCCCCCCTCGCCGTCGCCTGGAGCCGCGCGCCAGACTGGACCCCCCCTCGCGTCGTGGAAAAAAATCGCGACGGGAGGCGGTTCGTGCTTTTCGGCCTGCAGCGGCTGTCCCTGGGCCTCGGGACCGTCAAGAACCAGCTCGGGATGAGAGACCAGTCCCCGGGATGGCGTCCAGACTCCTTGCAGGTCACGTCGTGATAGAACCACGACGTCGGGGGTTCTGGGGAGGTTACTCCTGCTAAGGGTCACTCCTGCGCGCAGCCGACAAGGTTCTTCCGGCGTGATTTTCGTGGCGCTACAGGGCCCTGCCGCCCTCAGGGGCAACGTTAGGAGGGGAGAGGCTCCGCGGGGAACGCATCGACCCCTAACCGCCCAATCGTCCCCGACCCGATAGGGGACCGATAGCCCGCCCGGCCCAGCAGCGTGCGGATTCATTGTCGGGGGGCGATCGCCGATCTATCGGCGATGTATGGCCGATCTAATCTCGGTGCTTCCCCCGACGAGCTGGTCACCCCCTCGCGTTGCCCCTCAAGCCCACAGGGTCCGACAATCGACCCCCCCCGGCCAGATTTGTCCCAGTACGCGCTCTGGCCGGGAGGGGCCCCCAGGGGCCTCAAGGAGAGGGCGGGCATCCAATTTAAAAAAACGTCGAAACGCCAAAAACAGCCCGAACAAGAAGCAAACAACTCTTCCAGAGATGATCGCATCGTTATTTTCAATCTTACACAGAAGATTATTGGTAGTATTGATTTCACACACACCAACAACGACGACGACGACGACGACGACGACGACAACAACAACAACAATCATTTTTAGACTGGTCGCCCTCATTTGCTCGAGTGTCCAATAACGTCGCGTCTTTCCCAAAACCCTCGATACCCGCCCTCTTCGTCTTCGATCGAACCCCTTTTGGGGGGTATACCTTTCTTCCCTGCAGGCCGGGCCCCGGCAGGCGGCGGGGCGGCCGCGGACCGTCGGCCTGGCCAGCGGCAGCGCTGATCGGCGGGGCGGCCGTGGACCGTCGACCCGACCCCAAGAGGGACGGACAGGGTACCGACCACGACGACGACGACGACGTCGACGACGACGGCAACGACGACGACGACGGCGACGACGACGGCGACGACGACCACGACGGCGACGACGACGAGCGAAAGCGAGAGCGAGAGAGAACGACAGCAGGGCCACGAAGGACACGAAGTAGGCCACGAAAGGCGACAGCGGGGACACGAAAGGAATGTGGGGCCACGAAGAGCGCGAACGAGCGGGGGCCACGAAGGGCAGATAATGCGGGGCCACAGAAGGCAACAATGGGGCCACTGAGGGTAGCAACTGGGCCACACAGGACACTGATGGGGGCCACAAACGGCGACAGCGGGGCCACGAAGGGCATGCACATGGGGCCACAACGGGCGCGAACGAGCGGGGGCCACGAAGGGCATACGTATGTTGGGCCGCGGAGGGCAAGGACGGGGCCACTGAGCGCAGCAACAGGGCCACGAAGGGCAGCGAGGGAGCCACGAAGGGCGACAGCGGGGCCACGAAGGGCATACATATATGAGCCACGAAGGGCAGCGAGGGGGCCACGAAGGGATGCAACGGGGCCACGAAGGGCAGCGAGGGGGCCACGAAGGGCTGCAACGGGGCCACGAAACAAAGCGAGGGGGCCACGAAGGGCAGCGAGGGGGCCACGAAGGGCTGCAACGGGGCCACGAAACAAAGCGAGGGGGCCACGAAGGGCTGCAACGGGGCCACGAAACAAAGCGATGGGGCCACGAAGGGCTGCAACGGGGCCACGAAGGGCAGCGAGATCCCGATTCCTACGTACTTTGTGAAGGAATCCTACGCGTGAGCGCGACTCCTGGGTGCCTGGGTGTCGGGAGCGCGGCGCTTGAGTCAACTGTAAGAAATTCCAACACAATGGCGCTATTCGTCAGTAAATTGCAAGCAAGTCTCCAGCAAGAGCGCGACTCTAGAGCGCCAGGATAGCGATTCCTGAATAAATGATAGGGAAATCCCCAAGCAAGAGCGCGATTCTTGAATAAAATGCGAGGAAATCTCGGGCGGGAGCGGGGGTCCTGGCTAAATTGTGAGGAAGCCTCAGGCGGGAGCCGTTGTTGTTGTAACCCGGGGGCCAGGGGCCCAGTTTGACCAGGAAGACTTTCCCTGTCAAAAAACAAGGTGCGAGCGTCGAGGGGCACATTTTGATTGAGAAAAACCTATATGCACCGGTGGGGGGGGATCAACAATAATTATTCTTCAGAAATGAGTTTTCAACAACAAAACAAACAAACAAACAAACAAACAAACAAACAAAAACGGGAGGCTTTTCGGTATGTTCGACTCCTGGGAGGCCCTCGATGGGCCCCAGGACCGTCAAAGAACAACTCGGGATGAAAAACCAGCCTGGGGGAAGGGGCCGGGGACCCCGCATTGAAAAAGAGCACGACTCTTCGCACGCCCGCGCTCGAGACGCTCAAAGAAGGCCACGCTGGGATCGGGAGGGGCCCTGGTGCTCGGGCCGTTCGTCTCCGATCCGCGCGCAGTGGAAGCCCATGCCAAGAAACAGCCTGCTTGCCTCCAGGCTGCCCTGGGTCTCTCGGGCTTCGATGGCTTTGCGATGGAAAGCGGGACGGCCCCACACCCAAAATCCGTGCACGTCTGGGGTCTCAGGATTTGGGTCTCTCGTGGAAGGTCTCTTGCGGTCGAGCTCCCGCGGCGTGCCCGCGTCGGGGCACTCGCTCGTGGCCGAGGCCGGCCGTGGCCACGAGGAGCAAAAAAACGCCCCTCCGCTCCTCGTGCCGCCCTCCCGCGGCAGCACGAAGACGGCACAGGGCAGATGGAGAGGAGGAGGAGGAGGAGGAGGAGGAGGAGGAGGAGGAGGAGAGGGAGGAGGAGGAGGACGAGGAGGAGGAGGTGGAGGAGGAGGAGGAGGAGGAGGAGGAGGAGGGGCGGGGAGGAGGAGGAGGAGGAGGAGGAAGAGGAGGAGGAGGAGGAGGAGGAGGAGGAGGAGGAGCAGAGGAAGGGCAGCCGCTGCCCTGGAAGCGACAGGGCCGTCTTTGTTGCCGCTTCCGTCTTGGCGTTGCCTTGCCGGTTCCGACGCTGTTTTTGTTTCTGCACGCACGAAATGGGTACTGATAGAATGGGTACAATGCCCAACAGCGGATTTTGTTCATTTTGAACAGGACTCGCTGTCCACGCCGCCGCGGCCTGTGTCCATTCGAAACAGGAGGCCGCCTGCCCAACAGCGGCCGCTGCTGGTTTGGGACAACATTTGCTGTTGGGCATTTTGTACCCATTTTTGGGGTACCCATGTCGGGCGCCCAAATTGTTGCTGGCTCCCTCGCCGTTGCTTTTCCAGCTCCGGCTCCGGTTCCAATCCCGGGGCCGTTTCCGGTCGCCGTTTTTTGCTGTTTCCGTCTGCGAGGGACATTTTTTCGGAAACGGTGAAAAAACGGCCTTGCCGTTTTGGGGGCCCACCGAGGGCCAGCCTGTCCTTTTTGTTCAGGCCCTGGCGAGTTTCCCCTGCGCTTTTCCAGCCCTGGCGACCTCATCCGAATTGCTTCGGGCTCGTTTCAGCCCCTGCCAGCTTGTCCGATTCTGGCCACTCCTCCACTTGCATTGGATCTCCAACTTCCACCTGGTACAGCTCCCTTGTTCTTGTGTTCAGGCAGCGCTAGAACTCGCAATCGTCGAGCTTCGCCCCCCGATCCTCCAGGTCAAGTCCTCTGGCAGCGAGGCCTTGGACTACTCGTCCTTCATCTCTCTGCTCGCGCAGATCGGCCTGAAGCTGGGCGGCCCCGCCAGCGCGGCGGGCTCGGACAGGCAGGACTGCGACGTCGACCTCGAGAACTGGGAGACCGCGTGGTCGGAGGAGCCACCACCACCCCTTCCTTGAGGAGGGGGGGGAGGAGGAGGAGGAGGAGGAGGAGGAGGAGGAGGAGGAGGAGGAGGAGGAGGAGGAGGAGGAGGAGGAGGAGGAGGAGAGGAAGAGGAGGAGGAGGAGGAAGAAGAAGAAGAGGAGGAGGAAAGGGAGGGCCTCTCTCGAAGGAAGAGCACGTAAACATAAACGGTCGGAGCTGCGCGCGGGCTTCTCGGATCGACGGAGCGCCCCCCGCCCCACCCCCGGCAGGCGCCTCCCTGGCGCCGCCCCGGGAGCGCTCCGCGCGCCGATCCTGCAGAGAAGCCCGCGCAGAGCTCGCCAAGTTGCTGCTCGTGCCAGTGTCTCCTCCTCTCCCTAAGGGCCTGTCGACTTTTCGCCGATCGACTTGTGGGGAGCGAGCCAGAAAAATCCAGGTAAATGCAGATAAATCGAGGTAAATCCAGATAAATCCAGGCAAATCGAAACAAATCCGGGTAAATCCAAAGATCTCCGAGGAAAGGTGAAGCAACTCGCGGCCGCTCCAGCGCGAGTCGAAGGACGGCAGAAGTCGTTAAGCCTTTAACGATCCTCTGCCCCCCCTCGTTGCTGCTCGTGCCAGTGTCTCCTCCTTTGCCCCCCCCCTCGCGTGTGGTCAGGGGGGCAAGAAGTGGCACAGACATAAAAAAACTCGGAGGCCCGCGCAGATTTCTCGGAGCGGCGCTGGGGCCCCCCGGCGGCGCCTCTGGCGCCGCCCCTGGCGCGCTCCGCGCGCCAGGAAGGGGGGTCCAGCGCCGATCCGAGAAATCCGCGCGGACCTCAGAGTTTTGATGTTTATGCCAGTTTTTGTTCCCCTAATGGTGGCATAATTCGCCATAACGGCACCCCCGTTTAGGCCTTTCCCGCCAGCGCAGCCTTCCTCTGCCTTGCCGCCAGCGCGAAGAGTGTTTCCTCCTTTTGCGAGGCCCCAGAGCCATCAGATATCGGTTCATGATGAAGACCGGTCCCAGGGGAATGGGTTCGGACATTCGAGCATCCGCAGTGTGAGAGAAAACACGATGTCGGAGATTTGAGATGCCGAGCTCCGTGTTGTTGCGGTTCGCCTCCCCAGGCAAGTTTTTCCTCCAGACCTTTGGAGCTCTCCGCCAGGACATGTTCGCGTCGGGAGCAAAGAAACACGGCCGGCAGCTCTTGGCTGTGATCGGCCTCCAGGGGCCCTGGCCAGGCCTTGGGACCATCAAGTGAGCCTGGCGAAGGACCTAACCATATGCAGTTGTGAGCACCGTCATTGTATGCACCGCATCTGGAGGAGCTCCCCGTATGGCCACGAAACGTGTGAGGGGTGCGCCAAGAATCGCCCGGTGGGCGTGTGCGAAAGCGGCCACCGGGGCCGCCGTCGGAACCTACAAGGGGCCACAGACCGCGTGACAGGTGTGCCGAAATGGGTGCAGTGGGCGCTCCCTGTGGGGCCACGAAACGTGTGAGGGGTGTGCCGAAATGGGCGTGCGTGACGCCTGCGGGCGGTGGCACCGGGGCCGTCGGTGGAGCTCCCTATAGGGCCACGAAACGTGCCAAGGGTGTGCCGAAAGGGGTGTGCGTGACGCATGCGGGCGGTGGCACTGGGGCCTTCGGGAAGGAGGGAGGGAGGGAAGGAGGGAGGGAGTGAACGCGGGGACCGCCCCTTCAAGACGAGGACCCCACACCACAGGATGGTTGGGCAAGACCACCCGGGGCGAAAAAATCCAGCCCCGAGGAAGAGGTGGGCCAGGGGGCCGCGCAGCGAAAAAAAAAAAGTCGGGTCATCGCATGCCCGGGCGACCACCGCCCACCGAGCCAGCCTTGCTTGCCTCCCCCGGGCCGTCACTGGACGGTCTCGGGGCGTGGAAAAGAGGGCATGTGTCCGGGGCGATTTGTGCCCCAGGGCGCCACGGGTCTGGATCCTCGGTCCGCCTCCTCTCCCTCTCGGGAGCAGAAGCTCGCGGGATCTCGTCGACACCGATCTTGGTCATGGTCCGTGCAGGCCGTCGCCGACGCGCGCGGATGATCCACGAACGGACGTTAGCCAGGATGGACGGTGACCAAGATTAACAGGACGTTTACGCGTTCAGCCTTGGCCATGGTCCCCGTTTTCTTCCCCAGGCCAACCACCCCAGACATCCGATGTCTTGAGTTTCTCAGTACCCGGCCTGAGGAGGGCTGGACTTTTTCCCAGGGGGCGACTCCTCATCCCGAGTCGTTTCTTGAAAATCCAGAGGCCTTGTGAGGGCCCCTGGAGGCAGCAAATTGCCGAAAACCTCCCGTCGCGACCTTTCACGATGAGAAGCGGTCTCGAGCAGGTCTGGATGCTCCCCTCCTCGTCTCTAGGCCTCTCAGATGGGGTCGGAGTAGATGGGGTCGGAGGATCGCGCCGCACTGCCGATGCCTCGGCGATCCGGCTCGATGTGGAGGCCGATTCTCTCCACGCCGACGTCGCCCGTGCATCGCCGATGCATCGGCGATGCGGCGCGATCCTCCGACCCCGCCTGCCCCGACCCCCTCTGGGAGGCTCCCATCGCCCCGCCCGCCCCGGTGCAGGAGAAGCTCGCCTGGTGCTGCGAGCACGAGCAGAGGGGCTGCCCGCAGGCGCCAGGCGCTGGCACCGGCACGAGCACGAGCGCGCCGCCGGGCGCCTTCCAGGGGTTTGACTGCGCGGCGGGCTTCGACAACTGGGGCATGCTGTGGCCGAAGGATCCTGGTCGCGACCGCCGCGCCGGTGCAGCCACGCGCCGAGGGGGGATAGGGGAAGGGGGGAGGGGAAGGCTTCTTATCGAAGCACCCCTGGTTAATAGAAGGTGCGGGCATTGTCTACAGATGTAAGGCCAGCGCCTTCTAAGAAAGCCTTTCCACCCTCTCCCATACCCCCTGTGCGCGACGCCAACCTGTCTTGCTGCTTCGTCCAAGACGGCTCCAGGGACTCGAACAGAGAAGCATCGGCATCAGCGTAAGTTATCCGAGGTCCACGCGGACCTCCCAAAGTTCACGTCTCTGCCAATGTGTAGTCTTCCATGCTACATTTTTGGTCCAGGATGGTTCCAGGGATGCTCTTGGGTGGAGGGCCCCAAGCGAACCCCAAGAGAGCCCAGAATTGGCCCGAGAGAACCAAGCCCAGGAGGAGAGACCCCACGGGCTGCCAGCCCACATGCCCCCGCTGAACCAGTCACCCCTTTCGGACTGGATTCCCACTCAACCCTTGGGCGAATTCCCCCCACCTGCCCTTCTCTGCCGCCCTTGAACAGCGCCGAACGCCATGGATCATTCCCAGCCCTGCTAGTCCTCCACGCACGGCAGGTTAGCTTGCTTTGTGTGCTGGGAGTGGGCTCCGCAACTCTGCGCCAGAGGTCCGAAGCTTGCGCTCGTTGGCTGGACTGCAGCTGTTTTCTCGCATTCCCTGGCAAAGACGGGCGACGCAGGAGGAGGAGGAGGAGATGAGTTGTGAAGTCCTCCAGTCATCCTCCTCCTCCTCTTCCTCCTCCTCCACCTCCTGCTCCTCCTACTCCTTCTCCTCATCCTCCTCCTCATCCTCTTCCGCCCTCCAGTGGAAGGGTCAACCCTGCTGACGATTGACCCTTTCTCCACCCAGGGAAATGCCCACACTGGCAGATACAGCGTTGGCCCTGCCCGTCAAGAATCTGGCCTATTGATGGGGAAACTACTGGACACGAATCCCAGTGCTCCGCGGCACAGCAGTGGACAGATCATCCCATTATCCAGTACTCACTTGATGGTTGCCCCGTCCCGAAAGCTTGGCATATGAAAATTCCCTTAAAGCCTATAATCAGGCAGCTTGGTAATCCTCCTTCTCCTCCTCCTCCTCCTCCTCCTCCTCCTCCTCCTCCTCCTCCTCCTCCTCCTCCTCCTCCCCCTCCTCCTCCTCCTCCTGTTCCTCCTTCACTTGGCTCGACGCACCGGTCTGCTCGGTGTTGCCATGGGGGTTCCGCGGGCAACACCGCTGCCCGTCGGGAGTGTTTAGCAGAGTCCTAACAGAGTCTTCCTCATTTCCTGGAGGTCTCCGAGGGTCTCTGGGGATCTCCCGAAGTCTCCAGAGGACTCTGGAGCTCCCCAGGGGCTTCCGGAGGCCCGAAAAGAGCGAACCGTTTCCGAAAATTTGGATTCGGCCACGAGCGAGGGGGGGAAATAAGAAGGAGTAGGCCTTCTCAGAAGGCGGCGAGACCTCTCAGAAGCCCTCGCGCGTTCTGAGAAGTTTTTCGTGCCCTCGGGGAAGGCTTAGAAGATTTCTCAGAAGGCCAGGGAGGAGGACGAGGAGGAGGAGGAGGAGGAGGACGAGGAGGAGGAGGAGGAGGAGGAGGAGGAGGAGGAGGAGGACGAGCAGGAGGAGGACGAGGACGGGGACGAGGACGAGGAGGACGAGGACGAGGACGAGGAGGAGAGAGGAGGAGGGAGGAGGGAGGAGGAGGAGGAGGAGGAGTGGGGGAGGAGGAGGGGAGGAGGAGGAGGAGGAGGAGGAGGAGGAGGAGGAGGAGGAGCAGGAGGGGGAGGAGGAGGAGGGTGAGGAAGAGGAGGAGGTGAGCTTTGAGGCCCTGCTGCATTGAGGGGAGGGTCAGGCCCGAGCGCGAGGCTGCGAGACCGATATCCCTGAGCTCGCCCAGCCCGTGACGGTTTTCAGGACTGCTCCAGCAGGGTGTGTGGCTTGTTGCCGTCCCCCTCCCCCCTTCTCACCAGGCCGTCGGCGACTCGAAAAGGTTGTGCTGGAGCTGATTGCAGTGTTCGGCCTCGGGGGGCCATCTACTGGGCCCCGGGGCCACCAGAAGCAGCACAGGATGTGAGACAGGCGGGGGGGGGGGGAAGGGGCCGAGAGGCTTGCAGAAGCGTGTGTCGGACGGGAGCGCGCCTCAGACCTGAGGTTGCACAAGACTTGGACTTGCAACATCATAACAAAAAAAACACAGAAAAACAGAGCCCCGGACCCCACCTGTCTGCGTCATTTGTCGAGCCGGATCGATGCGTGAGGGCCCAGGGCCCGAAGCCACGCACAAACGCCCGCTGTGCGTGAAAAAGATTGCAAGGCCCAGATCTGAGGGGCGTCCTCCTCGCCTCCCTCCCGCGAGGAGTCCTCAGCCGTTTTGGCTCGAGGCTTTTGGCCCCTTCGGCGTGCGGTCTTCCAGGCAGGGCCCGGCCCCCCAGAGAGCCCCTATATGGCTGCCTCTGCGCTGCGCCGGCTGGCCGCCCCCCAGCGTTGGAGGGGAGCGGCGCCACGGTGTTTCAGTGCTGCTGCCAGTGGCAGGCTGAGGTGCGTGATGCTCAACTCGGCTCGGCTGGATTTCGACGGTCGCATCAGCTGGGAGAAGGCCAAGCGGACCGCGGACATGACCATGTTCGAAAAGACCGAAACGGAGGAGATCGTCCCTCGCGTCGCCGGGATGGACATCGTGATGAACAAGGAGTTCCCAATCCCTGGTGACATCATCCGGCAGTTTCCGCCTTCAGTCAAGTTGATTGCAGAGGCAGGGACCGGGTACAACAACATCGATGTTGACGCGTGCCGCGAGAAGGGCATCAAGTTGTGCAATGTCCCAGAGTA
This sequence comes from Prorocentrum cordatum, assembly GCA_963575745.1. Lineage (NCBI taxonomy): Eukaryota > Dinophyceae > Prorocentrales > Prorocentraceae > Prorocentrum > Prorocentrum cordatum. The sequence goes on along the minus strand of CAUYUJ010018686.1, from coordinate 52,045 downwards.
TACGACAGAGGCGATGGGCCACATGGCTATCACCTTGGTCATGGCCCTCTCTTGCTCTCTGGCCCCCCAGATGAAGGCACTCGCAAAAGGAGACAGGACCTACATGCACCAGTGTCATCTGGGGATGCTGGACCACTTCGAGATCACCGACAAAACGTTTGGCATCATTGGCGGGCTTGGCTACATCGCGAGCCAGATCTCGAAGATGGCGCTGAATCTTGGCATGAAGGTCATAGTGTCCGATTTGCCTTCCACGCCGCTGGGCATGCGTGACACCGGTGTCGAGGTGGTAAGCTTCGACGACCTGCTCCGTAAGTCAGACTTCATCAGCACGATGACGCCCCTGAACAAGCACACAAAAGGTCTCGTCAACGCTGCAGCTTTCGACAAGATGAAGCCGACGGCGTACATCATCAACACGGCTCGGGGGCCGATCATTGACCAGGACGCCCTCGTGGACGCCTTACGCAAGAAGAAGATTGCGGGTGCGGCCCTGGATGTCTTCGGTGAGGGCTCCGCCCCACCGCCGCCGCTCCCTGACGACAGCCCGCTGTACGACGTGTTCAACGAGCTCGATAATGTGATCCTGACGCCGCACATTGGCTGGCAGCGCTTGGAGGCGCGCCAGCGGCTGGTGGACATGGTTGCTGACAATATGGCTGCCTTCGCGCGAGGCGAGGTTCTGAACATAGACATGGACAGCGGCATGCCAAATCGGTCGGGCTTTCAGCCCAAGGCATGAGCACCCAAGCCTGCCCATGGCTCTGCCCCCAGCTGGCCCTGTTTCTGGCTTCGAGCCCATGCCGCTCGCATCTCTCCTGCAATTCTTCAGCTTTGGGGAAACACGCCAAAGCTGGGTGCCGTGGTGCGCCCATCACAATATTCGCATTTGATGTTCTGCAGATGTGTTTGTCATTGCAGGGCACCATTGTCTCAGTACGTGTTCAGCCGAGAAAGTTGGTCCCTTTGATGATTGGCCGCAATCAGATGTGACGTTTTTCTTAACTCACCTCCTGAGGAAGACGCAGTGGAGCTGCACAGATCATCTGCCTCCCCATTCGGAGAACTCAAGCGGCATACACATAATTTCTCGGAGGCCCGCGGGGAGTTCTTGGATCAGCGTTGTGCCCCCTTGCGGCGCCTCCCGAGCTTCCCCTGGCGCGCGCGCGCTTCGCGCGCCAGGGAGGTGGTTTCGGCGCCGATCCAAGAAATCCGCGCGCACCCCTGAAATTGTTGTGAGGCCGGTTTCTGTTCCTCTGCGGTGGGGGCGTTGGTTAAGGAATGTGCCCAAGAGGTTTCAGACCTTGTGGGATTCCTTATCTCAAGAGGGAGGCCAATCCACGACTGGAGTTCCACCGACTTCCAGACCTTGGATTCTGGATCCAATGGTTCCTCATCCAATGCCGGCCACGCGCAGAAGGAGGTAGCGGAGGGGGGGAAGGCTTCTTAGAAGCACCCATGCTTCTTAGAAGGCGCGGGCCTTCTCTGTAAATGTAAGGCTGGCGCCTTCTGAGAAGCAGCCTCCTTCTAAGAAGCCTTCCCCCCTCCCACTACCCCCTTGTGCACGCCGCCAAGTTCGGAACGATCCAGGCACCCTTTTGGACGATTCGGGCACCAGCGGGAGGAGGAGGAGGAGGAGGAGGAGGAGGAGGGCGGCCAACAATGCCCTCACCGTACTCATGCCCCCCTCCCTCATCATGCTCCCCCCGCGCGACGGACGGGCAGCAGCGCGCCCGAGGGGGGCATCAAGAGCGCGGAGCAAAAGAGCGGGAGCGCAGCCAAAGCCCCGACGACGGGCGCCGCCGTGCCCCGTCGATGCGGGTGTCTGCTCCTCTGCTCGTGCCCCCCTCCCAGGCAGGAGGGGAAAGGCGCACAGACACAAACGACCGCCACTGCCCAGTGAAGTGTGGAAAAGACGGGACGTGGAGGGGGAGGCGGCAAGCAGGAAAGGGTTGAAGATGTGATGAATCTTGAGATCTGTGCCTCTGTGTGTCCCTGGGCCCCTTCATCTTCGTGCTCCCCCAGACGACGGACGGACATCGGCACGCCCGGGGGCGGGGGGGGGGGGGCGCATTCGCGGCAAAGAGCGGGAGCTCAGTTCACCCGCGGGGGCGCCAGGATGATCTCGCCTCGCGCGTCGCGGTCTGGGTCGGAGCAGCCGCCTCTCGCCACGGGGGCGGTGCAAGGGCGCGAGGGCGCGATGATCATCGCGTGTAGCGTACCGCGGAGCGCGATGCGCGAAGTTGGGCGACCTGCGGCTGCGACCCCAGCGCGGCTGCGATCCCACCGGTGGCCCAGAATCGGCCAATACATGGAACGCTCTGGCGATCGACAGGCCGCCGATCGTCCACGGGTGAGCGATCCGAGCCGGTGCCAACAGCCAACGCCTGTGTCGTCGCGACACGGACCTGCCTCACAGCTGTTCGCGCATCCTCGGAAAGTGGAGCGTATACGCTACCAGTGGTGGGCTGTCCTTCAATCCCAGGACTTTTTGAGGGTCGGGGACGACGTCGGGGTGGTGTGGTGCATCCTTTCTTCCCCGCCTGCCCGGGGCAGCAGCGAAAATGTGTACACCTGGATCCCGTATACACCAGGATCCGCTCTCCTGTTCGAGTTCCAGTGCGGGGTATAGAGTCGGGAGCCTTGAGACGGGGGTCAAAGCAAACGGGGGTCAGCCACAGCGCTGGATCCTGCAGAGCAAGGGCTACACTGACCCGGGCTAGCGCGCAGGACTTTGCCGGATCCTGCAAAGCTTGACTGACCCAGGCCTGCATTGACCTGGACCAGTAGATCCCCGATAGAGTTCGGCTCCTCACACCCTGCCCCGTGCGCGAGACGTGCCGTCTGCCCGCCTCGCTCCTCTCGGGCTCTCCGCGACGGGCCCGTGCCGCCCCCCCAGGCGCGGCGGCCCGAAGCGCCGAGGCGCGGACGCGTCCGCCCCGAGGCCTCTGGCGTCGCGCGGCCCTGTCGGAGCGTGGACTCCCCGGGGCCTTGCACCGCCTCCGAGGGCCACAGTACGATGCGCACAGTCCCCCTCCTCCTCTTCCTCCTCCTCCTCCTCCTCCTCCTCCTCCTCCTCCTCCTCCTCCTCCTCCTCCTCCTCCTCCTCCTCCTCTCCTCTCCTCCTCCACCTCCTCCTCCTCCTCCACCTCCTCCTCCTCCTCCTCCTCCTCCTCCTCCTCCTCCTCCTCCTCCCTCCCTCCTCCTCCTCCTCCTCCTCCCCCTCCTCCTCCTCCTCCCCCTCCTCCTCCGAGCTGGGGCCGCGGTGACGCTTCGGCTCGGCTCGCCAGCATCGGCAGGGGCCAGCCAGAGCCAGGCGCTGCGATGCGATGTCGATCCGATCTGGGGCCAGGCGTGGGCGGTCCGGTCCGTTTCGGGTGCGATGCGATGTCGCGGTTGGATCCAGCTCAGGCATGCCTCCCAAGGGAGCGCCGCGTCATCCTGAGGCGCACTGTTGACCCCCAGGCCACGCGAATGGGGCCAGAGCACGGAGGATCGCGCTGCCTCGCCGATGCATCGGCGATGCGGCTCGATGTGGAGACCGATTTTCTCGACGCCGGCGGCGGCGATGCGTCGCCGGCGTCGCCGATGTATCGGCGATGCGGCGCGGTCACCCGACCCCTTCTTTTCGAACCAAATTTGGGAGGCCTCCAGTTGGTGGCCCAGGGAACCCCCAGGAGCCGAACAAAAACGAAAAGTCGATCGTCGTGATTCTCCCACAGCGCAAGTAGGTCTTGGTTTTCTGGCCGCGGTGCGGGTCTCCGGCGGCCGTTCGGGACGGCCCGGGCACCCCTGGAAGGCCTTGGGCGAGGCGCGGCTGCTGGAGAGCAGCACCCTTTGGCCGGAAGACCTCTGGGCATGCACAAAAAAAATCCCGAACTTTTTTCCTTCCGAGCACCGAGCCCTCGAGCCACCCTGGCCACGCGCAGAGGGGGGTAGGGGTCGGGGGGGGAGGCTTCTTAGAAACACCCATGCTTCTTAGAAGGCGCGGGCCTTCTTTGTAGATGTAAGGCCGGCGCCTTCTAAGAAGCAGCCTCCTCCTAAGAAGCCTTCCCCCCTCCCCCTACGTACCCCCTTGTGCGCGCCGCCAACCACCCTCGAGCCCCCGAAAAACGTCTCCGAGAACCTCTCGCCCTCGAGCGCTCCGGCGGGCCTCGGAGGGGCCCCCGAGCGGGGACCGGGGGCCTCTCGTGAACCAGGGCCCCGGCGCGCGCCCGAGCAGGCTGTGCAGCCGTGGGTCGACACGCTCTCCAGCCTTCGCTCTCTCTCCAGGTGGGATGTGTGAAGAGTCCCCACCGCCCGATTCCGGGGCTTTGCCCTCTCTTGGCCTTGACGTAGGGCCCCTCCTTCTGCCTCCCCCCTCTGTCAATTAGAGCTGTGCGCGGCCCGCTTAGCTTCGACCGGAAGAGGCTCGCTCTCGACCCGTGGATCAAAAAAGTGTTAAGAGTCCTGGCTGGCAGTGTCCTGGAGCAGCTTTGTTTTGTCCCCTGCCCTGAGACCCTCGCGTCGTGAGAAAATCAAGACGGGAGGTTTTTCGCTATTTTCGGCTTCTCGGGGCCATCACCGGGCCCCGGGACCGTCAAAAAACGATTCAGAACGAAAAACCAGTCCCAGGGAAGGGGTCTAGACCTGTGGGAGCCGACGTCGTGAAAAAATCACGACGTCGGGGGTCTGGGTGGCTATAACGGGCGTGACCGGGGGCGGGGGAAAGGAGGAAAGGGGGCCGGTCACAGCACGATTGGCGTGGGCGCCGCTCGGGGATGCTCAGGAATGGCAGAATGGCTCGTTCCCACGCGGCGGTGGCGCGAGTCGTGCCGTGACCAGGAGGGGGAGGGGGGGACCAGTCCTGGGACCATCGCGAATATTATTACATGCGTTTATATGATGTTCATTGGCTGACGCCGCACCGCCGACCCCTTGGCTTGGGGAGGCAGCAAGAGTGAAGAGCAGAGTTTGCGGAACGCGCGCGATTTCTGAGGAATCTTGGGGTTTCAGTTTCTTGAGATTTCGTCGGGGCCGGTTGGCGGATCGCGGCTCTGCTCTTGGCCTCCTCTGGGCTCTACTGGCAGCACTTTTGAAGCCTCTTGGGAGCCGTGTTAGGCCTTTGGGGGGCCTCTCGGGGGCCTCGTGGGAGCCTCTTGGGGGCCTCTTGGCACCTCCTCAGGTTTTTTCGGGGCCGAGTGCTCGAAATGTCCACTCGGGCTATCCATCTGGACCTCCTCTTGGGCCCGTCCTGGGGCCCTCCTGGGCCGCTTTGAAAGCTTCTGGGGCTGTCTTAGGGGCTCTCTTGGGCCGTCTTGGAGCCCTCTTGGGGGCCTCTTGGGCTATCTTGGGTCGATCTTGAAGGTTTCTTGGGCCGTTGTGGGCCTCGTGAAAGCCCAAGAGGCGAATGTGCTAAAGATATACGGTTCCCCTAAGGAATAAGACGATGTTTGCTTCTGGAGGGCCTCTTGGGACGCCTCTTGGTGTCTTCTTGGGGCGTCTTAGGGGCCTCTGGGGCCGTCTGAAAGCAATCGTGGGCGTCTTGGCGCGATCTTTCGGCGACTCGTACCCCTCTTGGACCATCCGGGGGGCCTTTTGGGGCCCTCTTGGCCCGTCTTGGCGCCCCCTGAGGCTCCAAGGGTGCGGCCGGCCCTTCTGCCCCCCACCCCCCCACCCCCCCTCCAAACTGGCCGGACTGGACTCCCGGGCGAGAGGTTTGGGGAGGGGGAAGCATCTCACACGCCGTGACCCCAAGGGGTCGGCGGATTCAATTCTTAAGTACACTATGTTGCACAACCAAAAAACTTAGGGGGCCCTGGCCCCCAGACGGCGGAGGGAAGCGCACGAGGGCGGCCGGGCGGGCCCGTGCGGTGGCGGCAGACCAGGGCCCCGCGCCACCAGCTCGGTGGTTTCAAAGATGGGGTCCTGAGGGATGGGGTCCTACTGTAGACGGAGACAGCCGAGACCCCCTCGAGTCCTAAAAAAATAATGACGGAACTTTTTTCAATGTTCGGCATTGGGGGGCCCTTACCGGCTATCGGGACCATCAACGAACGACTCGGGATGAAACATTGGTCCCAGGGAATGGGTCGAAACCTCCGGGGGTCGACGTTAAAAAAGATCATGACGTCGGTGGTCTGGGAGTGGACACTCCCCCTCTCCCCAAAATTCAAAGTCGACACGCGCGGGGAAGACTGCGGTCGGAGTGCAACTCATGCAACCCACCGCCAGCATTGATCACTGAGGGGGGGCATTGACCGATGAGTGTGGCATGAGTGCTCGCTGATTTTTGTCCAGGGCCTGTAAGGATAGGAAGGGATCCAAGGGTGGATTCAGGTTGTTTTAGGCACCTCTCCCTTCGGACCCCATCCCTCAGGACAACATGTTTGAACCAGCGACCTTGAAGCTCTCCGACGACGACGACGACGACGACGACGACGACGACGACGACGGCGGCGGCGACGACGACGACGACGACGACGACGACGATTACGACGATTACGACGATCAGAGGCCCCCCGCCGTTGCCGCCGACCGTCGCCGCCGCCGCCGACCGTCGCTGCCGCCACCGACCGCCGCCGCCGCTGCTGCCCGACGCCGCCGCCACCGCGGCCGCCGCCAGTCGCCGACCCTCGGATCCAGGCGTGGCAGTTCGTCAGACCGGGCGCTTTTTCGCCCCGCTGCGGGCCCTGTGGCCCTCACAGATCGAAGCAGTTCGAAAAATGGCGCAGAGAGAGAGGGTCCAGGACTCCGGTCGTGATTTCTCACGGAGTTGCATGTGTCTGGCAACGTCCGATATCAGGAGACGCTGATGCCGCCAACGTTGTCGCGGTCGCCGACGCCGCCGTCGCCGCTGTCGCAGTCGCCGCCGCCGCCGTCGCCGCCGCCGCCGCCAGCCTCGGACGGGTGGGGTGGGGCGGGGCTGGGACGATGAATTCGTTCCAGAGCGGTCCGGAACGCTCTCAGAGTGTCCCAGAACGCTCTGAGAAGGCCGCGGCGCCCGAGGCATCCTCCAGAGCCGCCAGATCTCAGAGATCCTCGATTCATCTTCACCCCATGTTATCCTCGTCCTGGTCTCGTCTCATTTATTTTCTAGAAAGGGACAAACAAAAACAAAACAAAAAAAGGAACGAAATAAACACAAACTTTGACGCTCCGCGCGGATTTCTTAGATCCGTGCTGGGCCTCCCTGGCGGCGCCTACGGCGCCGCCCCTGGCGCGCTCCGCGCGCCAGGGACGGGGGGTCCAACGCAGTTTCAATAAGTCCGCACGAAGCGCCAAAAGTTTGGGTTTATGTCGTTCTCTTTTCTTCTCTGTCATGGGGGGAGGAGGCGCCCAGAAGCCGCAGCAGAGTCGGAGAAGCTCCCAGAGAGCCTCGGGCCCCGAGCCTCGAGGGGGGGGGGGGCCGGAGGCGCAAAGGAGGGCAGCCCGCTCCCGGAGTCCATCCGCCCAGTCTTCCGCGTCCAGCCGCGGCTCGGGTCGGGAGAGAGGGGAGGGGAGGGGGGGCACGGAACCCAGACCCCCTCGGGTCATGAATCAATCGCGACGGGAGGTTCTTCGCAGCTTTCGGTTTCTGGGGGCCTTCGCCGGGCCCCGGGACCGTCAAAGAACGACTCAGGACGAAAAATTGGTGCCGGGGAGTGGGTCCAATGGGTCCAGACCTCTGGGGGTCGACGTAAAAAAATCATGACGTCAGGGGTCTGGGAATGTTACAGTCAAGCACATGATGAAGCCTCTTCCCGAAAGGCTGGGCCAGCGTGTCTTGGCCAGTTGGTTCGGAAGCTGGCCCAGTTTCTTGAGTGCGCTCGCCCCTTTCAGCGTTCATTGCCGAGATTGGCCCAAGCTCGTGATAGGGAAGTTCGGGTAAGCTGGCCCAGAGTACTCAACGTGTGTGTGCCTCTTGATCGCATTGCCGGCTGTGCGAGATCTGCTGCGTGCAGCTGGTTTCGGCCCCTCCGCCGGGCGCTCTCATCGATCGATGCGGTGGCGCCTCCAGCCACCCCCCCCCCGCCCGCTCAACAAAAAGAATGGGTGCCTCCCGCGACACGGGGCGCCCAGAAAAGCCAGGCCCCACCTCTTGTTGCCCTCCTTGTCGTACGACCCGGAAGGAGCGCCCAGGGATCTTCAGAGGCGGGGGCGCCCAGAAATCTCCCCGGACCGGAGTTCATGGTCCCCTCTGTTTCTTCCAATGCAGACGGACCGAGGTGTAAGATCGAGGTCGGTTCGGGGAGGGTGCCCCAGTGCTTCTCATGTTCCTTGGATGCTCTTGTGCATCCTGGGGAGGGTACCCTTGGATGTTGTGTGTTGTTTTGGCCGGCGGAAGGTATCATGTTCTTGAAGGAGGTTATTATGTCTCAGGTCCATTTGTGTGTGTCCCCTGGTCCCCCCCCTCGTCCACGCACATGCCTCGGGCAATGATTTGCGGCCCCCCCCCACCCTTGGACGCTCCCCCCCCCTCCCTGGACGCCCCCGACAGGTCGAAGACGTTGACGTCGTCGTTGTCGCCGACGAAGAGGGGGAGGCATGAATTTATCAAAACCCTCGAAGTCTACGATGGCAATTGGAAGGATAGGAAAGACTAACATCGGGATGCTTTTCGCACCGCTGCGCTGGTGACTCAAGGACCCTGCAAAATGTTTGGGCCAAACTGCATTACGGTCGGAGGCCGCTTCGTCCCCCGATCGTGCTTACAATGCTGCGAACGCTCTGCTATTCTCTTGCGATGCTGCATAAACTAGATGTACTGCGTATGTATAGATATATACACATGTATATAGATGCAGATGTAAATATTTCACACCCGTCAAAGCGTAAAAGAAACTGCGGGAAGGGCCATTCGATGAATACGAAGTGTGAAAACCGAAATTCCACTGAGATGAAACGCAAGAAAACGGCTGGCCAGGCACAGAACATTGAACGAAACCGCGCAGGATGATGCTTCAATGCTCGTCTTGGCGTTATCATCCCTTGGTGACTTCATCTTGTCATACTGCGTGCTGGGTTCCTCCATCTCGATGGTGATCTCGCCTGCTCGCTTGAACCCGTTCATTGTGTGGCAGAACCGCCACTGGTCGCCCATCAAAGAGTAGGTGACCAGACTCCGGACTCCCACCGTCCGCTGCCGAATCTTCTGATACTTGTAATCGCTGTTCTTGTTGTTGCTGATCGTCTCCTTCCCCTTTGTCTTCTCGAACTTGTCGCTTGATTCCGTCTGAATCGGGATCGGAGTAGTGCCTTGCTGGTCCCCAAGCTTCAGTAGTAAGTAGTAAGTCACTGGCATGGCCACTAGCATACCCATCATCATGAATGATAGCGCGTCCCGGGCACCGCCAGAAAACCACGGACACTTCATTGTCTCGTCGTAGTAGTACTTATACTCGGTGTTGTAGTCGTCCTCTGTGTACGTAGCCACAGATTTGCAACAGCATGTTGCAAAGACCGCCAACTGCATTAGTCGTGACTTGGATGACCTCGTAGCCGATGATGTCTCCAGTCTGCTCTTCTCGATGATATCCTGCCTCTCTTATTTGGTTTTCTTCTTGGCCGCGGTATAGGTAGGACCATGATGTCGGAGGCGGCCAAGAGGGGGGTGAGGACTAGGGGGGTGTGGCTATCATGATTGAATGCATGATGAATTTCGAATTAAAACAACCAGAGCGTTGGTTTGCAGCCGCTGTGTAAGATCGCTGCGCCCGCGCAGTCGGCAGGCACATTTCACCAATGGCGCAGTGCGAACTTACCGCGTTGCAAATGTTCGTTGTTCTTGCGTTCCGTTGCACCGTGGCTCCGAGCGCACCGTGGCTCCATGGTCCCGTGGCGGCCCGTGGTTTCTCGGCATCCTGGCCCGTGACCTCGATGGCCGCGTGTCCCCGCGATGCCGCGGCTCTCGGCGCCGCGGCGCATTTGCGACGGGGCCGATCGCGCAAACTTTGCGGTGCCCAATGGTGGCGCTCCATCCGCTCGTTGGCCTCGAGTTCCGAGAGAACACATGACGCTGGCCATGACATTCCCCTAGAGACCATTGCACGGACACGAGTTTGCCGGGAACACATGGCCACGGTCATGAGTTCCGAGAGAGCGCATGGCACTGGCCATGAAATCCCCAGAAAGCAAATGGCACGGACACGAGTTTGCCGTGAACACATGGCAACGACCATGGGTTTTGAGAGAACACATGGCATTGGCAATGACATTTCCAGAAACACATAGCGACGACCATGAGTTCTGTGAAAACACATGGCAAGGTCACGCGGTTCACCGACGCACATGCGCACTTTTCAGATCCCCTTTTTCCCCGCACCCATCCCGTCTTCCCCTCTTGCCTCCCCTCCCCTCCTGTCGCTGCACCCCGCTCCCAGGCTGCCTCCTCGTTCCCGTGGCCCCTGGGGCGCTTCGTGGCCCATGGCGCGCGGCCCGTTGCTCATGGCCTGTGGCCCGCGGCCCGTGGATTGTTGCCCGTGCCCCGTTGCCCAGTGGCTGTGGCCCCTGGCCCGTGCCCTGTCGCCAGTGCCTGGGCCGTTGAGTCCAGTTGGTGCCCGGCGGCAAGTATCCGGCGACGCGCGTCGTCATGGCTGCGAAACTCTCGGAATCTGAGGGCCCCAGTGATTGCGAAGACACGATTAATTAGGTCGGCTGGATGGCACGTCCAATATCGCTCCGTTGATCGACCTATGCGAAGCTAGTTCGTAGCGACTGGCCTCTCGATTGGCGTGCATTCGCGTTGCTTGCGACTGGGCCGCAATCTGGTTGGCTGGTTTTGGTTCTAGACCGATGATTATGGCGGTCAGCGAGCTTCCATGGTGTCCGATTGCTCTCGCGCGCGCGTAGCCCTGCGAGCTGCGCGCAGCACTTGCCTCGAGCCATAATACCCCCCCTCTTTGCCACCCCCATCTTTGCCGCCCCCAGCCACGTTGAATCTGTAGCCGCCCATCTCGAAGCCTGTCTGCGAATGGCTGCCGCGCTGCCAACTTCGGGAGTCCGTCTGCGCATTGACGCTCTGAGGAAGCCCATTCCCACTGCGTCTTCGTAGCCTCCACCCGCTTTTAGTAATGTTGGAACTTCGATGCAGGTACGCTTGCCCTGGAAGCTGGCGATGCGTTCCTTCTTGGCTGCGTCGCACAGTGCCTCGGCATCGATCACGAGTGCTGATTCCCCTGCGCACTGGGTGTTGCTGTCGTTGTTGACGTCCACGTTGTCGTAGATCAGGGCCACCCAGAACCGCTTCGCGAACTCCAGTGCGTCCATCCCTGCTGCCGCTGCTTGTGATTCCGCATGAAGTGAGGATCTCGCTAGCCCTGTGCGCTTGAAGGACTATCAATCTACAACAATGAAATCCGAGTCCTCGCCGTTGAGAACTTTAGACTGACATGCCATAATCACATAGCCTCCTTGATTAGGTCCGTCTTGACGCACTCCCCACGCTGCGCCCGTCATAGCCACCAAAACTATGTCACTGACCTTCCCGATCTTCTTCATCAGCCCTACGTCCGAAGTCTGCTTGTAACACTTGAGCGTTTTGTTAACCTCCTTCGCGGTCGCCACTGTTGCCGCGGGAAGTCGCCCCGGGCGAATGCCGACCGCTGCTGATGCACGTGAGCGCGCCTGGCAACTTGGCCACTATAGCGCTCCAAGTAATCCTCGAAGTTGTCGCATCTCCTTGGGGATAAGTGGACGGTCGTTGTCACCGCTTTTCTGGTCGATCGCGATCGGCTTGAGGTTGGAGGCGTACGTCTGCATCTTGATGTTAATCTCGGTGCTGTTGGACTGTTCGTTATTCCAGTGAGTTGTCTGGTGTAGGTCCGATCCGCAGTACTCCATCTTGTCCTCCCGGATCCAACTCCAGAGCTTGAACTTGCTCTTGACCGCCTCGATGATAGCGCTGCAGTTGCTTCCGGGCCCGCGTTCGCCTCCTCCAAGCATATCGTCCACGTACAGTAGAATGAAACCGTCGCAGTTGCCGCCCCCGTCGTAGCTTACTAACAGACACGGGCCCATTGGGTGTTGTTTAAGACCGCTGGCCTTGAGGTCGTCGACTGCTCGTTGCCACCTGTGCGTGCATGGGCTTGATCAGGTTCATCAGCGTGTCTGGCCCGATGCCTATGAGGCATGGACACGCGTCTCGAGGTACTTTTGCATAGAGCACTCGCTCGCGGGGTCGATCTTGAAGACATGCTGCAGCCACGTCTGACGCCCACAGTCTCCATCCGTTGTTCGCCGCCAGTAGCATGGTCAACTGAAATCCCAATCTCGACGCTGTTGGCGATGCCGTAGGTGTCTCACCGTCGAGTGCGTATGGGTCGTTGAAGCCCTGGGGCATTAGGCGCGCCTTGGCCCTGAGGGTGTCATCGTCGTTTTTGCCCCATTTCAATACCCATTTGGCCTTCAGGATACGCTTAGAGTCTCCAGGTCTGGTCGGCCTGTGGAACTCCCAGACCTCGTTGCCGAAGAACTCCTCGAACTCCTTCCTTCTGCCTTCCATGGACGCCGCTCTCTCGCGAGGTGTCGCGCTCCCGGTGCTGACCTCGGTGTAAATGTCGTTCAGTTTGGAGTCCTCGCCGTCGAACTCCTATCAAAACGGTAGGTCATCGTCCTCTAGCATGAGTTGCATGGCCGCAAGCTCGTCGCCAGCGCTGTCGTCGCCCACTGGTTAGGCTGCTGCTGTTGGGTCTGGCATCGGCGGTCGTCGGTAGACTCTCCCTCCAGGTCGGGCGAATATAGCAGCTTCAGCCGCACCCAGTCGCCTGCGACTCCCCGTTCGGCCCGAGCTCGCCGCAGCAAACGTAGTCGCCTGTGTCGTCGATCCTGTGGATGCCGACACTGCTGGGCCCAATGTGGCTGGCGTCGGCGCCGGTGGTAGCGACTGCGCTGGAGTTGGCGGGGGTGATTGCGGTTGCTCTGTTGGCGTTGTCGGCTCGGCAGGTGGCGCAGTAGGCATTGGTTCCTGGCCCGGTTGACCTTCGCTCGGTTGAGGCGCGAGCTGGGGCGTCTCTGCTGGCCCCATCAGCTCGTCCTCCGAGGGGCTCAGCAGTCCTGGAGGGGCCGGCGGCGATGGCGAAGCCTCCACCGATGACGAAGCCGCCGCTCCAGCGGTTGCTGCCGACGCGCTTTTTGCTGAAGCTGGTGCCGATGGTGATCCTCTCTGCCTCTCTGATGGCGGCCCGTCACCCCGTCCGTCGTCGTCGTCATTGATGTCCATGTCCGAGTCGCCCGGTGCGTCGATTGGTTGCTGTTGCGAGCTGACGTCGTGGAACTGCGCAACCCCAGCCCTCTTCAAGTTTCCTAGAATCTCCTGAGGTTGCGCGAGGTTCTCAAGTAGAACGCATCCTTGATCACTGACGTCTGGCCGAACGCGTTCTGGCGCACAGCGTAGTAGCTGCGCGCCGTGAACGATCCAGTAAATCCCCGGCCTGCCTGATGCCGCCCCATCTCCTTGAAGGTCATAATCGCGGGTCCTTTTCCATTAGCTCTCGATGAGCTCGTTGGTCCTCCCTTCGCGCCAGTAGAAGCAACGCTGACCAATAGCTAGATGATGCTTGAGCGCGACGCGTCGACGTTGCAGAGCCCGTCGTAGCTTGGCTGTGGCGTCCGCCTTCATGAACGCCGCAGCCGCCATCGATGTCCTCTCCAGCGCGTTCCTGAAGCCCGCGTCCTCCTTCATCTGGCACAGGGTCGCTGGCGAGAACTTGTCGCTGAAGTTGGTCACAGTGGCTGTGGGATCCATTCCTAAAAACCATTGGCATGGTGAATAACCCTTCGTAAACGCCAAACGATTGACCTGGCGCGCTACGTAGATACAGGCTTCCGCAACCAAATCCTCCATGATTGACGTCCGCGCGCCACGATCAATAGCGTCGGCACAATGCAGCTCAATCGTTCCCCGAATAGCTCGATGAGGTCGCTCAACAACTCCTAGACTCGAATACGCCTCGCCTGCTGCGATGACAATCGAAATATTGTGCTGCCCCAAAAACTGTGCGCAGCGCTCCGAAGCGAAACCTGGCCCATCGTCTGCGCGCAGCCCTCCCATGGGTCCGACCTGTCTAATCCAGCCTCGCTCGACTGCTTCGACTAGCTCCTCGGCCGTCTCGGTCTTGATAGCACGTAGTGCGCAGTATCGCGTAGCCCCTTCTACGATGGAAAGAACTGCTGCCTTGCCGGTCGCCGTTTTAATCCAGAAAACGTCCGCGTAGACGATATCGTTGAACTTGGTGGCCTGCTTTGCCGAACCTGGGTGTCCTAGCTGGTCGCTGACGCGACACGCAGCGTTCGCAACGATACTCTGCCGCGCACTGGAGTACGTTCTCCTGAGCGCCTGCTTGCTGGAGTAGCCGATGTAGCACTGCTGGACTGGGGCGCCCCATGTTCCGGTGGAGTCGCTTGACGTCTCGCAAGGCTTCGGTGCCGCATTGCTCTCGAAGTCGTGAGTGAGCGTGAGCCTCTCGATGAGATTCCGAATGGCCTGGCCTGGTGTTCTCCTCGGACTGGGTGGAAACCTCAACTGAGTAGATCTCCTCGATCTCGGGCTCGACCATGACTTGCGCCATCGTAGCTGCCATGATGAATGGGTGTATTCCGACTGCTCGGTGCGCTGGTTCCCTTCGAGTAGGTCGCGCCCGCGAGAACGATCGCATCGCTCGCTGAGGATAGTTGGCATGATCTTCTTGGACGTCTTGATCAGAAAGAGCGTGTTCTACCGCTGCTGGCGGAAAACCGGGGGGGGGTCACTACCGGTTCGAACCCCTCCCCCCCCCCCCCCCCCCTCCGGAAAACCGGGAGGGGTCACTACCGGTTCGAACCCCTCCCCCCCCCCCAGCTCATCATGAAAAGGGGGGGGGGGTCACTACCGGTTCGAACCCCCCCCCCCCCCACCTCGAAAACCGAGTGGGGGTGCGGACAGTGTTGGGGACGGTGTTGGTGGGGACAGTGGTGAGGGGACAGCGGGACAGTGGTGGGGACAGCGGGGGGACAGTGGGACAGTGGTGGGGACGGTAGTGGTGGGGACAGTGGTGGGGACAATGGTGGGAACAGGGGGGACAGTGGACAGTGGTGGGAACGGTGGTGGTGGGGACAGTGGTGTGGGGACAGTGGGAATGAGGTGGAAACACTGGGACAGTGGAGGGTACAATGGTGGTGGAGACACTGGTAAAGGCGGTGGCGAGGACGGCGGTGGGACAATGGGACAGAGGTACAGTGGGGACAGTGGTGGGGACAGTGGGGACAGTGGTGGAAACAGTGGGACAGCTCAGTGGGACAGCGGAGGAGTCAGTGGGACAGTGGGGACAATGGGGATAGGCAGTGGTTGGGTCCGTGGAGACAGTGGGGAGAGTGGAACCGTGGTGGGAACAGTTGTGGGAACAGTGGGGACAGTGCGACAGTGGTGGGGGCATTGGTGGGGACAATAGGGACGGTGGTGGAACCAGTGGGGACAGTGGTGGTGAGGACAGTGGTGCTGGGAACAACAGTGGGGGATGTGATGCGAGCGGTGGTAGGGACCGGGAGTCGTTTGCTGGCGGTGCGTGGGGGGGGGGGTCGAACCGGTAGTGACCCCCCTCCGGTTTTCGAGGGGGGGGGGGGGGGGTCCAACCGGTAGTGACCCCCCCCGGTTTTCCCGGAGGGGGGGGGGGGGGGGGGAGGGGTTCGAACCGGTAGTGACCCCCCCGGTTTTCGAGGGGGGAGGGGGGGGGGGGGGGAGGGGTTAGGGGGGGGGGGGCCGGAGGGGGGGGGGGGGGGGGGGAAGGGGTTCCGGCAGGGGGGGGGGGGGGGATTTTCGGAGGGGGGGGGGAGACCCCCGGGCTCCGGAGGAAAAGGTTGGCAATTTTCCACAGTAAAGCGGCGGTGGATCACGCTCTCTCCTTGATCATCGTCGGCTTCTTGACCATTTTGCTGTTGCCCTCGGTTGCGCGACCGCACATGCACTGGTCGAACCTAGCGCACTCGCCGTGCAAGCTGTTAAATGCCACTGCATGCCAAGCCCTCGACGGAGCCCAGTGTTCGATGCGTGCATGACGTCCTGCCTCCTGCTGGATGCGATTGACCTTGGCCGCGAACTGTAGATGTCCTCGGTAATGCCACTCTCGCGGGTCGGCGAGATACTCCTTTCCACCGGGACGCCAGTGGATGTTGAGCTCGCGCAGGTTGGACCCGACCCGCACATTGGTGAGAGCAAGACCTCATCGGGCTGTTCTTCCTTAGGCTTCTTCAGGAATGCCTTCTGGTGGTCCTCCCTGGCGAAGTCCCACCCGGCATCGGGCCCGAAGGCCTCCACGCGCGCTCCTAGGTCACGGAATGCTTGTGAGAGGTTGGCCTCTTCCTGCGTAGATTTCCCAAACTGCGCGTCGCTTCGCGCACCGGTGAACTGCTCGTCGCATCGTCTGCAGGCACTGGTCGCTGGCGCGCTTTATTGCCGAGTCGATCTTCTGAATGAAGCTGGTCGCGGCCTGCTAGCCGTCGTCGGCGCTGAATCTGACCTCGTCGGAGGGCGGTACCTGCAAGCACCAGCAGGGTTCCAATAGGCTCAGATCGACTGGCTCGATTGGTTTCAGAGTGAAGCACAAACTGCCTCAGGAGGCGCGCCGTCGGCACTGCCTCTGCTTCATGCAGGATCCGCAGCAGCTTAGCTTCAGAAGGAGGTCGCTGTAGCGTCTGCTCCCATTGCTCGCCGTCGCTTCTGGAGTCCGCCATGTAGGCGTTGTCCAGAAACTCCAGGCCGTTCATCGTCTCGTTGCTGGGGTCTAGGAACTGAGCTGCGTCGGTTGGCTCGAACTCGAATCCAATCCTCTGGTGAATCGTGTTCTCGCCCAGTTCCTCTAACAAGGCCACGGCGCAGTGTCCTTGGGGAGAGGGGGTGGCTGTCTCGAAATCGCCACCGCTTCAGGATACCATCTGCTCGGCGTAGTCGACTTGTACCTCGAATTCCTCAAGCAGTGGCCTAGGAAACAAGATTGAGGTCTGTCCCGATACTATGTAAATGTAGAGCGTCCCTGATTTTTGCTTGAAATTGGCCGGTATGGTTCCACACCACTGCGCATGCTCGACCTTGCCGTTCCCGAATGGGAATGGCCTTCGACACTTGTCGAATTTGAGATCCTGGATGGGGTAGCCCTTCTGCTTGCAGTCTGCCACGTAGTCCTCGACCGCCGCCGCGCCCAACACGAGTGCGGTGGCTCCACAGTCCATGACTCCGCTGCTGGCTGGGATCGCGCTGCTGTCGTTGGCCTTCCCATCCCAGTAGACGTCGTCGACCATGAGGCTCTCGTCGGCGTGAACCCTCTTCTTGTTGGGAGGTTCGGTGCAGCCCCTGGCCCAGTGACCTGGCTTTCCGCACCGCAGGCAGTTGGCCGACGGTGATGACGTGGGAGCTGGCCGTGTAGCTGCCCTGGATCGCCCCATTGGGTCCGGCCTGTCTGGTCGCGCTCTCGCGTAGGCGCCAGGTGGCGATGACTTATTTGGGCTGCCCTTCCTTCCTCCTGATTTTCCGCGCCCTTTGGAACTTTTGCTGCATGGTTTGCCTCGACCGCCGGTGGCTCCAGCAGGTGCTGCGCTTGAACTTAATCCGGTTCCGACCATCGCCACAGCCAGGTAGAACCCTCGCGCTAGCTTCAGGTCGTTGAACCGCTTCCCGGCATCCGCGTAGGCTGCGTACATCTCGTCATACTCGCCAGGGGCGAGCACGCGAGCCGCGCTGGGCTCGCGCTGGTAGTAGCTCTCATCGCAGTCGTACCATGTGTCATCGTCTTCCGCCCAGCACTCCTGTTCGCAGTCGTCCGTTGGTTCGTCCTCCGGTTCGACAGTGTAAGCTTCTTCTGCGTAGTAATTTCCTTCTTCGCCGACGAAATATTTTCTCCGTGCGTGATTCGGCTCGTGAATGATGCTCTCTTGCCCGAAGGTGGTCTCCAGCGCCTCGATTACCTTCTCCTGGGTGATGTCCTTGCCGACCACAGACATGATGACTGCCTTCTGGTCCGCATTGTAGCCCCCGCGTCGTAGCGCGAGCCAGCCTCGAACTTTGGCGGGCAGCTCGATGTCGCGCGTCTTGAGCTTCCGTTCTGCTGCTCGAACTCGCGAGAGAGAGGCGAAGAGCATTTCGCTTCTGAACCGCTTGAGCTTGTAGAATTACTCCTCGAAGTCGTCTGCGAGCTCGGTTCGATCGTCCATCTTGAATCGCCTCTGTAGCCTATTCATGAGCGGCTTCGCCGCGTTCGGCTCGATGAGGTCGTCCGCTGAAAGATCCTCCACCTCGTCCCAGGCCTCGCCGGTGAGACGTGCACTGAGCATGAGAACCGCTTCACCTTCCTTCTTCTCCAGCGTGAGCTTCGCTATGCAAATCATCGCCCGCTTCTCGTACTCCTTCCACTTGCTGAGTGTGCCGTCGAGCTGTGGAACTCTTCGCTCTGGTAGAACGTCTAATGCTGCCGCCGTCTTCGCCATCTTGCCGAAACTGAACCGCAAGGGGTTTGCGAAATCGAATTGCAAGAGGTCTGTGAAATCGAGCGTGTTGACCGCCTTGAGAAATCAACGGTGGACTGCTCTACGAAATTGAACGGCAACGGGTTGTCGAAATTCAACCGCGAGAAGTACATGAAATCAGCCGCCGAGTGGCTTCCGCAACCGAAGCTTATGGACTGGTGAAACGTTTTGGTGAAAACGCCGCCAGGACATGGAAGGTCGAAGCGTGAGCCTGGCGAACCCAGCTCCGCTACCAATATAAATTTATCAAAGCCTTCGAAGTCTTTGATGGCAATACGAAGAAAAAGAAAAAATAACACCGCGATGTTTTTCACACCGCTGCGCTGGTGACTGAAGGGCTCTGCAAAGGGCTTGGGCCAAAGTGCATTACGGTCGGAGGCCACTTCGTCCACCGCTCGTGCTTATAATGCTGTGCACGCTATGATACTCTCTTGCGATGCTGCATAAACTAGATTACAGCGTATATATCACAGGAGGGGGAAGAGGAGGAGGACGACAACGACGAAGAGGAAGAAACAAGGAGGACGAGGAAGAGAGAAGGAGGAGGAGGAGGGAGCGAGGAGGAGGAAGGAGGAGGAGGACGACGAGAGGAAGGAGAGGAGGAGCAAGAGGAACAACAACAGGAGCAGCAAGAGGAGGAGGTGGAGGACGAGGAGGAGTAGAAGGAGGAGGAGGAGGATACGAAGGAAAAGGAGGAAGAGGAAGAAGAGGAGGGAGGATGGAGGAGGAAAAGGAAGGAGAAGGAGGAGGATATGCAGGAGGAGAAGACGGAGGAGAAGACAGAGGATGAGGAGGAGCGGGAGGAGGTGGGGGAGGAGGTGTAGCGCCTGGGTCCGAGAAACCCGATCGTTGTTGCTGAATCCTGGAGGATGGAGACCAGTGACCTGTTTATCGGCCTGGGCTATGTTTGATTACCCTGCGGTTCAATGAGGGGCCCTGGCAGGTCGAAAACGATGAATCACCTCCAGGGCCCGCTTGCCCAATGCCGAAGGAGGCGGGGGAGGAGGAGGAGGAGGAGGAGGAGGAGGAGGAGGAGGAGGGATATGAGGTGGAGGTGGAGAAGGAGGAGGAGGAGGAGGAGGAGGAGGAGCAGTAGGAGGAAGAGGTGGAGGAGGAGAAGCAGCAACAGCAGCAGCAGGAGGAGCAGGAGGAGGCAGGCGACGGAGGGGGGGGAGGAAGAGGAAGGGGGGGAGGAGGGGAGGAAGGGGAGAGGAGGACGAGGACGGAGGTGGAGGGACGGAGGTGGAGGAGAAGGAGGAGGAGGAGGAGAAGGAGGAGGAGGAGGAGGGATATAGGTGGAGGTGGAGAAGGAGGAGGAGGAGGAGGAGCAGTAGGAGGAAGAGGTGGAGGAGGAGGAGGAGGAGCAACAGCAGCAGCAGGAGGAGCAGGAGGCGGCAGGCGACGGAGGGGGGGGACGGAAGAGGAAGAGGAAGAGGAGGGAGGAAGGGGGAGGAAGGGAGAGGAGGACGAGGACGGAGGTGGAGGGACGGAGGTGGAGGGAGGAGGTGGAGGGAGGAGGAGGAGGAGGAGGAGGAGGAGGAGAAGGAGAAGGAGGAGGAGGGGGGAGAGGAGGAGGAGGAGGAGGAGGAGGAGAAGCACAAGAGGGAGAACGCCCAAAATCTCCAGAACTTTCGTCGTCGGTCGGTCGCTCGGTCGCTCGGTCAGTCGGTCAGTCGACGACGGACCGAGGCCGAGGAGAAGGTGGAAGGGAAGGAGGAGGAGGAGGAGGAGGAGGAGGAAGAGGAGGAGGAGGAGGAGGAGGATGTGCAGCAGCAGCAGCAGCAGGAGGACGCCATCGTCGACGAGAGGTGACGGGGAGAGGGGGGGAGTCGCGGGAGGAGGCGCGCCAGGGGCGCTCCCCAGGAGAAGGTCGGCTGGTGCTGCAAGCACGAGCAGCGGGCGTGCGAGGGCCCTGGTTCCGCGGAGGAGCTCAGCCCCCCCAGGGGGGCTTCGCGCGGCCTCGCTCCCTCGGCCTCCCCTCTTGCTTTTGCCCTCCTCCTCCCCCTCCCCCTCCTCCTCCTCCTCCTCCTCCTCCTCCTCCTCTCCTCCTCCTCCTCCTCCTCCTCCTCCTCTCCTCCTCCTCCTCCTTCTTCTCCCCTCTCCTCTCCTCCTCCTTCTCCTCCTCCTCCTCCTCCTCCTCCTCCTCCTCCTCCTCCATCCCTTTTCCTGATCATTCCTCCCAGTCGCACCCCCAGACGTGTCGGTAGGGCGGGCCGGGCGTTTCGCTTGAGATTTCCGCACCATTCATGATCCCGAAGCAAGAGAATCCTCAATTGCTTCACAGATGGAGGGCGAGCCGTCTTCATAGCGCCGCGCGCACATGTTTCTTGCAGTTTGCAACTGTTTCAAGAATGGAAAGCGGGTCGTTTACCAAATGTGGTTTTCGCCCCAGCGCCGCGCACGTTCATTCGAATGTTTTGCAACCGATTCACGGATTGTGAGCGTGCGGTTTCCAAAATGTTGTTCTCGCCTCAGTGCCGCGCACATTCGTTCCCAATGCTTAAGACAGCTTCAAGGATGAAGGCGGCTCTTTTTCAAAATGTGGACCGCGCCTTAGCGCTGCGCACACTCGTCTTGAAAGTTTGCAACCGTTTCATGATTTTGCAAGAGCGAAGTCCCAGGATTGATGTTCTGGCATGATTTAGGATTGTCCAGACATAAACGTCATGTTGACTCGCGGTGCTGAAGGTCCAGGAACGGCATCCTGGCACGACTTAAGATTGCTAGGACGCTACAGTCACGTTGGCTCGTGACGCTGAAGTCCCTGGAATGGTGTTTTGGCACGATTGAGGATTCTCATACGCTTGTTTTCCAATGTGGCATTTCCCCCAATGGAAACAGATTCTAGTAGGACCCTATGAAGAGAGAACTTGGAGGGAGGGTTTATGGCAACATCGTTGAATGCCTCCTGGGTTTACACTATTCCTCCTCCTCCTCCTCCTCCTCCTCCTCCTCCACCTCCTGTCTCTGTTCCTCCCTGCTTCCTTACAGTCAGGTGAATAATGTTGGTAGTGGAATTTCAGAACGCATGTGCACGTATCGGGAGCCATGAAGGAGCCATGAGGGAGCCACGACAACGACGACGACGACGACGACCGACGACGACCGACGACGACCGACTACGACGACCGACCGACCGACCGACCGAGACGACGACGATCGACGACGACGACTGACCGACCGACGGACCGATCGACCGACCGACCGATACGACGACGGCCGACAACCCCGACGACCAACAGCACGTGCACAAGCGCGCGCAGACTGCCCCCATGAGGGGGCGAGGCGTCCAGCAGCTCATGCTTACAAGACATATGGACTCCAGGACCTCCAATTTTCACGAGGGACAGTGGTTCCAGCAGCTACACGCCCCAACCACAAGTAACTCATGCCCCTCTCGGTCAGGATTTCCACTACCAAATTGTTCACCGAACTGGCCAGTCAGACGCATCAGGAGCCATGCGGGAGCCACGAGAGAGCTACGACGACGACGACGACGACGACCGACGACCGACGACGACGACCGACCGACCAACCGACCGACCGAGACGACGACGACGACACGACGACGACGACGACGACGACGACGACGACGACGACGACGACGACTGTCTGCCCGACGGACCGACCGACCGACCGACCGAGACGACGACGGCCGACGGCGACAAGACCGACCGACCGACCGACCGACCGCACGCGCACAAGCGCGCGCAGACTGCCCCGATGCGGGGGCGAGGTGTCCAGCAGCTCATGCCTGCAAGACAGATGGACTCCAGCACCTCATTTTCTACGAGGGAAGGCGGTTCCAGCAGCCCGCGGCGTCGGTTCAAACACGAGCGGCAGCACGCGAAGCGTGATGACCTCACGGCGCTCGTTCAGAAGATTGATGATTCAGCAGCTCGGATCCTGCAACAGCTACACGACTGTGAGCAGCAGTGCGCGAAGCCTTGCGACCTGAGAGTCGCAGATCTTAAGAAGGCCGCCGGCGACGAACAGCAGCACGCGAAGCCCAGCGACTTGATCGCGGCGCGCGAGCAGCGGATGCGGGCGCAGTGCCACGTCACCCTCTCCGAGAGCCTGGTGGTGATGACCGATCATTTCCAAGGCCTGCTCATGGAGGAAAAGGCTTGGGCGCTCCCTGGTGTGCAAAGGCAGCTCGGCCTGCCCCGCAAAACGAATATGTGCAAGTTCTACCAGACCAGCATGTTTTCGCGCGGCGACATGTGCCGCTTCTCGCACGATCAGGAGGGCGAGAAGATCGTGGAGGCTCCGCGTGTGCCCAGATGACGGTCGTGCTGGTCTTGCCGCAGACCGTCGCGAAAAGGTTGTCGCATTTGACCGACCGTGTCGACCTTCGTCCTGGCGCTACCGCTGACCGTCGTGGAGCAGCTGGATGTGCCCCGCCGACTCCCATAGGGTGTTTCGAGGACGCTCATCTTCCTGATGATGGGCAGGACCATGTTCTTCATCAAGCCGCTGGCCATGGAGCTGGCGAGATCCCCCACTCGCTGCAGCAGAGTGCTGACGCCAGGCTCCGCGCGCAGGCTGTTGGACATGAGAAAAGTTGCATATCCCTTCGAGCGCCCGCTGGACCTGTTGGACCAGACGATGGAGGTGCGCCCCTCCGCTGGCGGAGCTGCCGCAGATCGTCGCGCAACTGCGGTTGATCGTGACTCCCGTGATGGATCCGCTGCCGACCTTCGGGGTTGGCGCGCCGATCCTCTGCCCAGAGTCGCAGGCCGACGTGGCGATGGTTGTCGTGCGGGCCCCGATGCAGATCGTCGTGAGGCTGCTGACGAGCGCCGTGGTCCTTGTGCAGCCGCCGACGGAGGTCGAGCCGACTGTCTCCCTGCTGACGCCCGCGGAAGTTCTGGGGCGGTTCTCCCCCATGGAGATGGTCGTGGAGTGGGTGCTCGACCTATCGGAGCCGCAGACCGTCGTGGAGATGATGCTCGTGCTGATGTAGCCGCAGGTATAGGTGAACCTGGAGATGATGTTGGGCGGGATCGCGCTGATACTCATGCTGCGCGGGCCGCTAGTCTCCATGCTTCCCCACATCGTCGGGCGCGGCGCCGAGATGCTGCGGCGGCGGCACATCAAAAGGGCTGCGCGACGTGCTGAGCTGCGGGCGAGACGGTGGAATGCGCCGGCGGCTGACGCGAGCGCCGCGGCTACGGCCTATTTCAGAGCCGATCGACACGCACGTCTGCAGAGGCCCCTGGAGTCCACAACGAGCCAGAGCGTGACGTGCATGGTCCAGGATTCCAAGGTTCTGACTGAGGACTGGGCTTCCCGCTCCACCCTTTCCCCCCGCCGTTCCGACCTCTTCGCCCTCCGTCTATCCTCTTCTGTGTTGCATGTACACGTGCGCAACCTGACCAAGCACGACGATGCGCGAGCGCGCGCGCGCGAGTACGGTAGACCGGCCTGGTTTGGGATGACCCGCGCCCCCCTCCGACGCTCCAACTTCCTCCTCCTCCTCCTCCTCCTCCTCCTCCTCCTCCTCCTCCTCCTCCTTTCCTCCTCCTTCTCTCCTCCTCCTCTCCTCGACCCCCCCCCCCCCACCCCACCCCACCGAAGGACGCCAACCCGTCGCCGCCAGAGATATCCAGCATCACCGACCTCGGAGCGCCGCACAAAGGGGGGAGGAGGAGGAGGAGGAGGAGGAGGAGGAGGAGGAGGAGGAGGAGGAGGAGGAAGAGGGGGGGAAGGAGGAGGAGGAGGAGGAGGAACTGGAGGAGGAGGAGGAGCTGGAGAAGGAGGAGAAGGTACGAGGAGGAGGAGGAGGAGGAGGAGGAGGAAGGGCTGAAGGACGCAGGGAGGAGGGAGGAGGGAGGAGGCGCCAGGAGTTAGGAAAAAGTGTGGCAGGTCGAACACGTCAGCGAGCCCCGCCCAGTCCCACCCTTCCTCTCACAACGTATGAATCAATTGCGGCACAAGCTGGCATCGGGATCGGAGCGCGTTCCCACCCAGCGAACGGGCGGTGTGCGGTCCCGCCTCCGACGATTTGGCGAACCCCGTTGCCGCTGACGTTTCCATGCAGCTCGGCGAACAAAAACTGCGCCGCGCCCGCGCGTGAGCGCCACTTTCAAGCGAAATGTGCACGGAGGTTGGGCGAGGCTGACTAGCCGCCCGCTCGCGCGGGGCCCCCAAATCTGGCAAGCGAAAATGAGACGTCGCGCCGAGGCGAGGGCGCTACTTGTGAAGAGATCTGCGGGGCGCCGGGGCGAGAGCACTGTGTTCCCTCACTCCAGCGTCGACGAACTGGCATGCGATAAACGTACGCCGCGTCCCAGCGGGAGCTCAATTCCCCGAAAGAATCCGCAGGGCGCCGAGGCGAGAGCGATATGTCGCCCTCTCGCGCACGATGCGCGCCCCGTCCCACTCTCGCAGCGCATTGTGCACCGTCGACGACAAGATGCCAAGTTCGCTATCGCCCGGCCAGGTGGCAGAGTGGGGATATATGTATACTGTATACACACTAAGAAGAAAGATGAGGAAGGGAGGGAATGAGGGAGGTGGAAAAGGAGGGGGAGCGAGAGAAGGAGGAGGAGAGGAGGAGGAGGAGCAGCAGCAGCAGCAGGGGGACCGTTGAGAGAGAGATAGAGAAACAAAGAAGAAAAAGGAGCCAGAGAGATAGAGACACAGAGAGAGGTGTGTGTATATCACCTATTAATATACGTATATATGCAAACGCACATATACTTATATATATATACTTTTATATATGTATATATATATATATACAGGACTGCATTGGCGCTTCGCGCCATGCGCCTTGTTCCAGACGCTTCCCTGGCAAAGCAATCAATCATCGTTTGTTTCAGCAGGGGGGACCTCGAGGCCTGGGCGGGCACGGCTCATGTTTATGATATCCCTGGTCCCTGCTGATAGCGCGTTCGCCCGATGCGCTTGCACGCTTGTGCGCAGGGGCGGGGGAGGGATGATGATTTTCCACGCGCGAAGGTGCCGGCAAACGACGACGCATCA
The DNA here is from genome assembly GCA_963575745.1 of Prorocentrum cordatum. Lineage (NCBI taxonomy): Eukaryota > Dinophyceae > Prorocentrales > Prorocentraceae > Prorocentrum > Prorocentrum cordatum. The sequence continues at coordinate 26,608 of CAUYUJ010018686.1, read as the reverse complement.
AAGTGTCGCGATGACATGTGTCCATGAACGAGGAGCGGGAAGGAGCACGGATGAGCGGGGGGGCTGACGAGGCGGAAGGGGGGAGGGGGGGGAGAAACGGGGAGAAAGTCCAGACGAAGGAGCGGGCGAATGAGGATGGCCATCGGATGCCACGAACGTGGAGGTCGACGAACAAGGCAGAGGGGGGAAGGGGTATATATCTATATATATATATATAGAGAGAGAGAGAGAGACAGAGAGAGAGAGAGAGAGCGCGAGGGAGAGAGAGAGAGAGAGAGAGATCTATACATATATGCATATATATATATATAAGAGAGAGAGAGAGAGAGTGTGTGGTAGAAATACGGGAAAGACAGGAAGCACGGGAAAGACAGGCGGGCTGGCGTGAGCGCAACGAGCGCACGGAAAACGACGCCTGGCCGTTTGGGGGGCTCTTTTGGGCCGTCCTGGGGCCCTCTTGGGCCGTCCCGGGGGCTTCTTGGGCCGTCTTGGCGGGCAGGTGCCCTCCAGAACTCTTCTGAAGCCATCTAGGACCGTCGTGGGGTGCTTCAATGGCCTTCTTGGGGATCTCCTATAGCTTTCGTTGATTTCTCTGGGGGGCCTTCGGGGGGCATTTGCGGCTTCTTGTGGGCAGTTTCGGGGCTCTCTGGGGCCGTTTTGGGGCCCTTTTGGGCCGTCTTCACGCCCTCTGGGGCACCTCTTGGTCCGTCTTTGGGCGACATTGGGGGCCCATTGGGCCGTTTTGGACGCTGCGAAGACCCAGAAGGCGGATATGTCATCTACATATCTACATATATCTATATCTATATATATATATATATATATATATATTCATATATATATATGAATATATACACACACGCACATACATACATACATACATACATACATACATACATACATACATACATACATACAAATAAACATACATACATACATACATACATACATACATACATACAAACAGACATACATACATACATACAGACATACATACATACACAAATATGTCAGATTGATGACAGCTGGTCATTGTGAAATTTCGGGGGTCCCCCTGAATCGCCGATGTTGTTTCGCAGCTTTCTTGCTCGACCCGTTTCTGCGAGCACCGAGCGCGCTCGAGCGCGCGAGCGCGAGCTGGCGGAAGCCCGCGCCAGCGTGCCGCATGGCGGAGGAGGAGGAGGAGGATCCCGCTGGCGAGCTTGCTGGCGGCTTCGCTGACGAACCTCGCCGCCTGCGCGCTGGCGATTACATCGAGGCTTCGCGCTACGATGACTTCGACGCTGATCAGGGCCAGGCCGCCTACCGCATCCTGGCGCTGCCCGCGCCGAACGAGCACGGCCAGTTCACTCGCGCGGAGTTCATGTTCTGCACTGATCAGCACTTGCAGTGGTACGAGGAGAATGCGGGCACCGCAGGCGCGAGGCGCTTCAAGCGGCCGCTGCATTTCTGTCGCGACGAGTCCGCCGCCATATGTCCAGCAGAGACAGCGCATGATGTGGAGATTACGCACGTCGATGAGTTCACGATCATGGATTCGATTGGCAATTTGTTCCTGAGCTACTGGCGCCTCAACCCTGCTGCGAGCTGGCCTGATGGGCTGGGTCCGCAGCCGTTCGACGACGAGGTGGAGGCTGGGCCAGGAGGCGAGCTTGACGCCGAGTCCGAGGTTGACGAGTTCGGGCTCTCTGCCGAGGTCCTCGAGGTCGCGGACGCGCTCGCGGCTGCACCTGGGGGGCGCGAGCCTGCCGCCGCCCTCGCTCGGCCGGGGCCCTCCGCCGCGACGGCGCCGGCTGGGCCGCCCGCGCGGGACGGGCCGCCCGCCGCGGCGGCACCTGGGGCCGAGAGGCCACCCGCCGCGGGCGTCCGGGTCAAGGGGGCTGCCGGCGGGGAGACCCCGCTCGAGGCCGCCGCCGCCGCCGCGGCGGGCGCGCCCGCTGGCTGCCGACCCGACGCGGAGATGCGGGAGCTCCTCGGCGGCCGCCTGGCAGCCCTGAAGGGCCGTCTAGCTGCCCAGGCCGACGGGGGCGCTGGGCTTCGCGGTGCTGGACCTGCAGCGGCCGCCCCAAAGTGGAAGCCTCTGGACGAGAGCCCCGCCGAGAGGGCTGCCAAGGCTCCGAGGCGAGGCGCTGCGGACGCGGGCGCGGTCGGCAGCGGCGAGGGGGCGGCGCCTGCTGCCCTGGGGCGCGACGGCGGCGGGTCCGCTGCCCACCTGCTGCGCTCGCTGCTGGGGGCGCCGTCGCAGGGCGAGGGCTCCGAGGGCTTCGGCGCCACCGACGGCCCGGAGCTCGCGCCCGGGAGGTCGCCGGCTGCCCCTCGGGCGTTTTTTTCAGGGGCGTTGCCCGCGATTCGCCCGGCAAGTTGTCGACGGCACAAGACAGTTCTTGAGTTCGAAGGGCACCCATGAGGCTGGTGAGGAGCTCCCCGCTATCGTCAATAAGTACATGCTGAATGTCTTCCTTGCCTCTCATCCTGCGCGTCAGCAAATGGCGAAGGCCCGTTCAGAGAGATGCGCACACTGTCCGAGACCCTGGAACTTCGGCCCCAGGGCAGACTCCTTGGGGACATGGACATGCCGACGCAGACGTTCAAGGCCATCCAGCTCGCCAGCAAGGACAAGTACGGGCGGAGCGCGCGCTGGCTGAAGCACACACACCCCGACGCCGACACGGCTGCCATCAACGTCGAGGACGAGGAGCTCTTGAGGAAGATCGAGCACGAGGAGTTGAAGCTCGCCGAGCTCGCGGGCAGGCTCAATCCCGTGGGCTAGGGGCTCGGCGGGAGGATGGCCCCAGGAAGTTCGGCGGCTGACCCCGTTGGCCACCCCAAGGAAGGAGAGCTTGGAGGCACACCTCGCCATCAGGTTTTCAGGGGGCGGCGCGCACTGCAGTGGCGGCGGGCGCGAGTCGCTAGCCTCCGCGAGCCCCGAACGCGCACCGGCCTTCCAAGACGCACAAGGATTTGAAGCTTCAGAGCCCCAGGCAGGACAGCGAGGCCCAGGGCCAGCACCGGCAGCGCCCGGCTCAGATACTGAGGAAGCAGACGCCGCCAGCCCAGGGGGGCGCTCGCAAGGTCATATTGGAAGGCTCGGACAAGCAGGACACGGCTCCGAACCAGAAGGCTGCCACCCCTTGGGCGGCCGCTCGGAGGCGATGTTCGACACCGAGGCAAGTTCGTCGAGAGCCAGCGGCGGAGCGAGCTGGCCCTGGACGCTAAAAGGTATTTCTGATTTGAAAACCTGGAAGACCAGGCTCGCAGCGGCTCTCGAGGATGGCTTGACCCCGCTCACCTTCGCGCTGTGGCTGATTGAGGCCATGTTCACCCACCCTGGCAGGCCGGGCAAGCGTTGTCGAGGCTTTCCTCAACACGCGCATTCACCGCAGCAGCAGGGGCAGAGGTTTCGGGACACACTGCCTCTCGCTGCTCCATCTCTGGCCAGCGCTAGGGCCTTCAAGCTTATGGTTGAGAAGCCGACTGCGACAAGCCCCAGCGACGTGGCTCCAGAAATCTGCGCCGGCGACAATTCTGGAACCAAGAGGTCGGCGGGGCTCGATGCTGAGGCCGCTGCCGCTTGCACCGCCTTTGCGACGGCCGAGCTGTGGATGCTCGCCCTGGTCACGCCCGCGAACTACCAGCACGCCGGCTCGCGCGGGGAGGAGGCGCGGGGCCACCACTCTCACTATTCGGCCGCGCAGGTCAACGCCATCGGAGTCACGCAGGAGAACGTCTTGCACTTTCTCGCGGGTGACCTCGGCAGGGTACCGATTCGCCTGCACAGCGAGATTTCGACGAGAGCCTCCAGCGCCCACGACATCGACAGCGGCACGCGCACTGTGCCACTTCGGCTTGGTGAACTCAGGCCCGGCGTGCCAGCTGCCGACGTCGCGGGGCGTCTTGATCCTCGTGCTCACGTCAGCCCAGAGGTGCTCGCCTGGCTGGGCGAGCCACCCCAGGCCCTCCTGCCGCGCGCCCAGTGGCCCTCCGAGGTGCCGAAGGCGAGGCCCCTGGTAGACTCGCCTGCCGAGTGGGCCAAGATCGCGAGCCACCTATTCGTTCGGGATCGTGGAGGCGATCGAGGATGAGCACATCTTTCGGGCGAGTGGCACGCCCGCGCTCAACGGAGCTTTCGCCGTCGAGAAGAAGGGCACTCCAGAGGCTGGGGAGCAAAGGCAGCGCCGCTTCATCAGGAACATGGCGCCTTTCCAACAGCTACCTGAAAACCACGACTCAGGACCTGTCGACGCTTACGGCCTCGACCTTGGGTCACTGCGGCGCTGGAAGGCCGGCGCGTGCCACTGCGGTCGGGCGACGACCAGCAAGGGGCCTCCTTCGTCTGGAAGACCCCTCGTCCTAGGCGCAGCTTCACCGCGCTGAAGGGCCGATTTCCAGGTCGCCTGGCGGGGCGCCCAGAGCTGACGACCGCGCGCGTCTGCTCGGCTGTCATACCGATGGGCCGGCTGCTGGCGTTCACATTGTTCCAACACCTTCACAGGCGGCTTGGCCCACGCCCCCCTCCTGGCGGGGCGGGCCTGCCTGAGGAAGAATAGCGGAGGAGAGACAAGCCACTGACCATAGCACAGGCGGGCACGTGCCTCTCCTGGCACCAGCTCTTCATTGACGGCTTCGATGCCCCCAGGATCGTCGACAATACGAAAGGCGAGGTCGGCGTCGGATCGGTCGACCAGAAGCTGCATAGGGCATCCCACCAGCGAAACGACGTGGCCTGGGCCGAGCACAAGGCCCATCTCGGCAAGACCAGGGTCGAGAGGATGGGCGCGCTCGTGGACGGCATGCGGGGCCGCGTCCCGGCACCCCTAATGAAGCTGTTCGGGGCGATGCTCCTCGGGGCCCTGCTGGTGACCAAGGATTGGGTCTACTGGAAGACCATGCTCGCCCCCCGGGGCAAGCTGATCAGGGCGCTGGAGTCCAGGCGCGTGCCCTTCTGCATCCTCAGCGAGGTCTGGAAGCTTGCGGACGACACCCACTCTGGCTGGGTCGACTCTGAGATGACCAAGGAGAACCTCTGCGGCATCAGCCTCCCCCCACTCGCCTTCACTGACCTGCGCGCGGAGGTGGATGCAAGGGTCACACGTTCCGATGCGTCAGTGGATGGCGGAGCCGCCTGCGCGTCGCCGAGTCTCTGCCCCGAGGCTCACGCGAGGCTGACGGCTGCCGCCGCCTCGGGCCAGGAGGGCCGCCAGCACGTCATGGCGGGCCGGCTGCTGCTAGGCGAGGCGTCTCTGCGGCGAGCCCGTGAGTCGAGGAACCCTGCCCTGCCGCCGCTCGCCGGCGACAAGGTGCCTGCTGTCCTGGCCATCGGGCTCTTCGGCGGGATCGGGGGCATGATCGTTTTCGCGCCAAGATCATAGGCTACGCCTCGTCGGAGGAAGATCCCCGCGCGCGCGGGGTCGCCGGGAAGGGGCGGCCTGGCCACATCGACGTGGGTGACATCCAGGACGTAGGGGCCGAGCAGATTGGCAAGCTGGCACAGCTCTTCGGCGGCGTCGTCGACGCGGCCCACTGCGGCGCCAGCAGTCCTTGCCAGGACCCGTCGAGGCTGATGTTCGGCAGGAGAGGGATCGAGGGCAAGAAGATTGTTTTTTTTCCGGAGAGATACCACGGGCCCTTTAGTTGCTGAACGCGGCGTTTCCTGGAAAGGTGCGCTCCCTCATTCGCCTCTGTGCCGCTGGATGACATTGAGCGCATCTCTGACGAGCTGCAGGCCGCGCCCCACCGGTTCTGCAGCTGCTGCCTGGTCCCCAACAGGAGCCCGCGACTGCACTGGCTGTCGCGGCGCCCGCTGCCGCGTGAAGGCTATTGTTACCAGGACAGGGGGCACCTCATCGAGGTCACCAGAATGGCGGCGCGCAACCAGCGCCGATCCTTGTCTGCGCTGGGCCCTCGTCGCTGCGGCCCACTCGGCCCGCCGGGATCGCTCGGGCCAGTCCTGAGGCTAAGGCGCGCTGGATAAGGGATGATCATCGTTATCTCGTCGGCCTTTACGAGAGCGCCTGCCTTCTCCATCATGAGGCCACAATGAAGTTGCGACCCCCGTCAGCCGAGGAAAGAGAGGTCCTCCTGAGATTTGATCGGAATACACAGGGTGCGCTACGAAAGACGGGTCTGGTTCGAGCTCTGAGACCACGCGGCGTTTCCTGCTCGGATATAGTGTCTCAGTCCACGCCGCGCCATGGCTGCTGCAGCACGCCCTTGTTGCTGATGAGCACCAGCTGCGGCTGTGGGAAACCTCTGCTCTGTGCCATACGGGGAGACGCAGGGCCCCCTGGAACGACAACGCAGCGCCCCACCAGGGCGACGACTACCACTGCCAGCCCGAGGCGGAGCAGCTCGCGAGGCACTACCTGTCGATCGCCGAGCGAGGAGGCACGGACGCGCGCACCGCGCGTGGCCTCGCGCGTCGCTTGAGCCCGGCGTCTGGACATGGAAGGCGATCTCGAGCTACCAGTGGCGCGCGGGGATCGGGAAGCACATCAACTTCCTCGAGATCCACGCAGCTGTGAACACCCTCAAGTGACGGCTGCGGTAGGGGCAAGGCCGACCCAGGCGCATGCTGCACCTGATCGACAGCCAGGTCGCTGCCTCGGTGCTCACGAAGGACCGCAGCAGCAGCAGGGTCTTCCGGGTGCACGTCAAGCGATGGGGAGCCTTATGCCGGGCGACAGGCTGCTACGTCATGCTTGGCTACATCGCGTCGGAAGACATTCCCGCCGACGCGCCGCCCCGAAGGGTTTGGCAGCTAAGAGGCTCTCGCCGCAAGCCCACAGGCTCCAGAAGTTGCGGGGCTCCCAGAAGCTCTCGGATCTCAAAGTCAGCGCGATACCTTTCACGAGGTACCGCATAGCCGTCGCGGGGTTCCTCGCCTCCGCCCTCGAGGGTGGCTTCTTGCTGACTTGCTCTGAGGAAGCTGATCGAGCGCTGGCCGCCTATGTCGAGGACCAGTGGGCACACGTGAGCACGCTCAGCCAGGGGCGACACGCGCTCGCGGGCTGCCTCTTGTTCGCCCCCGAGCTGCGCCCTGCCCTGCCCTTTTTTCTGGTCTCTGGTCAAGACGCGGCAAAAGCTGGCGCCCATCAGCCGCGCCTTTCCAGCGAGCCCTGAGATGGCACTCGGGCTTGCAGGCGCTGCGCTGGCGGCTGGTCAGCCCCTGCTGGCAGTTCTGGTCCTCGTCACTATTTATGCGATGCTTCGGACAGAGTTGCGGGATCTCACGCATGGTGACATCACGTTTGCCGAAGGCGGAGTCATCTTGCGGCCCTCGGAGACGAAGATGGGCGTCGGGACCGGCAGGGTGCAGTTCGTCGTGGTGCGAACGCCGATCGCGGTCAATTTGCTGCGAGTTTCGGCGGAGGGCGCCAATCCGACAGACCACGTGTGCCCGCGCACGTACGCACAGGTCCACCAGCCTCAGAAGTCCCTCCTCGCTGCTGCCTCGACCCCGCCTGCACGCTGGTCCTGGCGCAGGCTTCAGGCGGGGAGGTGCCTGCCATGATTTCCTCTTGGGCGCCAATCTCGAGCGCACGATGCAGCGAGGGAGGTGGAGCGCCGTAACTTCTGCACGTGTGTATATCGTGGAAGCTGTCGCCGACCTTGTAGATGTCTCAATGAGCCAGTTCTCGAGAGATGTATTAATTCAGCTTGGCCCCATGTTACTGAATTACGGCTATAGCCAGTGAAAAGGCGTGCATGGAGAGGCCGTGGCGGCCACAAAAAACGGAGTCTTTCCGTCGGTGGCGGGCCCCCCGCTCGCACCGCTCCATCGGCCCGGTGACGTCTGGGCCGCTCCCCCCGGGGCCGTGCGAGGTGGCGCCGAGACCCTCGCGGATCGATCCGGCTCGTCCCGAGACCGACCTCATGGTTCCAAAATGCTCGGCGGCGCTGATTTCTGGAACAGCGTCGTTTTGGCTCGCCCCCAGGTGGCGCGAGGTTGGCACGCGCGGCGGGGTGCCCAGCAGCGTAAAAGCCTTAACACAGCTGTCTGGCACAGCTGCGAGATCTTAACTAATGGCGACTGCGCGACCAAACGATAGATAATACAAGATTTTAAGGCTCGCTGCGCTTCGCCTTCTAATCTTGGCCCCTGCATCTGGAAGGGAGCTTTCCTCCTCATCATCTACTCCCCATTTTCTCGCATTTTCTTCCTCCTCCTCCTCCTCCGTAGCCATTTTGGCTCAAGATGTTTGGTGCCCCTGGGGACCACACGGATACCGCTAGTCCGCGGCCAGACCACAATTGTTCGCCTTCACCGTGGGAGTTGGGCACCCACCACCAGGCCTGCAGCCCCGCCTGCGAGGCTACGGCGTCTCGCCTCCAGCTGGACCTGCGTGGCCAGCTCGCAGCATGGCGCCGCAGCACTACCGCTCGGAGCAAAGCAGGCGGCAATGGTACTGCAAGAGCTGCGTCGGGCCCAAGGGCCTCCCGTGGTTCAATTACGCCGACGCGACGTCATGCTCCAAGTGCAAGCTGGGCAAGGGTCTCTGCTTCAAGGAGTATCGGGCCCCTCCGGTGCCGTCGCTTCGCAGGCCAGGCAGATCCTTCTCAGCTTGGGCAGACTCGGTGCAGGTCCAGAACCTCAAGCAGGAGTTGGCGGCTGCCAACGCGAAGCTCAAGCGCGCCGAGGCCCCGCCCGCGGAAGCCGAGGAGGAGCTCAGCGGGTCAGACAAGGACAAGCAGAGGCTGCGGGAGCTGGGCGAGCTGCTCAAGACCGTCGAGGGCAGTGCCGACCCCCACCTGGCGAGGGCCAAGGCGGCGCACGTCCAGGAGCAGGCCGAGCTCAAGGCGAAGCTGGCGGCGGCGCGCCCGCTGGGACAGAGGCTGCGCGACCTCGGGGCCCAGATCAGCAGGCAGCAGAAGTTGCAGGAGGACCAGCAGCGGCGGCTTGTGGGTGTCCGCGAGAAGCTGGCGCTGCTGCAGGAGCAGGAGAAGGCGGCGCTGCAACAGATCGCGGTGCTCGACACGCAGATGCTGGACTTGCAGGAGCAGCAGCGGCAGCTCCAGAGCCAAGCACCGCTGCCGCCGCAGCCAGAGCGCGGCAAGGGGCCTTTGGACGAGCCGATCGTCGGGCTCGGCCAAACGTTGTCGGGGCTGGACCAGGTGCTCAACTCCCTCGGCGCCGAGCACGGTCTGGCGGAGCGCCTCAAGGAGGACCTGGAGCGCCTCAAGCAGCTCAGCGAGGAGACCAGGGCCAAGCAGCAGCGGGAGCGGGACGAAGCGGCTGCTGCCGCTGCGGAGTCCCAGCGGACGCCTGACGGCGGCCCCCCTTCCGAAGCTGACGCGATGGAGCAGGACGAGGCCGACAGCGCCGAGTTCGTTGAGGAGATCGCCAGCGCTGGAGGCGACAAGCGCAGGATCGAGGAGATCATGGCCAAGCACGGGTGCAAGCGGCACAAGGCGGTCGTCGCCTGCTGAGGCCCTTGCCTTACGTGTACTGCTGTGGCTGTGTTTCTCGTCCATCGCAATGGCTAACTCCATCGGCGTAACCACTATCAATGTCTCGTCAGGCGGCCCCCTGATTGGCTACCTGGCCAACTGTTCCAGCATGTGCGTCGCTGTGCAGGAGCATCATGCACTGCCTGGGGCCCTGGCAAGGGCCCAGCAGGACGCGCTCCCCGAGGGCTACCACGGCGTCTGGGAGGCGGCGCTTCCAGGACATGGCTCTGGCAGTCAGGGTGGCGTGGCGGTCCTGGTGCCGAGACGGGTGCTCATCACAGCGCCCCCTGCGCTGGAGGGACCGACATTGGAGCCAGGGCGCATGGTGGTGGCGCATGTCAACTGCGGCGGCAAGAGAGGATTCGTCATGATCTCTCTGTACATGCGGGTTGACGAGCAGCTGTCGCCAGAGAACCTTGCTATTTTGTTCAAGCTGTATAAGTATCTTAAGGTTCTCGACACGATGCAGATGCCGTGGATCGTGGGCGGAGATTTCAACATGGAGCTCAAGCAGATGGGCCCGCTGTCGTGGCTGCACTCCGTCAATGGCGTGGCGGTGGTGCCGTCGGTGCCAACTTGCATCCAGGCCCTCCCTGGGCGCACGATCGACTTCTTTTTCGTGGCGTGCCAGGTCATGCCGAGGATTGGCCATCCTGCAGTCGGCGAGGCAGACACGTGGCCGCACCTGCCTGTCACGGTCACGCTGTCCGCCCAGCCGCAGGTGATGTGGACGCGACAGCTGGTGCAGTCCAAGGGCTTCACCAAGGAGCCGAAGATCGGCTGCGCCAGGCCGCCACCAGACTGGGACCCGTTCCTCGACCAGGCTAGGCAGGCGACCTCGTCAGAGCAGTTGGCGGACGTGTGGGACCAGCTGCTGCTCGGCATCGAGTTCGAGCTTCAGGGGCGGTACGATGTTGTCGGACCGCAGGCCACGAAGTTTACGTCCAAGCCGACGGCGCCCATGTTCGAGTGGATTAGGTTCGACCCCGACGAGAGGCAGTCTTGGAAGAGGAAGGCGCCCGACGTCGCAGCGTGACTGGCAGAAGCGCGCTGGGCGCGGCAGTTTCGACGTGTACGTACTGCTCTCGTATCGTTCATCGTGAAGCTGTCAGACCCTCCTACTTTCGTGTTGCCTGGTCTGGGATGCTCTGGGACGGTGGTACCTTCGGCACCCACGGCTACGGCTGCTACGTCGGCGGAGGTGCCCCGTGGCGCGGCGGCGGCTGCGGCTGGATCGGCGTCCTGGTCTCCTTCGGCGTCCTCCCCAGCGGCCCCCTCTCCACCCCTGGCACCCGCCACTGTTGCCAGAGGCCCCCCAATGGGGGATAACGGAAGGGGAACTGCCGCCGCCGTGGGCGTACAGCAGGCGCCCGATATTGGTGAACGCCCCCCGCGGAGGGAGTACTGCAGCAAGCTGTGCGACAAGACGGCGAGGCACATCTTCGAAATTCAGTGTTTCTTGAGAAGGATTGCAGCTCGCTCTGATGTCTGGCCGCACCTTGACAAGTTGGCTGTCGATTTCTTCGCATGTGGGCTCCTGGCGTTCGTACAGGAGGACTTCGACCAGCAGGTCGAGCGCATCATTGTCAAAGCAGATGGTATGCAGCGGGCGCACGAGAGGAAGGTAGCCGCCAGTTGGCATGCGTGGGCCGAGGCGTCGTTCGAGGGGGGCGCCAGCCGAGCACACAAGTTTTCCAAGCCGCTGGCGCTCCAGGAGGTAGTCGACTACGGCGCAGGGGTCCAACATGCGTACCAGCTGGCCGATCGCAAGGTGCAGCACTGGTGCCAGTACTGGCAGAGGCACGATGACGGGCTGATCGTGCTGCCCAGCGACCACCAGGAGTGGGACCAGCTGCCGCCACTCAGTGGAAGTGACCTTCGTCGGGCTATTCGCGCCTTCAGCTGGACAACGGGTACGGGGCAAGTTAAGATCGCCCCGCGGGCGCTGGACCACCTATCCGATGCTGCCCTGGATGCGATGGCCGCCCTGTTCTGTCGGTGCGAGCAGTTGCCCATCTGGCCCCAGTCTCGGTTCATGACGAAGCTCGTGCGCCTACCCAAGCCTGGAGGAGGGGAGCGCCTGATCGCTCTCCTCAACACGCTCATTCGAGTGTGGGGGAGGGCCCGTCGGCTTGTGTCTGCCCAGTGGGAGGTGGACAACGCCAGCGAGGAGTTCTGGGGGCACACGGGGGCAGGTCGTCCACTGATGCTGCCTTCGACCTGGCCCTCGAGAAGGAGACGGCCCACCTCACGGGCGACCACGCCTTGATCGTGCTGCTGGACATGCTCAAGTGCTACGAGATGGTTCGGCACCAGGCGCTGCTCGATGAGTGCAGGGCCAACCAGTATCCCATGAGGCTGGCGTACATGCTCGTGCTGCTCTACCAGCAGGAGCGCACGATCTTCGCTTACAACTCTTTCTCGGAGGCGAAGCAGGCCTGCCAGGGCATCCTGGCTGGGTGCACTCATGCCACGACGCTGCTGATGGTACTGTTGACACGTGCTCTACGCATGACTGCTCGGATCGCGCCTGAGGTCCGACCACGTGACTTGGTGGACGACGTGGCACTGTCCTGGACGGGTGCCGATGCCCGAGGTGCCCGCATGCTGGCGTCCGCCACGCGAGTGTTCTGCGAGGCGGTCAAACCACTCGGTCTTCTGCTGCAGCTGGACAAGTCTGGGCACCTGGCAGTCACGCGGCAGTCGAAGTATCATTTCGCCAGTTTGCCAAGATGCTCAAGATTGGAGGCAAGCGTCACATGCGCTACCTGGGCCACGACCTCGCCGCCAGTGCTGCCGTGCGCAATGTCCAGAAGGACCGCCTCAAGAAGATGGATGCTCGGCGTCCTCGGCTGAAGGCGTTGCAGAAGGGTGCTGGACGTTGGCGCTCGGCGCGCCTTTGGACTACGGGCGCGCTGCCGTCGGTCGGCCACGGAGCGGCGGTCAGCGGCATCAACGACGGCGAGCTGAAGCAGATCCGCAGTGTTGCTGGCAGTTTCTGTGGCTTCAGTAGCAGCGGCTCTCTTACTCTGTACCTGGCGGTTCGGAAGCAGCGCAATTTCGACCCGATCTACCATGCCACCTGCAGCCTGTTGCAGCAGTACTCGGTCTGGGTGTGGGCAGCGTGCGGCTCTCTGGCCAGCTTGCAGAGGGCCTGGATGGCGCTGAAGGACCAGTTCGAGGCTGCTCGCGGCGCGGTCACTTGGGCCAGCGCTCGAGGTCCGATCTCGGCCCTCTGGCTGACTCTGCGCAGGGTCGGGTGGGACATGGCCAGTACCACGGTCCTCGTGGACGACACGGGCGTTGGCATCGACTTGCTCAGGGTTAGTCCCAGCGAAGTGCTGCACTACATGTACCTGAGCCTCGAGCGCTGGCAAAGCCATCTTATTTTGGACCACCTGCCTGGTGCCCCTGCTCGGCAGCCTGACGGTAGCCGTCGGCATATCTGGATGCGAGCCCTCCGTCGTGGTCATCTGCAGAGGCTCTCTAGCGGGTTGCGAGGTGCGTTGGCCAAGCTCCAGTCAGATGGCATGTGGACGCCCGCTCGTAGGTGCGAGGCGGGTTACACGGACAATGCTGTATGTGGTTTCTGCGGCCACTCGCTTGCGGACCTCGAGCACGAGATGTTCTTCTGCTCGGTGCACGAGGCGCAGGAGGGCGAGGAGCAGGGCCCATACCCCGACGACGTGCTGCAGGTCAGGAAAGACATCTGGGAGCAGGGCCAGACGGGTGCTGGCGCCGAGTGGGACCTCGCCACGGTCGACCTGCTCTACGCGCTGCCGATGCGCCCTGAGTTTCGGCCTCCTGAGCCCAGCCTGCTGCCTGTCAAAGAGTGGGGGGCCCGCGATGCCCCGTGGCCGTCCAAAGTTTTCGGAGACGGGTCTTGTTTCGATAGTGATTTCCCTGAGGCCAGGCGGTGTGGTTGGGCGGTGGTGGCCCTCACGCCGAATCTTTTGCCGTTCAAGGCTATCTTTGGAGGCCTCGGAGGCCCTATTCAGACCGTGCCCAGGGCCGAAAGGTTTGCCGCTCTCCGAGGCCTCGAATTGGCGTCCAGGCCGTCTGTGTTTGTCACGGATCACTTAGCTCTGGCGCAAGAAGGGGAGTTGTGGTTTGGCAGGCATGCTCGACCTACAGCACCTCATGCTAGCGTCTGGAGGCAACTGCACGCTCTGTACGAAAGTGATCTGGATCGTTTGCCCCGGTTTTCCTGGACTCGTGCTCACAGGTCTGTGGATGAGGGCATTGCGTCGTGCTGTTCCTCGGGCGAACCCTTGGAGAATTGTTCGGTAATATGTGGGCCGATTGTTTCGCGAAGATGGCCGCGCTTGAGCTGTCGGGCTCATCCTCGGTCATCCGTGCACATAAGTTTGAGATGGAGCAGGCCAAGCAGCGGATGCGTTGTCTGGCGTTCGCTGCCCATAGAGTGGCCTCTTTGGCGTCGCCCGTCGTCTATCGGCCGCTACCGCCCGCCCCTAGAGCCCCACGTCGACGAAAGCCGACCACCCACGCGTTTGCCCTGTTTCCTGCGGGCGCTATTGGGTGCAAGGCTTGTTGGCGCCAGGCCTCGACCCCGTCTTCTTTGAAGTCCCTCGCCTCCCGCTTGTGTGATCCCCAGGTTGTCGGCCCTGGACACCTGATCCAGGTTTGTGATCGAGTGCTGATTTGCACGCGCTGTGGGGCCCACACAGTGCGACCGCAGAGGCTCTCAGTGGGCCTCACGCGAGCCTGCCTTGTCAAGGTTGAGGGAGTTCGGTCGGGAGCGGGGGTGTGTGGGACGCGGGGGGAGAGAGTCCAGAGAATGTTGCAACAGGCCCAGCGTGGCCGCCACCCCAAGACGGGAGAGGCGATCGGCCCGCTGCTCCTAGCCCCGATTGCCCCTGAGGCCGCGTTGCGCTCGCTGGCTAACGTCGGGACGGGGGTGGCGGACGGGGGGGACGGTGTCGGTCGTGGTGTCGAGGAGGAGGAGCGGCGGAGCACGGCGCCGCAGGCCTCTGCCGAGGGGCAGCGCAGGCCCGCGCCCACGGCTCCCCCCTCCCCCTCGGCCTCTGCGCCCCAGCAACAGCCCGAGTCTGGGGACTCGGACTAGCTGTGGCCCCACCTCGGGCGCGTGCCTGCGCCCTTTCCTTTCGCTCCGAGGCCCAGTCGGGATTCCCCTCTGCGCCCTCGGCCATTGCCCATTGCTCCTCCTCCTCCTCCTTCTGTCTTTTGCGGCGCTGCCGTCGACCAGGCCAGACGCAGCAGGGCATTCGGCCCCCGCCAGCAGCGGTGGCGTCAGAGGATGGACGACGACCACGAGTGCGACGACGACGACGACGACGACGACGACGACGACGACGACGACGACGACGACGACGACGACGACGACTACGATGTCCACGACGGGGGCGACGACGACGACGCCGCCGACGACGACGGCGACACCTCTGCGCGGGTGGTGTTTCTCGTTGCTTTTCTCTGTCCGCCCCCACAGGGGCTGCCGGGCAGTTTTTCGGTAAAAGTTGGTTTGGACGTCCGTGGACCGCCTGGCGTCAGGATCGGGAGGAGGAGGAGGAGGAGGAGGCGAAGGAGGACGAGGACGACGACGACGACGAGGAGGGGGAGGAGTTTTCTGGAGAAGGCGTTTTCGTCGTTGGTTTTTTGTATCAGTCCCCATGGGCTGCCGGGCAGTTTTTCGTTAAAAACCAGGCTGGGGTTCCCTCCGGCGGCGCTCTTGGGACCGCGTGGCGTCAGGGCGGGGAGGAGGAGAAGGAAGAAGAATTGGAGGAGGACGAGGACGACGAGGAGGACGAGGAGGGGGGCGAGTGGCATGGGCAGAGGCATGTCATGAGGTGGTCGCGTCTTCGTTTGTAACTCGACAGAGCGGTTCGGGTCTGCATGTTTGTGGTGTGGACACCTGTCTGGATCTCGTACGTGTAATGACTTGTTTTGATTCGGGACTGTGGTGGTGGCGACCGTTGTGTAGCCCATGGTGCATGGTGACACCTAGGTTAATGCGTCTTGTGTTCAAACGAGTCGGTTTGATTTCTTCTAGAATCTGTGGTGAGGGCACATGTATATCATGGTGTGCCGTCGTTTTGGTTTGAAGTCAGACGGGGAGGTACCGTCCTGCTTTCACGTGGTTTGATTTGGTATTGATTTTGCATGTACGTGGCTCCTGGCGTGTGTACGTCTCGTGGTCGGGTTTGGAGCCTCTGGGGGCCTCCTTGGAGGCTGTTTTGGGACCCATAAGGAGCCTCGTGTGCCAAAGGGTCCTACGGGAGGTTTGTCTGAAAAAACCAACTGTAGATCCCGTTGCTTAAGTTTGTAAGCACATGGCTTGGAGGCGTGATTATGGCGCGCTATTGCAATGTTAGTCGTGTTTCGTCCTGCATGTACTGTGTAAACAAGTGCTTGTTGACGTCGTCGTTCGTACGGGGAGCCGTGGTGTTGAATATCTATGACGTCATCGTTGATAATGGAACCTTGGAATGTCGTGGCAAGTTTTTCGGAGGTGTCTAGAGGCAGTCTGAGTCGTCTTGTGGTCCAGTATGGAGCCTCTTAGGGGCCCTCTAGGAAGTTGTTTTGGGATCTCTAGGGGGCCTCGTGGCGCTTCTTGAGGGCTTGTAATGTTGGCCTGGGCTTGTTCTGTAATTCGGTTGTTGGAGTGTCTGCGTTCTGGTTTGAAGTTCGATGGCAAGGTACCGTTCTGCATTCCTGTTGTTTGGTTGCGTCTGTAAATGGATCTCAGGCGCAGTGCGCTAGTGTGGCTAGTCGAGAATGCTTCAGAGGTGTTTTGGAAGCAATGTGAGGCGTCATTTGATTTGTTTTTGTGCCTCTCGGGGATCTCCTGGACGACATCTTCGGGGGGGCCCTTGGAAGCCTTTTAGGACCTCTTGGGGGGTTCCAATGTATGCTCAGGTCCGTCCTGTATCTCAGATTTAGGTGTCTGTTTTGTACGCGACCGTTTGTCCTGGCCGTGTCTCGGCGAAGGGTCCCCTGAGGTCTGCAGCTCCCCTGGGGGTTCGCCCCGGGTCGATTTTTGGCGGTGTCGGGCCCCCCATGAAGGCCCCCAGAGCTCGGGGGGTTAGTCGGGTTCAGGGGGGGGGGGGCCGCATTGAGAAATGTATTTCATCGCATGCCTGGAAAACCGCACTGACGGAACTCGGCCATTGATGCAGGGAAGGAGAAAGAAAGGGAGAAGGGGAGAGCAAGGCCACTTGTGACGACAATGTGGCGCAACGGGAACTGACCACATCTGCCCCTGGAAGGCCCCCGGAGTTGAGGGGGTAGTCGGGATCTCGGGGGTGTCCGGGGGAGCCCGTATTGAGGGAAAGACTACATCGCACGTTTGGGAAACCGCACTGACTGAACCCGGCCATTGATGCACTGAAGTACCCTGCAGTTGCGGTAAGGAGCGAGGGGACGGGGGGGGCAGGCGCGGTGCGCGGCTCTTGGTACCTAGTCGCCTCGCGACCCCCGCGACCCATCGGCTCTGGGAACTCGAACCCCACGCGACCCATAGGCCCTGGGTACCCGTTCGCCGACATGACAGAGTCGTAAGAAATGCACAACGGGAAGCTTGTCAGCGCTCGTGGCCGTCGGGGCGTCTGGGGCACGGCTTCTTGGGAGCCTCCAGGGGGGAATGCGCAACGAGAGGCTCGTCGGCGTTCGTGGCTTCGGGGGCGTTTGGGGCGGGGCCTCTTGGGAGCCCTCGGGAGATTAGTGGGGGCCTCTTGGGGTCCCCTGGTGCCTCTTGCGGCTTCTCGAAGGCCTCTCGGAAGCTTTCTGGGGTCCCTGGGGGCGCCTTGGAGGCGAAGGCCTGGAAATGTCAGGTCGGGAACTCTCTCTCTCTTGGCCCTCCTCTCGTGGCCGTCCCGGGGCTTTCTTGGGCCGTTTTGGGGCCTCTTGGGCTGTCTTGAGGCCGTCTTGGGACGTGTTGGGTTCCCCTTTGGGGCCTCTTGGGCTGTCCTGGGGTGATCTGGGGGGGCCATCGTGCCCTTTTGGACGCAGTGAGAGCTCAAGAAGCAACACATTTGACCAAAGGAATGCGGCGAACTTCTCTCTCGGGGCTCTCTTGGAGAGGCGTCTTGGGAGCCTCGCGGGGCGTCTTGGGAGCTTTTTGAGCCGTCTTGGGGTCTTCCAGGGCGTCGTGGTGCGAAATTTCGGAGTTCCTTGGGTCGTCCTGGGGGCGTTTTGAATCGGTCAGAGGCCGTCGCGACGCTTCCATGGGTGCCTCTTGGGGGCTTTTTGGGGCTGCCTGGGATGCGGCAGGGCTCCTCTTATGGGGGGGTGCCGGCGACCCGTGGGGCTTGTCCCTGTAAATTCACAGGTAGAAGGAATATGTCCCAGGGAATAGGACAAGTTTTGCTTCTTCGGGGCTCTCTGAACGGCCTCTTGGGGCGTCTTGGGGGCCTCGTGGGCCGTCTTCGGACCATCGAGGTTCCTCTTGGAGCGCTCTTGTGCTGTCTTGGGTCTCTCATGCGCCTCTCCGATGACCCCTCTGGTCGCTTGGAGTCTGCTCGCAAGGCCCGGCAAGGCGCTTTGGGAGGCCCGGAAGGGCCAGCGGACTTTTTCCAAGGGCGTCCTGGGGGCCGCCGAGACGTCCGAAAGGGCGTCCGGGGCGTCCTTGGGGGGGGGGGGGCCAGTTTGGGGTGGGGGGGGTCTAGGTAGAAAAATATAGGAATAGGAATGGACAGAGAGAGAGAGAGGGAGAAAGAGAGACTTGCAGCAGGTGTTCAAGAGCCGCTATGCTTGACGCACCTTCCGCACCCCCCAGCCCTGATGCTGGACAGGTGGCGCCAAGAAACAGGGACGTGAGAAGCTCGGACCCAGCAAATCAGATGATGCAGATGATGCTGATGATGATGATGATGATGATGATGATGATGATGATGATGATGATGGTGATGGTGATGGTGATGGTGATGGTGATGGTGATGGTGATGGTGATGGTGATGGTGATGGTGATGGTGATGGTGATGGTGGTGGTGATGGTGATGGTGATGATGATGATGGTGATGATGATGATGGCGATGATGATGATTATGATGATGATGATGATGATGATGATGGTGGTGGTGATGGTCATGGTGATGATGGTGATGGTGACGATGGTGATGACGATATTGATGTTGATGATGACGATGCTGATGATGATGAGGATGATGATGATGACGATGACGATGATGATGATGATGATGATGATGGCGATGGTGATGATGATGATGATGATGATGATGATGATGATGATGATGATGGTGGTGGCGACGATAATGATGATGATGATGATGATGATGATGATGATGGCGATGATGGCGATGATGATGATGTTGATGATGATGGTGGTGATGGTGATGATGGTGATGGTGACGATGGTGGTGACGATATTGATGTTGATGATGTCGATGATGATGATGACGAGGATGATGATGATGATGATGATGATGATGATGACGATGACGATGGTGATGATGATGATGATGATGATGATGATGATGGGATGGGATGGTGACGGTGACGGTGGTGGTGATGGTGATGGTGATGATGGTGATGGTGGTGGTAATGATGGTGATGACGATACTGGTGTTGATGATGATGCTGATGATGATGATGGGGATGATGACGATGACGATGACGATGACGATGATGATGATGATGATGATGATGATGATGATGATGATGATGATGATGATGATGATAGTGATGATGAGAAGGAGGATGAGGAGGAGAACGAGGAGGATGAGGAGGAGGAGGCGCGAAGAGCGAGGAGGCAGGTGAGGAGGAAGAGGACGACGAGGAGGGAGGAAGGGAGAGAGGAGCAGGAAGAGGAGTAGGAACAAGGGGAAGCACGTGAGGACGACGGTGAAGGGAGGGAGGGAGAGAGAGAGAGAGAGAGAGAGAGAGAAAGAGGAGAGAGCAGGAGGAGGAGAAAAAGCAGGAGCAGGAGCAGCGCGCGTCGGTGACCGCGTCGGGCGGTTGCGTCGGTGCGCACGCGGTCCGCTCGCCTCGGGGCGGCCCTCCCTCGGACTCGAGGGCCCCGGGAAGCAGGAGCAGGAGAAAAGAGGGGAAGTAGTGCAGGAGGCTGTCGGGCGTGCATCTGCTCATTGCTACGCTAGTCCAGTGATGGCCTCCCCAGACCGACGCTTCACGCAGCTCATCATGTCCAGCTCTCTATGGCAATTCCGACACCGCGCCCTCTCGGCCTATCCGGGTGGCGCTGCTCGCAGGGGGCGCGCGGGAGCCCGCACCGTGCGGCACACAGTGTCTTCAAGCTGCGCGGGCCTGTGGGAGCCGGCCGTATCACATGACGCGCTTTTTCGCGTCGTGCCGGGGTGTCTCTCCTTTTGTGTTCGTCGTCGTCTTCCTCCTCCTCCTCCTCCCGTCCTCTTCTTCCCCTCCTCTTCCCGTCTCTCCTTGTGTTTGTCACCGTCGTCCTCCTCCCGTCTCTCCTTCTGTTCGTCGCCGTCGCCCTCCTCTCGTCGTCGTCCTCCTCCCGTCCTCTTCTCTTTGAGGCATGTTGGGGGTCTCTTGGGGGCCTCTCGATTGCTCCTTGGGCCGTCTTGGGGGGCTCCTGGGCAGCCTGGCGCTTTCGAAGTCCGTCTTGGGGGTCTCTCTGGGCTGTTTTGGGGGCCCTCTTGGGGCCTAGAAGGTCGTCTTGTGGGTCTGTTGGGCCGTCTTCGAGCCCCAATACTGAGATCATCTTGGGCCACTGGGGGGCCCTCTTCGGGGCCTCTTGGGCCATCCTGGAAGCCGTCCTGGGCCCACAGAAGTCCTAGATGGCGAGGACACGAAGACCGCGCAACGACAAAAGGCGATGATCTGGGCCTCTTCGGGCCCTCCTGGTGATCCTCTTGGACCCTTCTTGGGCAGCACAAAGGGCCCCTGGGGCTGTATTGAGGCCAGCCTGGGCCGCCTTGGGTCCGTCTTGAAAACATGTTGGGCCAGCTGTGGCATCCTGGGAGCTCCTGCGCGCTCCAGAGGGGCGTCGAGGCGCCCGGGGGGCCTTGCGATGAGGGGAGGCGGGTGGCGACGCACGCAGCCCGGCGAGATGAGAGGCGGGAGGTCTCTGAGAGGGAGGAGGAGGAGGAGGAGGAGGAGGAGGAGGTGTACCAGTGTAAAGCCAAGAGTCATCAACGATGTTGGAATTTTAACCCTCCCTACAAGCTCCCTCTTCACAGGCCCCCACAACGGTTCATTTCCATTGAGGGAACTGCCTCGCTGGAAGGCTACCGTTCGAAGATCCTGAAGCATGCCGAAACATTGTTCTCGGGATTTGAACGCCACGTATGAACCTGACTGCTGCGTCTTGATGATCCGGAATCGTACCAGAGCGCCATTTGGGGGATTTCAACACCGCGACTCAACATAACTGTTGCACCCGCATAAGCCTGAACCTTCCTAAACATCATTTCTGGTGCACTGATCATGGGAATCCGTGAAGCTTTTGCAAATGTCGCAAACGAATGTGCGCGGCGCTCAGGCGAGAGCCACATTTTGAAAAGGAACCGCCCTCAATCCGTGAAACTCTTACAAATTGTTAAAACGAACATGCGCGGCGCTAAGGCGAGAACCACATTTTGAAAACCATCCGCCCTCCATCTGTGCAACTGTTCCCACTTCTTAAGCTTCAGAGTCATGAATGGTGAGGAAGTCTTAGGCGAAACGCCCGGCCCGCCCTAAAAACTTGCTTTGGGGTGCGACAGGGAGGAGTTATCTATAAGGAGAAGGAATGGTGGAGGAGGGTGGTGGTTGTACGGTGTTGGTTAAAGTATGTTCCTGGGAGGCTTCAGACCTTGGAGGATTCCTCATCTGATTGGGCGGCGGTGATATCCATGGCCGGTCCACGGCCCGATCCACGATTCAATCCAAGGTATGGAAGCCAGTGGATTTCCAATCATTGGAGTTCCGCTGGCTTCCATGTCCTGGATTATTTGATCGCTTCGCTCATTCCGCCAGCCCGTATTGTGCCCTCGAAGGCGTTTGGGCTTTTGGGGACCTTTTGGGGTCCTTGTTGGGGGTTTCTTGGGGGCGTCTTGGGTTTCTGTTGAGGAGCCGTTTGGGAGCTTCTTGGGGGCCTCGTGAGAGCCTTTGGGGGGCCTCCTGGGGCTTCAGAGGGGCCTCTTGGCGCCCCCTGGGGGCTTCTTAGGGCCGAGGGCTCGAAATGTGGTTTCGTGTTCCCCCTCTGGGGCTTCTCTCAGAGCGATCTTGGGGTCCTCTTGGGCCGTCTTGGAGGCCTCTTGGGCAGTCGTGGAACCCTCTTGGGCCGTCTTGGGGCCGTGTCGGAGGCCTCTCGGGCCTCTTAGGGCGATCTTGGGGGCCTCTTGGGCCGTCTTGGGGCGTCGCGATGCCGAAAACGTGGAAACGCCAACATCTCCCCAAAACCTAAGAAAAAAAAAGAAAAAAAAATGAATTGTGCCTCTTTGGGCCCTCTTGGGAGTGCTCTTGAAAGCCTCGTGGGGCGTCTGGGGGCTATCTCGAGGGCCTTGAGGGGGACTCCTGGGGCTTCAAAGGGGCCTCTTGGCGCCTCCTGGGGGCTTCTTAGGGCCGAGGGCTTGACATGCTGTTTCGTGTTCCCCCTCTGGGGCTCCTCTCAGAGCGCTCTTGGGGTCCTCTTGGGCCGTCTTGGAGGCCTCTTGGGCCGTCTTGGAACCCTCTTGGGCCGTCTTGGGGCCGTGTCGGAGGCCTCTCGGGCCTCTTAGGGCGATCTTGGAGGCCTCTTGGGCCGTCTTTGGGCGTCGCGATGCCGAAAAGGTGGAAACGCCAAAATCTCCCCAAAACCTAAGGAAAAACAATGAATTGTGCCTCTTGAGGCCCTCTTGGGAGTCTCTTGGGGCTCCTTGGCGGCGTCTTGGGGGCCCCCAGGGCCTCTTGGGGGGCTCTTGGAGGCCTCTTAGGGCGGGAGGGGGGGTAGTCGATTGCGGCTCCCCCCTCGGAGGCCACGATCCTCGTGAGGGGTGTCGAAAAATGGCCCTCCCCTGGAGTGCTCTGGTGGCTTCTCCCGGGACCTTGCCGGGGTACTTTTCGTCCAGGGACCCCCAGGGGCCGCACTGCGCTCGCGAACTAGAAATATTGTAAACCAGTTACCGGAGATCATAGCACGCCTCTGGCCCGTTGTGCCGGCGAATTTGTCCTATGGTTTCTTATCCAACGCCATCACCGTAGTCATTGCATGAGGGATACAAGCCTTGAGAAGAGAAACATGCACCACGACCACCACCACCACCACCACGAACACCACGACCACGACCACGACCACGACCACGACCACGACGACGACGACGACGACGACGACGACGACGACGACGTCGACCGCGACGGCGACGACGGAGACGAAGCGCGCTAACGACCCGCCCCGAAACATGGATTTGGGAGAGGGCCCACCCCTCGAGGTCTGGCACGAGGCACACCGTGGAGCGGTGCCGCGGCCTCCCCCCGAGCGCAGCCCCCCCCAGAGCAGAATTTTCGAGCGGGCCACATCAGGCCTTGCTGAGCCTGGGGGCGCGTTTCGGCACCTGCTCCCCCGGCCTCTTGGCATCGCTCGGAGGTGTGCATTTTTTCTCGGCGAGGGCCATCGAGGAGCAGATTGGATCATCTCACGGAAAGAGAAGCGCACGAAATGGAAAAAGACACGGGGAATGGACGTCCGAGCGATGGCGAGACCTCGTCAGGGCCGCCGACAAGGGGCAGGGCGGCGTTGGCCGACGCATCCCCGAGCTACTCTGAGCGCCGCGGCTCAGAGAGAAGGGAAGCCCGACAGACGACGAACGGACGGACGGACAAGCAGGCGGCGTGCAATGCTTGGAAATTCGAGGGAGGCGTCACTGCGGAAGGGAGACATGTCCCGAGCAGAGCAACATGCACCACGACCACGACGACGACGACGAAGACAAGAAAAGTGGGAGGAGGGAGAAGAGAGGAGGGGGGCAGAGGGAAGAGGGAGAAGAGAGGAGGCGGAGGAGGGAAAGATAAGGAAAAGGAAGGAAACAAGGAGGAGGAGAAGGAGGAGGAAAAAGGAAGGAAGAACAGGAGGAGCAGGAGTAGGGGAAGGACGACTCCGTCGTCGCATTACCCATCACCACCATCGACCGCCTTCTCCGTCGGCCGTCGTCGTCTCCAACGCCGTCGCCGCCGCCTTCGGCCCCTCAGACCCCCGAGGCGTGGACGACGGGAAGCTGGGAGACGCGGCAGCGGCAAGCGCGGCGGAGGGCGTTGGCGACCCAGCCCATGGCGTCTTCCACTCGAAGCCAAAGGCTCTTGAGCCGGCGGCCGCGCCGACGGCGGCGCCAACGGCCGCGCCGACAGCCGCGCCAGCAGCCGCGCCGACGGCCGCGCCGACGGCCGCGCCAGCAGCAGCGCCGACGGATGCGCCGACGGCCGCGCCGACGGCCGCGCCGACGGCCGCGCCGGCGGCCGCGACGACGGCCGCGCCGACGGCCGCGCCGACGGCCGCCGCGCCGACGGCTGCGCCGACGGCTACGCCGATAGCAGCGCCCGCAGCCGCGCCAGCGGCCGCGCCGACGGCCGCGCCGGCGCCCGCGCCGACGCCGGTGCCCGGGCCGGGAAGAGGCCGAGGGACGCCAACCCGCTACCCGCTCCGAGCCCACCTCTTGAGGCACAGGGGCCGTTGCGCCCACGCACACCGCCTTTGTTTGGAGGGCGCGCCCGTCCACGGATCTGGGGGCCCGGGCTGGAGTGGAGTAGTGGCAGGATGAGGAGGAGGAGGACGAGGTGGCGGAGGAGGATGAGGAGGAGGAGGGATCTGGAGCCGCGGGAAAGCAGCCATGGCCCATGGCACCGCCAAGATAAGCACGACGGCATTTTGTTGAAAGCGCTTTTGCAGGCCCGCTGTGGGCCCCTGCCGCAGCCATCAAGACATGCTCGCGGAGTTTTTTGTTTAACAAAACAAAAAATAAAACACGACGGGCATCTTGGTCATGGCCATCTTGGTCATAGTCCCCGTGTTTCTCACCTCGATTAGAGACTCCATTCTACCACTTGCCTCAGGGCCCTCTTACCACTCGCAAGCCCAGACATGCTCGCGTCGTGACAGAGTCACGACGGACAACTTCTGGGCCGCCTGCGGCATCCCCCATGGACCCTCGCCGGGCCCCAGGGCCGTCAAGCACGGCTCGGGACGAACGCGTGGCCTTGGGGGAAGGGTCGGAATTTCCAGGGGTGCCTGGCATGTTATATGTATATGAATATATACATATATATATGTATGTAATAGCACATAGCATCATCATCATCATCATCAGCATCATCATCAACATCATCATCATCATCATCATCATCATCATCATCATCATCATCATCACCATCATCATCAGCAACATAATGATAACAATAATGAGAACAACAAAAATAATAAGCATAATCATACTAAGTATCAGCATCCTAATTATTATAATACTACTAATAATGACATTAATACGAACAATAAGAAGAATAAGAATAATAATACTAGTAAAAGTAATACGAACAATCATGAAATAGTAGTATGAATAAGAATGTTCATCATAATAGTGATAATACGGATGATAGTCATAATAAGTATAACAATTGTAAGACTAGTAATAATAGTCCTAGTAATATTAATGATACGAATAATAATAACAATAATAATAATAGTCGTAATAATAGTAGTAATAATAATAATAACGGTAGTAATAACAATAATTAGTCGCAGGACTCTTCGGGCCCTGCCTCGGGCTCTTCCTCGGGCGAGCCTCGAAGCGCGGGCGCCGTCTGGGGGTCAGCGCGGAATCCCGCTCAGTGTGTGAGGGTTCCTTTTGGCTGTGGGTGCACAGAAGGCAGATTTCAGGTAGGCCGCAGGTGCAGAGGCAGCTGATGGGTGGACTGCAGCTGGTGCTCAGTCGGGCATGTCCCTTTACAAGAGGAATATTCGAGAGTAGGCAAATAAATGGTCTGGGGGCATGCCCGACCTAAAGCTGGTGGGCAGAGGTTAATGGATATCAGGCAGATTGGCGCTGGCCGAGACACTTGTCGACCATCGCTACACTGCCGATGTTTTGATTTTTCCCTTACGGGGTCCCCAGAAGTCCCCATGAGCAAGTCTTTCATCCCAGAATTGGCCAGAAACCTCCCGTCGCGTTATTTTCGCGACGCCAGCACGTCTGGATACGATCCGTTTTGCCGCCAGCGTGTAGCCACGGACAGCAACGCCCGCTTGCTGCGCACCTCCCTCCTCTAAGGGACCTCTCGGCCTTCGGAGGTCGTCTTGGGGCCCTCTCTGGGCAGTCGTGGGCCCTTTTTGAAGCGCTGCCGGGCCGTCGTGGAAGTCTGCGGAGCTGTCTTGGGAGCCTCTTGGGCCTCCTTGTCGGCGGCGAGTCTGAGGGGGAAGTGCAAGAGGGCGGGCCCTCTCAGAAGGCCCAGAAGTCCCCAGGCCTTCTGAGAAGTTTTCCAAACCTTCCCCGAAGATGCAGAAAATTGTTCAGGAGGCGCGAGGGCTCCTGACAAGTCCCGCCGCCTTCTGAGAAGGCCTTCTCCATCTCACTTCCCCCCCCCTCGCTCGCCGCCAATCTTGGGAGCCTCCTTGGGGCCCTCTTGGGGCTGTCCTGCGGGCCTCTCGAGGGCTCTCTTGGGGCTCTGTCTTGGGGCCCTCTCTGGCCAGTCGTGGGTCCCTCTTATGGGCGCTGTAGGGCCGTCGTGGAGGCCGATGGGGCCGCATTGGGGGTCTCTTGGAGGCCTTTTGGGGGGGGGCCCTCTTGGGGCCGTCCCTGGGGAGGGGCCGGCGCCCGCCTGAACCGCGGGAGAGCGGAGGGGTTTGACGTCGGCGGCGCGCGGGGGGCGCGAGCATCGACCACACGTCAGAGTGACCTTTCGCCGGAGTGACCCCCGGTGCGGGCCCAACTGGGCCCCCCGATCGCCGAACGCGATGCGGGAGTAGCGTGTGTGGTTCCCCCGCGGCCCCCAAAAAAGCCGCGCGCCAAAGGTCACGCTGACCCAGGGTCGTCGCCCTTTGCCTGTAGTCGAGAAGGGCTGGCAGCACCCCGGAGCTTCCGGGATCCTCCTCCTCCTCCTCCTCCTCCTCCTCCTCCTCCTCCTCCTCCTCCTCCTCCTGCTGTTCCTCCTCCTGCTCCTGCTCCTGCCCCTGCCCCTGCCCCTCCTCCTCATCCACCACCACCTCCTTCTCCTCCCTCCCTCCCTCATCATCCCTCCT
>CAUYUJ010018685.1:173913-197978 GCA_963575745.1 Prorocentrum cordatum | reverse complement strand
GACGGCCCCTGGACTCCCAGGGAGCGACTCGACCGAAACATTCGGAGTGGATCCCGCCGCGGCGATGAGGACCCCCCCGGAGACTTTCAATTGCCCCACCGAGGAACCTCACATACTCATAATACGTTTGGGGTCATGATCGCTGAATTGGAACATGTGGGCGTTATGCTGGTGGCCGTTGCCCCGCCGATACCGTTGGTGACGTCGACGTACCCTACCAAACACTGTCTCCTTGCATCCTCAGCGCCCCGTTTACGCGGCAACTCTTCGCATTTGGTGAATAGCGTCTCAGGCCACCAATTCATCAAATGTCGGTGGTCAGCATGAAATGCGAATTGAACCAAAACTGTCCCATGCCTGACGGGTACCTTACCTTTGACGGAAAGTCACCGCCGGTCGCCCGCGTTCACAGATCCAGCGGTCTGAGCCGGCATGAACCAGGGTGGCTACAATTTTCGATGATGATGATACCGTCCCCCCCGCTTGCGTTCCCCTGTGGCCTCGAGAATAGGCTACGCGCGGTGGGCCCTGGGACGCCGCACCCCGTGCGCACCCCGTGTGGTGTCGCGAAAATGCCACGCGTGCTATGCCCTACGCGACTGGCGTGCATAACGGCCGCGCTAAAAAGACCACCGCCTGCGAACCCCCTTATGGTGTCCGCTGGCCCCTTGTGGGTCTCTAGGCGTGTGAGATAGTTCCCCCCCCATCACCCCCCCCAGGGGCCCCAAACCGGAGATTTGACCCCCCCCCCGGGGCCCGGCACGAGCGCGCCACGGGGCTGTTTTGGGCCCACGAGGGCCTCAAGACGAGCCAAGAAGGCCCCAAGAGGGCTCCAAGACGCTCCACGAGGGCCCCGAGATGCCAAACGAGCGCTCCAAGACGTCCAAGATGGCCCCAAGACGAGCCAAGAGGCCTCCATGACGGCCCAGGAGGTCCCAAAGAAGCCTCCCCAGCGGGGCCCGAGAGGCTCAAATTGTTGATGTTCCATAGTGTTTTGGGTGTTTGGGGCCTTTTCGCCGTTTCGGCTTCCCGACGCTCCAAGACGGCCCAAGAGGCCCCGAAGACCGCCCCAAAACGGCCCAAGAGGCCCCCACGACGGCCCCAAGACGGCCCAAGATGGCCCCAAGACGGCCCAAGAGGTCCCCAAAAGGGCCCAATAGAACTCCAAGACAGCACCAAGGGGGATCAAGCGGACAACCAGAAATTAAAAAAATCTAGCTGTCCGCCCCCAGGAGCCACACGGAGGCCCCAAGAGTGCCCCAAGAGGCCGTCAGAGGCCCCCAAGAGGCCCCCAAGACGCCCCAAGGAGCCCCCAAGAAGTCCCCAGGAGGCCCCCACAAGACCCTTTTCGCATTTTCGCCGTTTCGGGATCCCGACGCTCCAAGACGGCCCAAGAAGCCCCGAAGACCGCACCAAAACGGCCACAGAAGCCCCCAAGACGGCCCAAGACGGCCCAAGATAGCCCCAAGACGGCCCAAGAGGCTCCCGAGACGGCCCCCTGGACGTGCCGCGAGATGCCGACACACACACACACACACACACACACACACACACACACACACACACACACACACACACACACACACACACACGCGCACACACGCACACACGCACACACGCACACACGCACACACGCACACACGCACACACGCACACACGCACACACGCACGCACGCACACACGCACACACGCACACGCACCACCCACTCACACACGCACACACACACGCACGCACGCACGCACGCACGCACGCACGCACGCACGCACGCATACACACAATATACCTCTAACCCATAACCCATACCTATACGACCACCCTGCGGGTGATAAGGAGGTTGGGGGGGGGGGGCCAGCAATGGGCAACAGTGGTGAATGTTGTTGTGACAATGCCAGTGGAGATAGTTGCGTTGCCGCTCGCATCATCATCATCATCATCATCATCATCATCATCATCATCATCATCATCATCATCATCATCATCATCATCATCATCGTCGTCGTCGTCGTCGTCATCATCATCATCATCAGCATCAGCATCAGCATCAGCATCAGCATCATCATCATCATCATCATCATCAGCATCATCATCAACGTCGTCATCATCATCACAATCATCATCACCATCATGGCCATCATCACCATCAGCATCGCACAATCGATCTCACATTCGGTCTCACTATCGATATCACAATAGATCTCACAATCGACGTCATCATCATATGATCATCATCATCATCATCATCATCATCATCATCATCACACGATCACCAACATCATCATCATCATCATCATCAGCATCATCATCATCATCATCATCATCATCATCATCATCATCATCATCATCATCATCATCATCATCATCATCATCATCATCATCATCATCATCATACCATCATCATCATCATCATCATCATCATCATCATCATCATCATCATCAACATCATCATCATAATCATCACGTCATCATCGGGACACCAACGGGACACCGAAGGGACACCAGCGGGACACCGGCGGGACACCGCGCGGCACCGGCCGCCCGGTCAAGGTTCTTTTGCCCCGGCCGCGCCTCAGCCACACGGGACACCAGCGGGACACCGGCGGGACACCGCGGGGCACCGGCCGCCCGGTCAAGGTTCTTTTGCTCCGGCCGCGCCTCAGCCACAGGAGACTTTCTCTCGCCCGCCCACGCAGCTTCGCCTCGCCCGCACGGCACGCACGAACACGAAACCGAAATCGATTTTCCGGTAGGGGGGCTCTCCGTTCCACTTTGATCTCACCCCCCAGCCTCCGAACCCTGAGCCTCCTCTTTGAGGCCTCCTTCTCCTCCTCCTCGCCCTCCGTCTCCACCACCTCCTTTTCCTCCCCGTCCTCCTCTTTCTCCCCCCACCCTCATGCTCATCCTCCTCAACCTTTTCCTCCGTCTCCTCCTCCTCCTCCTCCTCCTCCTCCTCCTCCTCCTCCTGTGCGATTCTGCCCCCCCCCATCCTTTGCCTCGGCCCCCCCATCCGTCTCTCCCCGTCCTCCTTTTCTTCCTCAGCACGTGCGCCCGATCGGGCATCATGTGCCCGATCGGGCGCACGCGGTCTGCCCTGCGCACCAAAAAAACACCAAACAAACAAAAAAACAAGGGGTCGGCGGATGTGGCGTAAGCCTATAGAATCGAACGAATATCTCGCCTGCTATGCCCTGCGCGACCAGCATGCGTAGCGGCCGCGGTCCAACCAAAAACACCCCCTGCGCACCCCATATGTTGTCGAGAAAGTGTCACGCCTGCTATGCCCTGCGCGAATGGTGTGCGTAGCGGCCGCGCTCAGAGACAAGCCCCTGCGCATCCCATATGGTGTCGAAAAACAGACACGCCTGCTATGCCCTGCGCGACCAGCGTGCGTAGCGGCCGGGCTCAGCGCAAACCCACGGTGTCGAGAAAGTGCCACGCGTGCTGTGCCCTGCACGACCGGCGTGGGTAACAACCGCGTTCAGAAACCACCCCCTGCGCACCCCCACGGTGTCGAGAAAGTGCCACGCGTGCTGTGCCCTGCACGACCGGCGTGCGTAGCGGCCAAATTGAGACCACCCCTTGCGCACCCCCCATGGTGTCGAAGAAGAGCCGCGCTCGCTGTTCACTGCGCGACGGGCGCGTATAGCGGCCGCGCTCAACGACCACCGTATGGTGTCGAGAAAACACCACGCCTGCTGTGCATTGACAGCTCGGTCTGGACGTGGCGCGTACGTCTTAGGTGTGTGATGCAGTAAGCACGCCAGGCGTGCTGGCGTTGTTAGTTTGTGCGTGTGCGCAAGTGTGCCTACATGCGTGTTTTGTGTATTGTGTGATTAATTCGCGCATGTGTATGATTCGTGTGCGGTTGTCGGTGAACGCGTGTCTCAATGTGGGTGTAGGATACAGCCAACGCGCCAGGCGCGCACTGGCGTTGTATGGTGTGTCTGCGGGTGTGCACGTGCGTGCGGCTGTATGTAAACGCGTGCCTCATGAACACGCCGCGCATGTGTAGCGAGTGGTTGAGAGTAAACAGGAAAAGGAGGAAGACAGGAGATGAGGGAGGTGAGGAAGACGCGGGTGCGACGCGGGAACAAGAAAAACTATAACCCCGCAAACACATCAGTCTGCGAACTTTGATCCTTGGACCTCCTCTGTCGTTGCGATTAATTCACGGTTGATTACTTCACTCCACAGGGGCCGCGGCCGCCGTTGCGGTCGCGCCCATGGCTGCGGCCGCGGTTCGGAGGGCGGGGGGAACTACAGCGAATCATGTCGTTTGGATTTGTCTCTTTCAACCGCGGCCGCGGCCGCGACTTCAATCGGCTGCGGCCGTGACTGGAATGGGCGGTGGCTTAGTTCTCCCACCCGCGGCCCCAGCTGGCCTCAGCGGGCGAATGTCCACACAGCCTTTGTTTCTGCGTCGCCCCGCCATGGCGCGAGGGTCTCGGGCAGCAACTCATGCGCAGCAAAAGGCGACGCCGAAATCTCAGGAAATCTGTACTCGACAAGGTGACAACTTGCGTTTGTCACGGCAATCCTTTTGCTCACCGCACCCCACGTTTAAGCGTGGGCGCGGCCGCAAGAATCCCCCCGCAAGACTTCGAACGCGTGGAAATATGCACGCAAAGTGGGACTGGGGGGGGGGGCAAAAGCACCTTGAACGCAACATGTTAGCAACGCCCGCAAAACTTCACCGCCAACAGTACTCTCCAGCAAAGTGCGGAATTGCCTCAGGATGTATTTGTCATCGGCCACCTCTTCCTCCGCTTCCTCCCCTCCTTACTCCGTACAAGCACGACGTGTCCCTTGCATGCCGTAGTCGTCCTCCACATCTGCGCGCACTGTACCCTCCGTCCTTGCACCTGCCGTTACCCTAAGGGGTCGGGTCCTTGGTAGTGGGTGGCGTTTTCAGTTCAACGGTGCGCCCATGATGCTCATCATCAAGGTCCACGGTGGACTGGGCACCAGCCGAATCACAGCTGGTTTCTGGATGTCGTTGTTCGCGGTAGGCGATGCGGCATTCTTGGCAGGCTGCAGTTCCCCTTCGTAACTGTTGCTCCACCTTTTTCTCATCCTGCCCCTCCCCACCAACACCTCCCCTTTGCAAGACAGGTTGTTCAACATTGTTCGGCCGCGGTGTAAAAACACCCGCACGTGCGCATCGGCATGTGCAAGCCGGCGGCAACATCATGGCCCGGTAACCATGCAATTCTTGAGCGTTCCCACGTACGCGGCACTGCAACAAGTTTGCGGTATAAATCCCACCAGCCCTCTGGGCGTAGGTGGTCTAACGATGTTCTTTCCTCTTCCTAGAACCCCTCTTCCCCTTCGGGGAGGGGTGTATCACTGTTCCCTATTAATAAGCACCCCCTCCCCCAGGCGACTGGGGGCCAACCAGGGTCCATGCCGACCCCCCTGTAAAAAACAAAACAAAACGCACTCTGCCTCCAAATTCGGAACATGCGCAGCCAACCCTATGCGACCCCCCCCCCAAACATCCCTGTCAAAAAGCAATACAGAGTACACTTGGCGGCGGCGGGCGGCGGTGGCGGCGGCTGCGGCGGCTGCGGCGGCGGCGGCGGCGGCGGGGGCGGGGGCGGCGGCGGCGGCGGCGGCGGCGGTGGCGGTGGCGGTGCGGCAGCGGCTGCGGCGGCGGTTTGGCAGCGGCGGCGGCGGCGGCGGCATGCGCGGCGGCGGCGGCGGCGGCGCGGCGGCGGCTGAGGCGGCAGCGGCGGCGGCGGCGGCGGCGGCTGCGGCGGCGGCGGTAGCGGTGGCGGCAGCGGCTGCGGCGGCGGCGGCGGTTTGGCAGCGGGGGGCGGCGGCGGCGGCGGCGGCGGCGGCGGCGGCTTGGCCCCCAGTAGCTGCCCATCCCAAGACGACTGCTGAATATGCTGAGGCTCGGGCCAGACTCGGGTGCTACGTATGTGTTGGGAGGGCGGGTGGGAGTGAGCGAGACGGATTGCGGGCGGGGAGGGGGTAACTTGACCCGTCCCCCTACCCCCTCCACTGGACCTGGACCTGGAGGTGGCAGAGGGTCCTCTTTTGCTCAAGATGGCTCCAAGAGGGCCTCCGATGCACCAGGATGGCCTACAAGATGACTCAAGATAGGGCAGCATGGCTCAGGATAATTCACAACATGCCTCCAAGAGGCCCCAAGAGGGCCACAAGACGGTTCCAAGTGCTCTCGGAGACCCCTCAGGACCCCCGAAAAAACCTAACAACCTTCAAAACCCTAAGGAGCATCGATGGTTGTTGTCTTCTCGCCGTGTCGCTTCCGACGCGTTTCTGAGGCCTCAAGTTGGCCCCAAGATTGTCCAAGAAGGCACCACGAAGGGCCCAAGAGGCCCCCAAGACGGCCCCAAAGGCCCCCAAGAGCGCTCCAAGAGGGCCCCAAGAGCGCCCAAAAATACGGTGTTGAGGGCCCCAGAGGGGGGAAACAACATAAAGGAACCCTCATCTTTCGATCGATGGCCTCCACGATGGGACCAAGAGGTGCTCCAGGACTCCCAAGAGGGCCCCACGAGAGCCTCAACAGGGTCCAAGAAGCGCCCCAAGGGGCGCCAAGACGCCCCAAAAGAGCCCCAAGAGGACCCCACGACCCCTCAAAGAGCCTGAAGAAAGCCCCAAGATGCCCCCAAATATCCACCCCCCCAAAGGACCCCAGGACCCCCCAAAACAACTATTCCTCCTCCTCCTCCACCTCCTCATCCTCCTCCTCCTCCTCCCCCTCCCCCTCCGCCTCGTCATCTTCCTCCCGTCGCCCCCACAGGGGCTCCAGAGATGCCCGAAAGGGCTCGCCAGTGCCACCGCCTTGTTCCCAGAGGTCTCTCAGTTTACCCTCTGGTTGCCCGCTGCGTTTCACTATATGCGTTTCTTCCTCCCGTTTCCAGTCAGCTCTCATGGGCAGTGTTTCTTCCTCCTCCTCCTCCCCCTCCTCCCCCTCCTCCCCCTCCTCCTCCTCCTCCTCCTCCTCTTCCTCCACCACCTCATCCTCCTCGTCCCCCTCATTGTCCTAGAGAACCCCAAGAAGGTTCAGGAAGCGCCCCGAGGGGCGCCAAGACGCCCTAAATCTCCAACCTCGCCGTGCAGACGCATTTCGTTGTTGTGCAAATCATTACCGCATGTTCGATCTTCGACCGTGAGCGGGTTCCAATAAGAAACCAAAGATTTTACAAACTTCCGGCTTCTCTCCGGGAGACCATGGATCCTGTAATCCGGGAGGCCATGGATTCTGTAATTGTACACGGAATGCACTTACAGGTTCCCATACCAATTTGAATTACCTCGCCGCAATCCATAACGAAAAGAACGCCGTATGTATCCAAATTACGTCTGCATAATAAAACGACCCGGATCACATATAAGCCGACGATGGTTCCTGTACAAGCCAACATTGTATGCGAACTAACAACCGTACTCGAACGATATTTCCGTGGGACGGATTTCCCATTCCGCAAAGTTAGGACGACGAACCGTGTGGTGCGGATTCGGTGCGTATGGTCTGTGATTCGGTGCGTGTGGTCTGTGATTTGGTGTGTGCGGTCTGTGATTCGTCGTATGCAGTTTGTGATTCAGCGCGTGGTGTCTGTGATTCGTCGCGTGCGGTCTGTGATTCAATGCGTACTGTCTGTGATTCGTCGCGTGCGGTTTGTGATTCAATCTGTACTGTTTGTGATTTGTCGCTTGCGGTCTGTGATTCAGTGTGTACTGTCTGAGATTCGGCGCGCGCGGTCTGTGATTCGCCGCGCGCGGTCTGTGATTCAATGTTTGGTCTGTGATTCGGAACCTGCCGCCGCCAAGATGGCCCCAAGAGGCGTTCGAGGGTTTCTAAGAGGCCCCCATAATGATTCCAAAAGCGCTCCAACAAGCATCCGAGAGGCATCCCAAACCCCCAAACGGCTTCAGAGAGCTGAAGATGACCTCCAAGATGGTCCAGATAACCCAAGCTAGCTCGCAAGATGCCCCAAACGGCCCCAAGACCGCTCGAAGACGGCCCGAGATGGCCACGGAATGTTCCCAAGCCTTCATCGTTGATTGGCTATGTGTGTCTCTCTCTTCCCCTGTCAATTCTCATGGGGCATCGTATCTGGATGGGCTGGTGGAGATAAGAGAAGCGTTAAGAATTGTACGTATGCTGGCTGCGCTTGTTGTCCTGACCCCCGTCCTCCTTAAAGTCGCCTGCCATTTGTCACCCTTCTGCTGGCTGTACCTTTGAGGTTGCTGCCCGATGGCAGGCAATAGCTATCCGTCTGGCTGTGGTTCTCTGTCTGACTGAGAATATTCTGCCGGCTGTAGCTGCTCTGTAGATTGGCCCTGTGATTTGCCGCCTTGGCTGCTCTGCGGGCGGTTCCTTCCTCTGCCCCAGCTTACCGATCAACCTTTCTAAAAATGCGTCGTCATCACCCTTCTTCATCATCATCGTTCGTCGCGTCATTTGGCTTCCTAGCCTCCTCCTCATCATCATCTGCCCCCCACCAGGACAGCAACCACTGTTGCCTTCTCTGCCTCCGTCCCCTCCTCGGGCTGCTGTTGCCCCTTTCGGCAATTCAGGAATCGTGCCTTCCTCGTCGTTCCCCGCCTCCATCTTTGCAACAAGCTGTAGATAGCGCTCGCCGCAGCCGCAACTTTCGCGGTGAATGTAGCTTTTCTCAAGGCTGTGGCCCTCGTTATGGCTGGGGCACACCGGCAGGCTGTAGTGTGCCTTTGGACTTAAGCTTCCCCCTAACTCAAGCTCTCTGCGTGATTGCGACTCCACTTCGGGACGTGGCTCTCGTTTTTTGCTGAGATCATCCTGTGGTCCTTCGCGTTCCTTCAGGCTGTGCTGATGGCTCACCGCCAAGGTAAAATGTTGGCCGGCGTCACTGTAGCACGGGTTGTGGCTGTAGCTGTCCTTCGAGCTGGAGCCGTCGTTGCGGCCTTGGTTCTCCGGCATGCCGTGGCCCTCCGCGAAGCTGCACTTCCGCGGCCATCTGCGCCAAGCGGCACACGGCTTCGTCAACCGCGTCCTACTCGAGGGCCTCGCTGTCGATAAAATGTTAGGTGCCTTCGTCATGCGTCAGGACTGCTCGCAGTATTTCAGCGAAGTGCGCGAAGGTATCAAGGATGCTGCCTGTCTGTCCTCCTCGTCCTCCTCATGCGCAACCAGGAGGTCGCATGCAGCCATGGGGTTGCCGAAGGCCTTCCTGGTCTCTCCATGATCGTCGTCCTTCGAACTTTCCCTCAGCCTGCATTCTTCTCAACCTCTCATCCGCGGCCTGGCCCACTGAGGAGTCCCGCTCGCGCAGGGTGTGCCGCGCCGCCTCTTCAATGTGTCGTGGTTGCCTACCTCTGGGTTCCTCTCCGCTCGCCCTGGTACTGGCCTCCCTTCCCGCTGGGGAAGATGTTCCCGTCCATCAGGCCAGCGACGTGGTTAATCTCACGTTGCATTAGACGGGTCCCAACCAGAACCCAACCATCCTGGCCTGCCGCGTCTCGCAGAGCCTTCTTTCCAAGTTGCATTGATCGCTGGATTCCTGGACCGTGTAAACATATACACATCCTGGACCCAGTTGTCTTCGGTGCCTCTGGCCCTATGGCCTCTACTGCAGCATAACGTTCTTTGCTTGAGTAGCCTCCTCTGCCCTCGTTGGCCTCCACCTTAGCATCATCGGGCTTGCCGTTTCTCCATTGTATGAAACAAGACGTGGATTGCCCATTTGATGTCGATCGCTCCTCCTCCATATCCTCCTCATCCTCCTCCCCCCATCCACCTCTTCTTGATGTCTGGCCTCGTGTGCCTTCTTGGTTTCTCCCATATTTCTGGCTGTCGCTGTCTATGTTGATGGATTCGTCTCTTCGGCTGTCTTGCCTTCCTCTGCCTTCTTGACGTCCACGGCCTCGGGCTGATGTTTGGCGGTGCGCGCAAGAGGGTGGAGGGAGGGGGGAGGGCTTCTTAGAAGGAGGCTGCTTGAACGCGCCGGCCTTAAATCCATTGATAAGGCCCGCGTCTTCTGAGGAGCAGGGGTGCTTCTAAGAAGCCCTCCCCCCTCCCTCACCCCCTTTTCTGCGCGTGGCTGAGCTGCCCCTCCTTGGCTCCACTTGCTCTCCAGGTACTCTGTGCTTTCGTGGCCTCCGTCGCCCAAGCAGCCAGCTCTGCCTTCCTGCCTCCCCGCCCTGCTGGTTCCCTCCCCTTCGCGGCGTCCCAGGGTGCAGCCTAGCTCTGCCTCCTCGGCCCCCCTGGCCTCCCGCAGTTGCCTGCCCACCTCTGCCTTCGCAGCCCCCTCGTGCCTTCATAACCTCCTCGGTCTGCGTGGCCGCGCCTGGTTTCCTGGCCACGCCTCGCGCGCCGCCTTGGCACCATCGGCGCTTCTCTGCCTTCCTCCCTTGACTCAGTGGCTCCTGCACCTCGGTCCTCTGACCTCTGCAGGCACTCTGGCCTCCCCTGCGCTACCGGTGCATGTTGTGCACCTGGTGTGGCGGAAAGGCTGCATGGTTCAATGCGGCCCGGACGGCATGGAAGGTCCGACGCTGCCTGAAGATAGCCATCCCGCCCCCGCGATTCATGTCACCCTGCCCCCACCCCCTCCACCACACCCCCACCACGTCTGATACCGCCAGCCTCCTGGAGCCTCTGGGCAAAGGTTCTGAAGGCCCCCGCACCCTGCAAAATCCTTGCCGGCACCCCTCCTGAGCGTCCTCTCGCCCTCCTCGTCCTGCTCCTCCTCGTCTCCCTCCTCATGCACACACCCCCAGAACCTCGGCCGAAACGCGCTCCGGAAAAGAACCTGGCCTGGGCGACGATTGGTGTACCTCCCCATCGCCGAACCCACCCACACCCATCGGTCGATTTCCAATCCCTCCTGCCCCATCCTTCCCCCCACCTTCTCGTCTTCACGGACCTCTGGCCCCCTCGGACAACATCGGATCTGAACCCGCGAAGCCCCCGACCACGCAGCGGAACTCCACCCGGCTCCCTCGAACTGATGCTTCCACCCGCGGCGCGGCCCCGCTGCTGGTCCCACCTCTCCCGCCCTGTCCTATTCCTTTCCCTCCCTGCTCCTGGCGGCGCTCGCACGGGAGTGGCGCGAGGGGGTGGGGCTTGTTTAAAAGAGGTGGGGGCGCTTCGCAGACGGCAGGAGCCTTGTTTGAAGGGCAGGGAGGCTCATGGGCCGGCCCCCCAAAAGCCGCCAAGGCCGTATTCTCTCAGACGACGCCTGCCAGGTAAAAACCCTGCCGCCCCTCTGGGAACCCACCCCCCTCCAGCCACCCCATTGCTCGCGTGCCCAACCGCCCACGTCCCCCTTACATCCTCTTCTTCCTCCTCCGTCTCCTCATCCTCTTCCTCCTTTTCCTCCTCGTCGTCCTCGTTTTCCTCCTGTTCCTCCTCTTTCTCCTCCTCCTCCTCCTCCTCATCATGACCACGGGTGCTTCACTTGAGACCCCCCCTACCATTTATGATCCTGAAGCTTGACAAATGGAGGTCCGTTCACGGAAAGAGGGCAGGCCGTTTTCTATGCGCGGCTGGCACCTTCCGGACGGTCGACGTCAAGCGGTGACCTTCCCGGATGGAGAGTTCATTACAATCTCGTGGATTTGGGTTTACACTGGTCCGCCTCCTCATCCTCGTCGCGCGAACAGACTGCCCGCAACAATCGCGGTTCACTTTCCGTTCGCGGGCGCGCGTCGGACGGCGGCATCCGAGCACCCAGCGTCGCATCGGGGCGGGAAGCTTGTCCGAAAGTGTGGTGCTTCGTTTTGTCGCTCCGAACGGATGTCTTGGATCTGCGCTGGGCGCCCCGCCCATGGCGCGCGGAGCGCGTTTTTTTCCTTGTTCGCACGCAAGCATGCGCGCAGCGCGGTGCGAAAAGTGTGGAGGGGGGGGGCGGGGGGGGCGGGCGCGCCCGTCGCGTTTCTGTTCCTCCCCCCAAGTCACGACGCCTGGATCGGAACGGGGGCGGCCGTGGCAGCCCGACCCGACGCCGCGGTGCGCCCAGCCCATGCTGGGCCCCAGGAAAGCCCCTTGACCGTGGACGCTACCGAAAACCCCCGAAACCCAAGCGGGGCAAAAAAACTGGACCACGGGCGGGGGTGGAGGACGAGGGCGAGGGGGCGGGGGGCGAGGGCGAGCAGGAGGGGTGCGGAAGCGGACACAGCGCCGGCGAGAAGGCGCCGCTCGCGCGACGGCGGCCCGCCGGGGGTGGAGCAGGCGGGAGCTGAACGCGAGGGCGGCTTCCAGCGGGTCGAGGCGCTCGCGCGGGAGGTCGGCTGCATCATGGGCGCGGTTGACGTGGCCGAGGCTGCAACCCTGGGTGCTTCGCGGAAGAGGCGCGGGTTTTTGCCCCAGTGCTGGCGGCGTCTACGACGCCAGGTGCGGTCGGGGCCTGTCGGGCGGGAAGCCGCCCGTTCTTGTGCGCAGGGTGGATGCGAACAAGGGGTCGGATGAGTGCAAGGAGCATCGATCTCGTCTCCTGAAGACGGAGACGAAAAGGAGGAGTGCCATCGACGCCCAAGACAAGGGCGCGGTCTTCAGTGCTGCGCCGCCCTTGGAGGCTGTTCGGATGCTAGCGTCAATGGCGATGTCGTCGGGGGCCATGACTACTCAACAAGATCGCATTCATGTTCCTGGATATCAGCCGGGCGCGTCAGCGCATAGACATGAAGAGGGAGCCGTGCACTGATATCCCAGCGGAGCACCCTGAAAACGGCGCGGTCAAGGTTGGACGGCTGAAGCGCCACCTGAGCTCAGTGCGCGGTGCCGGCCAGAATTGCAAGCTGAAGGCCCTGGGCGTGAGCGAGGAAGCGGGCGCCGAACGTGGGGCTCACCATCCTTGCGTCTTCTCACTGGGGGCTCACTTCCCACGCTCCCCACGCCGCGACGACGACATCATCCTGGAGGGGCGGGGGCGAGAGCGCAGATGGATGAAGGGCCAGATCGGCAACGCGTACATTGCCAGGCATCGCGGGGCGATGGGTCCGGGGGGGCACTGGGGCAGGAAGTCAATGGCCATCCTGAACCGCGTGGCGCGCTGGGTTTCTTCTGGGAGCAGCGGCCCAGAGCGTGTCGAGTATAGGGGTGGCCCGCGACATCGAGAGGTCGCACTTTTGCACCTGGGTTTCAATGGGCGGACCGCTGGAGCGACTCCCCCGGCAGAGAAGATCCCTGCCTCGCCCGAGACCAAGCAGTTGCTGAATGAGTCCGATGCGGGCGACTTTAGGAGTGCTGCGATGAGGATGGGCATCGCGGCCTTGGATCGGCCGGCATCCAGTTTGCGACGAAGGAGGTGGCTCGCGGGATGGCGAGACCGACTGTCTGACAACAAAAGATGTTGAAGAGGTGCTAATCCATGCGCCGACGCTGGTCTGGGCATGGAAGCGCCAGAGATCCCCGAGAGCCATCGTGACCCTGAGTGACACGGACTTGGGCGGGATGCCCGTTGACGTGGAGATCGATATCGGGGACAGTGGCGATGTGGCACGGCTGTTCCATCGCACAGGTGCCGGTCATTTTGAGCAGCGGCGAGGCGGAGACCCACGGAGCGACGAAGGCTTGCAGCCGGCCCCTCGGCGAGAAGTTCCAAGCAGAAG
Organism: Prorocentrum cordatum; assembly: GCA_963575745.1. Lineage (NCBI taxonomy): Eukaryota > Dinophyceae > Prorocentrales > Prorocentraceae > Prorocentrum > Prorocentrum cordatum. The sequence goes on along the minus strand of CAUYUJ010018685.1, from coordinate 184,417 downwards.
ATTTGGATCCCGGCCTGCGCGCTGCCCTCCGGCTCGACCACTGCGCCCGGCACATTGCCGGGGAATCTCGAGGCGGGGAGCGGGGAGATCCGACATCTCGAGGCGGGGGTCTCGTGGACCCAGGCGGCTATCTCCAGCGAGGAGCCCGGCGAGCTCGAGAGGGCGCCTGGGGAGCTCCACCCGCCAAGTATTCTGACCAGGGGCGTTGACAGGGCCACGCTCGAGCGCCGCCCGAAGGCCGCGCCCCCGGAGGTTCGGGCGACGCGCGCTCCAGAGGTTCCTTCCGCAGTCGCGGCTGAAAGGAGCTAAGCCCAATGCTGGCGCGGTGGTCTAAAGATGACGCGTGGTCGCAGCGGGGAGTTTCAGCTGCAGCCGTGGCGCGGCGATTCCCATGGACTGCGGCTGTTGAGCGGGCGCGCGAGTCATTCGACGAGGCGTGCGCCTGTTCGGAGCGACGAGAGAGTCAGTGGATCACCGCGCCCCGCTACACGCGCATTCCCAAAGAAAATCTCGAGCTCGGTTTTGAGTGACTGGTCGCGCGGACTGGCCGCGAGCTCGGGCCCAGGCCGCGGCGCGCCCCGCCCCAGGGGGGGCGGCGAGCATCGGGGCGCCTTGTAAGGTTATTGAAGCCCCGAAGAGGCTCGAGGCGAATTTGTATCGCGTGAGTTCGCATGCTCGTGTCACTGCTACAGTTCTAGATACAGAGGTTTTGGCTGAGTAACACGGGGCATTCCATTCTTACGCAGGGTAAGGTGGCCGGGGAGCCTGATGGTGCCGTGTTCTCCCCCGGATTGACCGTGTTATCTTCCTGCGCCATCGTCCAAGTTCCCCCTCTTGACGGCCAGTCTCGCGCGGCTTCTGGCGGTTCCTCCCTCATGCCGCTGAAGTGACCGAACCACAAACAGGCTGGAAAAGGTGGGCCGCGCACAATCAAGAGGTTGAGATCAGGACCATTTCGGGCCCAGGAAGGGCCACGTTATTCGGGCCATGTGTGATTTAGGTCTAGGTCGGGGAACCTATTCGAAGCTGAGGCCCGCCGTGACCAGACAAGCCCCTTTTGTTGCTTTATTCAACATACACTATGGTAGCACCATGGCGCAGAATCGAAGAAGGCCGAGAGAGTTCTGAGTGCGTCCTGGAACGTTCTCAGAGCGTTCTGGAACGCCCTCAACGCGTTCCGCAGCGCTGTGGAACGGCCGCAGCGCCTGATACATCATCCAGAACCGCTGGATTCCAGAAGCCCCGGCTGTGTCCCAATCCGACATTCCTGACTCCGTATTTGGAGGAATTGGGGGGGCGGGGTCGTCGCCGCCGTCGCCGCCGCCGAGGTCGCCGAGCGCGCCGCCGCCGTCGCCACTGCCGCCGCCATCGCCGTCGTCGCCGCCTTCGCCCCCCTCCCCGCCGCGACGCGCGGCGGCGGCGCGATGGCCGGCGCCGGCAGGTCGGCCATGGCCGGCGGGCCAGGCGCGCCCCCCTCGGCTTCGGGCGCGCCAGTGGCAGCAGCCGCGCCTGAAGCTTCACCGCGAATTGCTTCGCAGGGCTCTCTGGGTGTCAGCCCTCGCTCGCCTCGCCTCAGCCTCGGCGTCGCCCTTCATGCTCGTCTCGGTCCGAGCCCTGACGGCCTCGAGCGAGCCCGCGCTCGAAGCCTCGCGCGCGCGCCGTCGCCGCGCGCGCAACCCTCGGCGCGCCCGCGCCCCTCCAGGTCGTCGCGCTCGACGAGGGCGCGCCTCGGCAACGCCTCTGGGACCGCGGGGGCTGCAAGTAGCTTCTCCGGGGGCGCCGCTGGCTCCGCTGCGAGCCAGGCGCCGGGCCGGCGGTCGACAGCCGCGCCAGGCGCGCGCCTTGCACGCGTGGCAGATCGGTGCCCCGATGAACGCGTCGTCGGTGTCCTCGGCGATTCCCAATAATGCTCCAGGCGGGAATCTCGCCCCCAGCCTGCCGGCCCGCTCGCCGACCGGCAGAAACAGCCCCTTCTCACCCAGCTCGGCATGCCGCGCCGCCCCCCCCAAGCCGCCCCCCCGCCAACGCCGCGGCGGCCCGCGTTCACGGGCGTCGCCGCCCGCTGTGCGAGCCGCGCCACCGCCTGTGAGTTGCTCGGCAGGTCCTCGCCTATAAGCTCCTCTCCCTGCGCGAGCGACCTCGCCTTCGCCTTGATCCCCCGAACAGCGCGCCCCGCCGCGCCGTCCAACTGCGAGCCCCCGGCGCTCGGCGTCGGCCCCGCCAGCGCTCTGCCGCGCAAGCCCGCGCGCGCGCTCGCGCCCGCGCAACCGTCGGCCCACTTTGCCTCGTCTCCATCGACGGAGTCGGGGTCCACGCCGAGGTGGGCCCCCGCTCGCTCGGCGCCGCCTCCGCGGCGAGCGCCCTTGCCCTTGGCGGGCAGTCGGCGGCGGCCTCCTCTGCCCCGTTGGCGGCGGCCCCCGCGGCCTCCGCGCGTTGCGTCGCAGCCTGGCGCGCCTCCTCCTTCCGCGCCAATCCGCCTGCCCCCCTGCGGGGCCGCCGGGCAGCAGGGCGAAGGTTTGCTGCCCCCTGCGCCCACTCCAGTTTCCAGTTTTCACTGTCGCAGTTCTGCTTCTCGCCGCCCACTGCTCACGGGCCGCGCGATGGGGGGGGGGGGGGGCGAGAAGGAAGCGAGTTAACGCGCCCGAAGCGGGCGCGCCGAATTCCCGAGGGGGGAGGGGGGGGGCGCGGGGCGCGCGAACGCTTGCAGCTCGCGCCTTCGACGCCGCAGGCCCTCGCAAGTCGCGCCGCTCTCGCGTCCCCGAGGCCATGGATCCTCGTGAATTGCGCAACACTCACGCCCCCGGAGCTATAAACCTTCGCCGGATACCCCATGTTCGTGTCTCCGACACCATAAACCTTCATAAAGTACGCAACGCCTGCGCCCCCGAAGTCACAAGCGCTCGCAAGTCATGCGATACTCGCGCCCCCGTAGCCGTGCGCCTTCGAAAATTACGCGACGCACGCGTCTCCGAAGCCATAACGCCGAACAGATGGCGCAATATCCGCGATCCCGAAGCCATGCGCAAATCCGCGTAAATTACGTGCGACTTGCGCATCCGAAGCCATAAGCCTTCGAAATACCACACCGAATCCAAACACATAATCATAATCTAAATCTGTCATGCCGATTACTCCTCGTCTTCGCGCGAAGTCCTGACGCTGCTTCACGGCGGCGCCAAGGCCGCATGAGTTCGCTCTCGCAGTGCCTATTATCCGAAAGAGGGAGCCGGCGGCAGGGGGCGACACCCTTACAAATAGATGCTCCGCGGCCATCGTGACTCGGGTTCCAGCTCACTACTGTTTGGACCCCTCGACCTCTCGACCGCGTGCCTCGATCTCCTCAAGAGGTGTCCGATGGCAACCCACGTTCGACGTCTCAGCGCCAACCTCCTCGCAATTGTTTCGGACGCTGCCGCCCACTGACAGGTGATGTCGATGGCGTCCCAATCGCTGTCGTTCTCAGCTGTGGAACCCGTAGCGCCCTTCGCTACCATGAAAATGGCATGTCCCGTTTTACCCAGCCACAGCACATTGACCCAACGCGGTAGCAGTCACGCATGCATGATAAATCACACGATGCATGTTCTTCTTGGGGCCTCCGCAGCCTTTCAAGGGGCTCCAATTCTCGCCAATATGCGATCTGTCTACACATTCCTGGAACTCACCAAAGGACGTACTAAACTCGTTTTACACTGATGGCGACAATAAAAATAATCGCGCATTTCCAAAAACGCACCCAACAACGCCTGACACGCTCAACGCCCACCATTCACGCAATTACTCTGGACACCCATATCGGAAGCGGGCTGATGACGATGAACGAGCCGTGGGGTAAGAGGACCGAAGCAGACGAACGAGAGGACAGATGATAGGATAATTGGGCGAGAGCAATGAACACCGCCACGTCCTACGTCCGCCATTGTACCGCAACGAATTACGAACGCCATGTAACAAAACAGCGCCAAAGGCGACGGCACTTCCGCAAAGACGGCGAAATCTAGTTCCGATGTGCGTAGGACACCACTCCGCAGGACCTCCCGGGAACCAGCGGCACTTGCGAGTATCTCGCAACTCGCAGCCCCCCACGAGTCTGGACCTGCGAAGGACACGACTGCGCTGGCCCAGCCAGGAACCCACGAACGTGGCGCCAGTTTCCCAACGCGCAACCCACAGGGGCGGCGAGGTCTGATTCTGGCCTGCGATAACCACCAATCCGTTGGACCCCCCGGGGGCCCACGAAAGTGGCGACAATTTCGCAGCCCATGCCCCGCAGGGACGGCGAAGTTTCATTCGGATCTGCGAAAAGCCCCAGGGAAGCCGAAGTCTCATTCTGATCTGGGTGGGACGCCACTCCGCTGGACCTCGTTGGGGTCCGCGGCTGCGGCGACCGTTTCGGAACTGGCAGCCCCCAGGAGCGGCGAGACGTCATTCCAATGTGCGTGGGGCACCGCGTCGCTGGATCTCCCAACCCCGCCCCCGACACTGGCTACAACTTCATAGATTGCAGCCCCCGTGGACGGCGAGGTTTCATTTTGATCTGCGTGGGGCACCCCACCGCTGGACCCCCCTGGGGCCTACGATTTTGGCGCCCCCCCACCCGTGCCAGCGAATCCGTCACACGTTTCGCGGCCCCACGTTTCCAGTGGAAACCCCGCTGGCGGGGCTCGCGTGGCGCCGCCCCGACGATCTCGGCACGCCCCTCACACGCTGCGTGACCAGAGGGAACTCCTAAACCTCCCGCGGGGCCTCCTCGCCGCTGCGCCTCGGGCGGCGGCCCGCCGAGGCAGATCTGGACCTCCCCACGGGCGCGCTCCGACCTGGAGCCCTCGGGCACCGAACTTTGACGGCGTGGGACAAATCGCGCCGTCGCAAAGAGCCCAAAACGGGAACCCTCGATTTTGGGTCCCCTCGAAATTGCGTTGGCCCGCGTGCAACACCTCTCCCAAACCGCCTCCGGACAACATCCTGGCCGAAGTATCGCACTGCGGCCAATCAGACGCACGCCCCCCCCTCGACACACACACACACACACACACACACACACACACACACACGCACACACACACACACACACAAGCCAACAAACAACGAATTCAAATGCCATCGCAATTTCCACGTGAAGCCTGCATGGGAACTAGTCAAACGTGTGTTCCTCCATCAAAGCAATGGACAGCGACACAGGGGGGGAAACACAACGGGGGAAAATGCGATCTGATCCTGCGGCCCCGTGCTTCTGATGGGCAGCTCACCTATTGTGAACAGTTCAAGACGCAGCAATCGGAAGTGACAGCCCCGAAACCTCGACCCGATGCTAGGATCGAGCCTCGCCCGGGCGTCGAACGGATAACATCCGGGTGACCCAAAAAAAGGTCCAGCTGAAAGGGGGTGGTGCAGTAGTCTTGGGGCAAGTGGATAGCAATCGTATTGCGCCAGAGAACTGGATGGCATTGGGCTGCAAGTCGTGTGTTGCACGCGACAATCCAGCAATACGTCTGCGCCCCGGGATGTATTGCACGCCCCGCATGTGTGGCAACCCCACAGATCTCTTGCACCAGATCTCTTGCACCACCCCCGTGTCGCTGGACCACCCTGTTGGGTCCACCCGAGAACAGCCCACGCCCAGGCATGAGTGAAGTCGGGATGTCTTTCGGGACCGCTTCGACGGCGCGGCTCGGGCGGCGGCCCGCCGTGCAGCCAGAGGCCGACGACCCAAGTGCGCCCAACAAGTTGCGGGTGGGTGGGTGGGATGTTTGCGCGAACGGGGGCCAAAGTGCTCTACTACTCGGGGCCCGCTTTGCTGGCACAGTCTGCAGTACCTGCGACGTTGTCTGCGCCTTTCGTCCAGCAGTCCAAGCATCCTCGTCCTCCTCCGGAAATTTCGGCGGTGGACAAACCTCCCTTTAGTAAACCTCCCCTTAATGAAAACGGCCTCGGACCGAAACCGACGGACCTGGACCCACAAAAATGACGGCCGCGACGCCCTCTCGCGAACTGGAAACAGCCAGTTCCTTAATCGACGTGGCAGGGCAGGAGGTCTATCCACCTCCGAAAATTCCCTGGCGCCACCAGGGGTTCCCAGCGCCCCCACCCCATGGCAAATCGTGATCCTCGACGAGAAGGACGAGGCCACCGGTGTGGCGACAAGGGCGGGGAAGGGGGGGGCGCAAACTCAGAAGCAACACGTGTACCAGACGCACCATGGGTGCCGGCTTGTTAGAGTCTACTCCGCGACAACCCTCACCCCTCCTCCTCCTCCTCCTCCTCCTCCTCCTCCTCCTCCTCCTCCTCCTCCTCCTCCTATCCCTCCGAATTGCACTTGCTCCTCGTATTCCTCCCCATCGTCCTCGCGTTGCTCCTCGCACTTCCTCTCCTCATCCACTCACTTTTACTCCTCATCCACTCACTTCCGCTCCTCATCCACTCACTTTCGCTTCATCGTCGTCCTCTTGCTTTATATTCCAGATCGTCTTGTTCCCCATGATGTTTGTATAAAAAGTGTCCTCTGCCTTCTCCTTATCATCGGTCCCCTCCTCGTTCCCCAGCCCCTCTTCGAATGCGTCATGTTCCCACGCATCCTTCATATTCCACCTTTTCCTGTCGTTCCTGTTCCTCTTTCGCCCATCCTTACATATTAATAGCATTCCCCCCATCTTCCTCACGGCCGTCATTCCTCCCTCAACAGCCACACGTTCCTTGGTCACTCCTGCTATATATGATCGAGGGTCGAGGGTTCACGGCCCCCCCCCCCCAGAGGGTATGGTCCCAGGATTCCTCGGCCCCCCCCCAGATGGTATGGTCCCAGAGACGACGAAGACGACGACGACGACGACGACGACGACGGCGACGGCAACGAGGACGACGGCGACGACTACGACGACGGCGACGACGATGACGACGACCACGACGACGACGACGACGGCTGCGGCGGCGACGACGCCGGCGGCGGCGGCGACGACGATGACGACGATAACGACGGCGACGATGACGACGACGACGACGACGATGACGACGACGACGAGGACGACGAGGACGACGAGGACGACGAGGACGACGAGGACGAGGACGAGGACGACGACCTCTGAACCACCACAGCACCACACCACATCCACAGGGGGGGGGAGGGGGGCACCGCAGCGCAAACGACGACGACGACGACGACGACCTCTGAACCACCACAACACCACACCACATCCACAGGGGGGGGAGGGGGGCGTCGCAGCGCAGCACACGCCACGCCCACTTCTGAACCAACCACCACAGCACCACACCACATCCACAGGGGGGGGCGCATCGCAGCGCAGCACCACGCCACGGCCACAGGGGGGGGCGGGGGGGACCATCGCCCGGGAGGGGGGGGGGGCAATGGCATCAGCATTGGGGGGGGGCCCAAGCCCTGGACCATATATGACCCTCCTCCCTCCGGCCCTCCGTCCTTCCCCTGCTTTCCCACCCCAACGATCCTTCGTACATTATCCACCATGCGTCCTCCTGTCGTCCCCCTTTCATTACCATCGTCCTCTTCCTCCTTTCCGCCTCATCGTGCAGCCTTCTTCCGTGCACCTCGTCACTGTCACCCTCATCACATTCCTGTCCATGTCCGCCCCCCGTCTCCTCGTCCCTGCCCCCACTTTCGTAACACTATGGTTATTTCACTCGGTGGGGCCATTGGCCGGCCTGTACGTAACGACGCACCCAAGAGAAAACGTGAGTGACGGACCCCGCGGCGACAGTCGCACGGGAAAGGAAGGGAAGGGCTGAGGACGGAACATGCCCTCTCTTTACCATGCTGTGGCCCCCAAGCCCTCTGACATCTGATGACAAACGGACACGCGCACACACACACATACACACACGGCGGCATGCGTGGAACCGGAGGGACCCCTCATAAGCAAGCCACCGCTGCCTCGGCCAAACAAATAGGATGGAACCGCGAGGTCAGGCACGGAGAGAAATAATGGCCTGTAGGCGATTATATTCACACTCTTGCCGCCTGTCGGGTGGAGCCCATTCGAAAACCGCCAATGATTGCGCAACCCAACTTCGTTAACGTTCGAATCAACTTGGCGATGGGGTAGGGTACGGTGCTCCGTAACCATTGAGCTTACTGGTCGCGTACGGGGAGTACCGCTAGCAAAACAACAGAACCTCTTCAACGGGGGCTGAACTGAGCCGAGAGTTCACACCACTCGAGATCGTGGGCGTTCTCAACGCAGGCCCTTCTGACGAAGCCAGGGGGCGGTCTTCCAGACGGCTTTCCTTGGCATCTGGCGGCCCGTATCGTAAGGATGCGCGATACGGATGCAAGGACCTTTGACGCCCATGTCGACATTGTTCGAGCAGGGCGCGGCTAACGAAAGTGGCCAAGGATGGACCGACGAAGCAATGATGCAAGGTATCCTTGGGAAGGATGCCCATCCTTCCTATGCGGGTTGACTGTGCACCTGAAGCCCCTCGCACCCTGCCACTTTCATCAACCCACCTCGACAACACCATCGACAATAACACACGGGTCCACCTTGGAGAAACGACGCCGTCAAAGTTTGGCCAACTCACGTTTCGGCGCGCGGCCGGCTCGGGCGGCGGCCTACGTGCGGCCAGAGGCGGCGTGCCATGTTCGGTATCGACCCCCCCACCATCCCTGTCAAATAATACAATGCGGTGCGCAGTGGTCCTCGCCCTCGGCCATGGGTGGGCTTGTGCTCTCCACCGCCACCACCAGAATTAGGTAGTAGGGTGGGGTGTGAGGGGGGTCCGTTCTCTCCTCCTCCTCCTTTTCCTCCACCTCCTCTTCGTCCTCCTCCTCCTCTCCGTCCTCCACTGCTTTCCCCCCCATCCAGCTTATGGCGGTGGTGGTGGAGTAACAGGCCCATCAGCCATTGATCACTGGCCATCCACTCGTCGTCGTCGTTGTCCGCCCATTCTCGTCAACATCGCAACGCTCGTTCACAGCAAGCGTCCGCAGCGCCCCGGACCGGCGGCACCCATGGCCGGACGCCGCTGCAATGATGCAGTGCGGTGCGCGCCCTGTGTTCCCCCACGGCGTCTCAGCCAAAACCTGGAGGGCCTCCCCGCGGGCACTCCAGACGGACACGCGGCACTTGAGCGGCGGAGGTGCGACAACGTGGGCCGGCGGAGGGAGCGAAGCGATTCAATCATACGATGCGGTGCGCACCTTCCGTCGCCCAGCGAAGGAACCCAACGGCAGAGCTCTGTTGTATTCCTGGCCGTGGGTTTGGGTACGGCACGAACTCCCAGGCAGCAGCGGGAGCGAACGAGGGCCCGATAAAAGGCGAACGGGCGAGGGTCAGAGGAAAGACGCCACGGCGGAGGGACAACAAGTGCGGCCGGCGCCGCCTCGCTCGGCGGCGGAACTCCGCGATGTCCCATGGAAACGGGACCCGTCGCTAATCAACGCCCCCATGATCCACGTTTGCGGGCACAACCACTTTGACAAGAGCGACCGCCAGAAGCTCTGGGAGGCCATGCGTACGCTGTTTTTCTTCGTGGTGATGTTGTGCTTCTGCTGGAGGACCTCACGATGGAGCATGCATGCGGATCCACGCTCCCTTACTAACTCCAGGCAGCGTGGTTGTTGTTTTTTGTTGTGTTGTTTTTTGTTTGTTTTGTTTCTTTTTGTTTTCTCTCTCTCTCTCTCTCTGTTTTTTTTTTTTCTCTCTCTCTCTCTCTCTCTCTCTCTCTCTCTCTCTCTCTCTCTTTCTTCTTGCATATGTTAGCTATACGACCGCCCTGCGGGCGATAAGGAGGTTTGGGGGGATGGATATCAAATGCCCAAGAGCAGTCTGCCGCGATCGCGCCCAGGCGCCGACAAAAATGATTTGATGGATTGGGTTGGGTGGATTGGATTGGATGGGATAAGATGAATTTGGTCAGATGAGATGGTTTGATTGGAAGAGATGGATTGAATAAGATAGGACGGATTGGATTGGCCCGCCGCAGGCGCAGAAACAAATGATTTGATGGATTGGGTTGGATGGATTGGATTGAGTGGGATAAGATAAGATGGGGCATCATGGGTTGGATAAGATAGGATGGATTGGATTGGACAAGATGGAGTGGATCGTATAAACTGGATTGGAAAAGAAGGCCCGCCGCAGGCGCAAACAAAAATGATTTGATGGATTGGGTTGGGTGGATTGGATTGGATGGGAGAAGATGGGTTGGATAAGATAAGATGGGTTGGATTGGAAGAAATGAATTACATAAGATAAGATGGATTGGATTGGCCCGCCGCAGGCGCACAAACAAATGAAGTGATGGATTGGGTTGGGTGGATTGGATTGGTTGGGATGAGATAGGATGGGACAACCTGGGTTGGATAAGATAAGATGGATTGGATTGGACAAAAAGGATTGGATAATAAAAGCTGGATTTGATAAGAAAAAAAAAGAAAGAAACAAAACAACAAAAAAACAAAAAAAAAAAAAAAAAAAAAAAAAAAAAAAAAAAAAAAAAAAAAAAAAAAAAAAAAACAAAAAAAAAAAAA
>CAUYUJ010018685.1:115000-173813 GCA_963575745.1 Prorocentrum cordatum | reverse complement strand
GGGTGGACCTCCCCCGGAGTCCACGACGCGTGCGAGGGGTGTGCCGAAATGATGATGCTGCTGATGATGATGATGATGATACTGATGATGATGGTGATGGTGATGATGAGGATGGTGATGATGATGGGGATGATGATGAAGATGATGATGAGGTTATCTCACCGCCATCATCGCCATCATCGCCATCATCATCATCATCATCATCATCATCATCATCATCATCATCATCATCATCATCAGCATCAGCATCAGCATCAGCATCAGCATCATCATCATCATCATCATCATCATCATCATCATCACCATCATCACCAACATCACCTTCATCCTCACCATCACCATGAGCATCACCATCATCATCTTCATCACCACTACCATCATCATCATCATCATCATCATCATCATCATCATCATCATCATCATCATCCTCATCCTCATCCTCATTCTCATACTCATCCTCATCTTCATCCTGATTCTCATCGTCATCATCATTATCACCATCACCATCACCATCACCATCACCATCACCATCACCATCACCATCACCATCACCATCACCATCACCATCATCATCATCATCATCATCATCATCATCATCATCATCATCATCATCGTCATCGTCATCGTCATCGTCATCGTCATCGTCATCGTCATCATCGCCGTCATCATCATGCGAGCCCTGGCATGCGAGCTCTGGCACTGGGGCCTGAGGTGGAGGTCCCTCTGGAGAGAAGAAGCGTGTGAGGGATGTGCCGGCAGGGTGTGGAGAAGGCATGCCATCTCTGGCTCTGGAGCCTTATACATGGAGCCCCCCTCGGTGTGCCAAAATGATATGGAGAAGGCTTGCGGGTCCTGGCGCTTGGACCTTAGGTTGAGCTCCCTCTTGGGCCGCGACACGTACCAGCGTGTGCCGATCGGCGATGGTGGTGACATCGATGATTATGATGAGGATGATGAGGATGCTGCTGCTGCTGCTGATGGTGCTAATGGTGAAGATGAGGATGAGAATGGGGATGAGGATGAAGATGCAGACGAATGTGGTTATTCTGATCATTGTGGTGACGATTGGAATGTTAATGATGATGACAAAACTGTTGCTGATGACGATGGTACTGATGATGACGATAATGGTGATGGTGACGACGATGGTGATAACGATTGTGATGGTGCTGCAGATGAGGGCGCTGATGGGTGCACTGATGGGGGCGCGGATGATGCTGATAGTGAAGATAACGCTGATGATGATGAGGAGGAGGAGGAGGAGGGGCAGGCGACGATTATAACTCGTGGAGGGCAGAAGCGAGGGGAGAGAGGAGGGGGAGGAGGAGGAGGAGGAGGAGGAGGAGGAGGAGGAGGAGGAGGAGGAGGAGGGGGAGGAGAATAACAAAATGAAGGACGCGGTCGATGCGCATTCGAAATGAGGACCCAGCACCACAGGATGGTTGGGCCAACCATATGCAAGGCAGGTGGGACGTGGGACGAAGGAAAGTGGCGCACGCTATGGGGACACGAAGCTTGAGAGGTGTGTGCGGACATGGGCGGGGGGACGCATGCGGACTGTGCCTCGGGGGCCTCCGGCGGAGCTTCCTATGGGGCCACGAAGCGCGCTTGCGCCGATATCAGCAACGGAACGCATGCGGGCTTTACTGCTGGGGCTATGTGTGGAACACCCCTTGGGGCAACTGGGTGTGCCAGAATGGGCGGGGGGAGGCATTCGGACTGTGCCACCGAGGCATCAGGTGGAGCTCCCCCTGTGGCAACGAAACGCGTGAGGTTTGTGGACTTTGCGGGTGGACGCATGCGGACGGTGCCACTGGGACCTTGGGTGGAGATCCCTATGTGACCACAAAACTTGTGAGACGTGTGCGGGCATGGGCGGGGGGACACATGCGGAATGTGCCAGTCGGGCCTCGGGTGAGGCTCCTTATGGAGTCACGAAGCGTGCGAGCGGTTCGCCAGGATGGGCAGGGGGGCGCATGCGGACTGAGCCAGGCGGAGCTCCCCATGTGGCCACGAAGTGTGAAAAAGGTCTGCCTGCGTTGACGGGGGGACGCATGCGGACTGTGCCACTGGGGCCTTGGGTGGAGCTCCCTGTGGGGCCACGAATCGTGTAAGAGGTGTGCCGACATGGGCGCGGGGGGGGGGGCGCATGCGGATTGTGCCGGTGGGCCCTTGGGCGGAAGTCCCTACGGAACCACGACGCGTGCGAGGGGTGCGCCGGGATGGGCTGGGGGGCGCGTGCGGACTAAGCCGCTGGGTTCTTGGGTGGAACTCCCTGTGGAGCAACGGAACATTAAACGGATACACCGAAAGTGGCGGGGGGACTCGCGCGGACTATCCAGTGGGGTTTTCTTGGAGATCCCTGTAGGGTCACGAAACGTGTGAGGAACGTGCCGAACCAGGCGGGGGGACGCACGCGGACTGTGCCATTGGGGCCTTGGGTGGGACCCCCAAAGGGGCCACGAAATGACGAAGTGTGTTAAAGGTGCGCCGGCATGGACATGCGGAAAGCAGAAGTATGCATGGGAGGGCAGAGAAAGAGAGGAGAGGAAAGGGAAGGAGAGTCGGGGCGACGCGTATCCAAAGCGAATATCCAACACTTCAGGATGCTTGGGAACAAACTGAGTGAGACACGAGATCAGGGAGGCGAGCTGGTCGACAACGCCGGAACCTTTCCTCCGCCCATCCAACTCGACTCGCGCGCTGCCCACTGCGCGATTCGGACGGCGGCCTCCAGGCAACCAGTGGCCTCCGTAATGTCAGCTTGTGATTACTTGGGGGATATCATTTGTTAATCACAAGCTGATGCAGCATGTCCAAATCTGCCCTGCGCAATGGCACGCAGCAGCGATGCCAACAACAGCAGACGGCACCATATCCTATGCGCTACTGAACCCGCCTCCGCGCCAGCGCGGAAGCCCACCGCCACGCAGGCGCGAAGGATAAAGAACATCGCGACGCAATATTACCTGCTCGTTGGACGGCGGCCTGTGGGCACAACCATCACTTTGATGTTCGAGGGGTTGTCCCTCATCCGCTTCTTCGTTTGTCGTGTCTCTTCCGCGCAACGCCCACGGCCACGAATTACCCTCACGAGGTGTCTCACCTTTTGCGCAACGCGTGGCCAACAACATAGCTGGGTGTACTTTCTGAAAAAGGGGGCTGACAGCGTAGCAGTGAACATATGTTCTGCGAGCGTTTCCTGGGAGGCTCGCGAGCTGCGCGGCTCGCAGGACACCGATGGACAAAGGCTTGATGGAGATGACCAGTTCTTCCCCTGACTCGAAGGGAAGGAAGGGTGATGTCTAAGAGAGGAGGCGGACGATGGTCTTGAAAATCAGCGGAGCAACAGCAAGAGGACATGGCAACAGGAAGGAAATGACGACGAGAGAAAAGCAGAGGAATGAGAGATATTATGTTTCGGGGCGCGCCACCAATCAGTTTTAGTCCGTGCAAATTGTGCGCGAGGCCGATTTGCTCTGAAAATTGATGGGCCGCTTCCCGCATTCTCCGATGCGGGATGTAAAGGCGCGCGGGCGCTCCACGAGGTGTAACCTGTTTCGGCGTAAGACGTCACTATGCTGGACCTCACAGCAGCCCACGAAACTGGCGACACTTTTGCATATCGCAGCCTCCCAGGGATGGCGAGGTCGAGTCCGAACCGGCGTAGGACGTCACTCCGCTGGGCGCCCGCGGCAGCCACTGAAAATGTCGACAATTTCGCAGATCGCACCCCCCGAGGATGGCGAGATCTAATCTGTACCTGCGAAGGACGCCGCTCTGCTGGACCCACACAAGCCCTCGAAGGGGACAAGTTCGCCGATCTCAGCCCCCCGGGGATGGCGAAGTCGAGTCTGAATTTGGGTAGGACGTCACGATACAGCCCTCGAAAATGACGATAACTTCGCAAACCGCACCCCCCCAAGGATGGCGAGGTCGAACCTGAACCTGCGTAGGACGCCACTCTACTGGACCCCCAGGAACCCTCGAAAGGGGCGGCGGTTTCGCAGATCGCACTCCCCCAAACACGGCGAGGTCGAATCCGAACCCGCGTACAACGCCATTGTGCTGCCCTCGAAAGTGACGGCAATTCCGCAGGTCGCAGCCCCCGAGCGATGGCGAGATCTAGTTAAGATTGCAGATCGCAGCCCCCACGGACAGCAAAGTATAATTTGAACCCGCGTATGGTGTCGCTGTGATGCCCCCCAACAGCCCTCGACTGGTGGAGAGAAGCGCATATTACAACCCCACAGGGATGGCGAGGTCTAGTATGACTAGGTTTGGGTACGGCGACGATGCGCTGGCCCCTCAGCAACCCTCGAAGAAAGCAACAAATTCGCAGATCGCAGCCCGCCACGGATGGCGAGGTCTAATTTGATTCTGGGTATGGTGACGCTGTGCTGGCCCCCCGAGCAACCCCCGAAAGTGACAACGGTTTCGCGGATTGCAGACACCAAGGGATGGCGAGGTCTAGTATGACTGAAGGTATGGCGACGCTGCGTTGGCACCCCCCCCGGCAGCCCTACATTGTCACGGATCGCAGCCCCCGAGGGACGGCGAGGTCGAAGACGAGTCCGGAAATGACGAAACAGCTCTGCCCCCCAGCAGCCCTCGAAAGTGGCGACAGATTTGCAGATTGCAGTCCCCGACAGACGCGAGGTGTAATCTGGGTCCACGTATGGCGGCACTGTGCTGGCTCCCCCAGAAACCCTCGAAAGCGGTGACACTTTTTCGCAGATCGCAGACCACCAGGATTGGCGCGCTCGGAAGCAGGTACGAGAGAGGAACGTGACAAGAGGAACAAACATAGATGGGGAGAGAGAGAGGGAGAAAGAGGGAGGAGAGAGAGAGAGAGACAAACATAAAGAGGGATATGGAAAGCAAACACAAAACAACAAACAACAACAATAACGATACGAGTAACAACACCACCAATAACAACAACAGCAACACCAACAACAGTAACAACATCACCAACAACAACAACAACCACCACCACCAACAACAACATCAGCACAACATCAACACCAACAACGACAACAACGACAACGACAACAACGACAACAACAACAACAACAGTAACAACAACAACAACAACAACAACAACAACAACAACAACAACAACAACAACAACAACAACAACACAAAAAGGTCGCGGCACGGGGGCGGGATGAAGGAAAGACGCCACCACAATGCTCTACTCGTAAGGAGAACCCAAACCAACGACGGCCTGCGAAAAACACCGTGACGGCACATGTTGCTCAACACCGGGCCCCTGGAGGCCTGCCGGGCCAGCGGAGGTCTCAGGGATGGGGCCGGGCGCCCAGTGGGCCGAGGTCGTGAAACAAAAACGCGACGGCGGACGCACGAGTCGCCTGCCCACCGTTGTCTGATAACTCAACCGATGGCGCATCGCACCATTGCAACCAAGCGTAATGCCTTAAGTGCAGGAGGTGTGGCAACTTCTACACTGCGCGTCGGTCTGACGCTGAACATCTTGAGACAAGCATTTCGCGGGGAGTGCGTCCACAACCCAGGGGCTCGGTCACCATTCACTCGCACACGGTCGACCCACCATGCAAGTGAGAGCTGTGTTCGCTAGAGTTCGCGTCATACGCAAAAGCCAGGGCACACCTGGTCGCGCAGTTCCTTGGGCGAAACAACGCCTGATTACCTGGTGCTCGAACGTGATGTGCTAATCGCTAGCGTGGTTCAGCGGCGTCGAGTATCCCAATATCGAGGTACCACTCCCAATATTGCTACTTCTTGGCATGCCATGGCGTCGGTGTGGGCCAGGCAACTCGGATCAGCTGGCCCAGCCGGAAAAAACGGATGACGAAGCCAGGCTCAACTTGTCGTTGGGGCTGGGAGTGATTGCGCATCAGAAGATTCGCATTCTCGAGGCATCGTGTGCGTCGCAGTGTGAGATCAGCAAGCACTCGGGAAGGCGCATAAGAAGTGCTTCCCGCGGGTGCGGGAGAAGAGCGGAGATGGCCTCGGACCGCCAGACGCGTTATGTTGCACAGCGGCTTGCCTCACTCTCCTCGAGACTGCGCCAACGTCCCACCAGGCCGACCTGCAGCAGCACCCGGACAAGTTCAAAGGCAGGCCGCAGGGAGGCGAAACTCATGCTTGGCCTGCTTCGGACCGAGAAGAATGCTCGACAGCAAGAAGAAGAGGCTCACGATTGCAAGGAGAGGCGAGGAATGGGAGCATTATATCCTTAGGTCAGGCATGTCCCAATACAGACGGCTTTTGGACGAACAATTGAAAACATATTTCAAAACTGCGCAGGAATAGCCAACAAATAATCAAAACATGGTCCCCATACTTTTGTTTGTCTATTTTTGAATATTCCTCCTGTGAAGGGATAGGCCCGAAAACATATACACAGAAATAGTCAAACAAAGATTCGAAAACATCGTCCCCTGACTATTTTTTTACTATCTTTGACTACTCCTCCTGTAAAGGGACAGGCCCGGCTGACTTCTGTCCTGGCCGTGGTGGAGGCTCAGCTGCGAGGAGACCAGCCTCTCGAGCCTGCGCCCGTCTTTGGCACCCCTCGAGACCGAGGGGGCTTCAGGGGCGGCCAAGAGGGGGGCGTCCAAGAGGGGGGGGGGGGGGCGCAACTCATGGCCGGCGGCACGTGCGCGGCCCAAGCAGGGGGTGGCCAGGGACGGCATGAGACAAGAAGAGGCGCCATGAAATCTGGGGAAACATCATGGCCCACGCCATGATATCCCCCCCATACAGTCGGGCTGCTGAAAGAAGGAGCGATAAACAAGGAACGAAGCCCCTTTCCGGCCCCACAAGCGCCTGCGTGCAAGAGGAAGGCTAGAGGAAAAGTCATAGAAGGACCTAAGGAAGATCGAGCCCCTTTCTTCCCCAAACTGTTCCTTATTTCGGCGACTTGGCTGTAGTCATCACCCCCCTCTTTGCCGCCCCCGAGGGTCACAATTGAGGGATGAAAAAACGACCCTACCCTGGGTTACAAGTGCGCGGCCTGTAAACCTCCTGGGAGACCTCCCAAAGCCTAGAGCCACCAGGACGCGGCACATCACGCAGGGTTTACTCTGTCAGCCCACAGGAGTTTCAGCGCACAGCGCCTCGTAAACCAGGGTAGGGGCGTTTTTTTCCGCCCTTGACACAAGGCTGCCGTTAAGGCCCCGGGGACACGAGAACCGCCACGCGGCGCACGCCGCCCGTTGAGCAGGGACCGACCGTCCCGGCATTCCCTCTAGTCATACCACGAAATGTTCTTAGAACCCAAAAATGTTCTAAGAACAAGAACAATGTTCTTAGAACATAAACCCGAGGTGATAAAACAAGACGGTCCCAGCCAGACATTTTCTAAGGACATTTCGTGGGAACCACAAGCGGTTCTCAGAACATTGTTCGGTGGGGCTATAGGCGAGCCGGGACGCTCCGCCACTGCTCGAGCGGCCGCCGCCCCGGAGGGCTGGGCAGAGGCACGGCGGCGGGGCCCGCCGCGGGCGGCTGCGCAGGTCTGCCGGGCCTGTCCCTCCACAGTCGGCGGTGGACAAATCCCCCTTTAGTAAACCTCTCAACAATACATCGAAAATAACCAGAAAATCGTCCCCAGACTATTTTTCAACTATTCCTGGATATTCCTCCTGTAGAGGGACAGGCCCGACTTAAGGCTCCCTCTCGGCGGTGGACAAACCACCCTTTAGCAAACCTCCCCTTAATGAAAACGGCCTGGGACCGAAACCGACGGACCTGGACCCGCAAAAATGACGGCCGCGACGCCCTCTCGCGAACCGAAAACGGCCAATTCCTTCCGCAGGATAGAGGCCTCCCAGATGGGGTCGGAGAAGATTCGATCGGAGGATCGCGCCGCATCGCCGATGCATCGGCGATGCATCGGCGATGCATCGGCGATGCAACAGCGATGCACCAGCGATGCATCGGCGACGCCGGCGATGCAGCGGCGACGTCCGCGTAGAGAAGCTCGGGCTCCACATCGAGACGCATCGTCGATGCATCGTCGATGCGGCGCGATCCTCCGACCCCATCTACTCCGACCCCATCTAGGATTAAGTCGGGCGTGTCCCCCTACAGGGGGATGTTTGACGATTCTTTTTATATAAAAAAACCAAAATAATCAAAACATAATCCAAAAATAGTCTGGGGACTATTTTTGTTAGTATGCTTGTTACCTTTTTGGGGTATGTTGGGGGTATGTTTTACCTTTCGTCGAACATCCCCCTGTAGGGGGACACGCCCGACATAACTCTAGGAGGCCTAGACAAGAGCAGCGTGCAAAAATAGCAGAAAGGTGGCCCGGGGAACGATGTGCGGACTGCAGCAGGAGCCCGCCCGCAAGAGACCCTCCGCACGGAAGAGGCCCCGACCCCCGGAGACCCGAGGGCGTCCAGCGATCCTTGGTGTGGGGACGTCACGATGCCCATGGCGAAACCAGCGACACCCAAGAAACCCAGGGCACCCTGGAGGCGAGCAGGGTGTGTCTTGGCATGCGTCTCTAGTTTTGTGTATATATATGTATGTATGTGTGTATGTGTGTATGTGTGTATGTATGTATGTATGTAGGTATGTATGTATGTATGTATGTATGTATGTATGTATGTATGTATGTATGCATGTGTGCATGTATGTATGCATGTATGTATGTATGTATGTGTGTATGCTTGTATGTATGTATGTATGTATGTATGTATGTATGTATGTATGTATGTATGTATGTATGTATGTATGTATGTATGTATGTATGTATGTATGTATGTATGTATGTATGTATGTATGTATGTATGTATGTATGTATGTATGTATGTATGTATGTATGTATGTATGTATGTATGTATGTGTATGTATGTGTGTATGTATGTATGTATGTATGTATGTATGTATGCATGCATGCATGATGTATGTATGTATGTATGTATGTATGTATGTATGTATGTATTAAAAGATGTCCAGAACCCGCCTGTAGGAGGACACGCCCGACATGAGAGCAGTAAGAAGGAGTGGGAGGGAGGGTGCAGGGTGTCAGAGATGGCGCGCGCACCCATCTTGTCCTCCCGCCCCTGTCCTCCTCCCCGCGCCCGCGCGCCGCGCCCGCCACACCGTCCAAGGTCCGAAAAGGCCGACGCGTAAATGCCCCCACGGGGTCACACATGTCGCACGTGCTCAAGGGTCACTGCAGACAGGCGGGAAGACCAAGGAAGAGACACGAGGAAGAAAAGGACAGAGGATGGAAAGCTGGCCACCCCCAGCCCCTGCAACGCCTCCATCGTCGCCCGCGGGAGGGCGAACAGCAGGAGGGGGCAGTAGGGAAGGCCCGTTCCTGCAACCTCCGCCCCGCCCACTCCTCTCTCCCCCTCCCCCTCCTCCTCCTCCTCCTCCTCCTCCTCCTCCTCCTCCTCCTCCTCCTCCTCCTCCTCCTCCTCCTCCTCCTGCTCCTCCTCCTGCTCCTCCTCCTCGTCCTCCTCCCCCTCCTCTCCCCCCCCCCCCTCCGCAGCAGGAAAGGGAAAGGCGCGGCTCTTCTCCTTCTCCTCTCTCCCCTCTCCCTCACTCCTCTCCTCCTCCTCTCCCTCCTCCTCCTCCTCCTCCTCCGCCTCCTCCTCCTCCTCCTCCCTCCTCCTCCTCCCTCCTCCTCCTCCTCCTCCTCCTCCTCCTCCTCCATCCTCCTCCATCCTCCTCCTCCTCCTCCTGTCCCCCCCATCCCCTGCCCCCCAGGCATCCTCGCTCCCTCGCTCCTCCTCGTCCTCGCCCTTCTCGTCCTCCTCCTCGCCCTCCTCCTCCACTGCCTCGTCGCCGAGCTCCTCGACCGACCTCCGTTCGGCTCCCCCACCCGCCCCTCCTCCTTTGCCCAAAATTCCCCTCCACCCCTAAACCTCCCCGTATTCCTCCCCCGCCTCGTCTTTTCTCTCGTCGACCTTCTGCTCGTCGAAGCCTCCGCCCTCCTGCACCTCCTCTCTCACTTTTCGTTTCCTTCCTACGCATGCTCCTCCTCTCCTTCTCCCTCCTCAACTTCGTTGTCGCCTCAATCCTTGGAAGGAGCACAATGGTGTAATGGTTGCTCGGGAGGAAAACAGGGATGCCCTGCCCCTTGCTGCTGCCGCACATCCCGACTTGACGCTGGGCTGAGGGGCAAAATGGGTTGGATGGGCAACGTTGTCGGGATCCGACGTATCGTTTGCGTCAGTAAGGCCCCCGAAAACCCCGCCTCTTTCCCAAGGGCCAAGGCTTCAGCGAGGGGTGCGTTTTGACGGCCCTGGGGCACAGCGAGGCTCCCGCAGGCTGAAACTGCAAAGATCTCCGACTTGGGTACCCATCTGTCGGAAGAAGTGGGTACACACATGAAGCAGGAAGGCGCTGAAGATGTACTGGGTTTCCGCAAAATCGCTCGACCAGTTTGGTCTGGGCCCTGGGGGTCCAGAGATGCACTCTTTCAACGACCGATGGGAATTGCGGTTCAGGACGCTGGGTCTGAGGGAACACCTCGTAGACGTAGGTCGGGCGTGTCCCCCTACAGGCGGATTTTGAACGACAAAGAACAAATACTCAGCACATGCTCGAACATCATTGAAAAAACTAGCAACACGGTCCCCCACACAGTGTTCTGACGATTCTTGCATGGTCCTCCTGCAGAGGGACGTGCCCGACGTAATCGTAGAGAGGCGGAGCGCTGGGCAGCGCCGGCGGTCGCCCCGGTGCCCTGGGGGCAGACGGGCGGGCGCCCGCGGGCCGAGAGGCGGGCGCACGGCAGGAGGGACCACAGCGCCGCCACCGGGAGACGCGACTGCTCGCCTCGACCCTCCTCGCCTCCGAGTTATCTCGGGCGCGTCCCCCTACCGGGGATTTTGGGCGAAACAGTTCAAACATACACCCAAGACAAAAATACACCAAAACGATCAAACACACTCCAAAAACATCGTCCCCAGGCGATGTTCTGACTATTTTTGAACATCCCCCCTGTAGAGGGACAGGCCCGACTTAATCTGATGGAAGACTCGGGTACGCGGCGCTCGGGTTGGCCTGACGGGGGCCATCCAACAAAAATGACGAGACCCAATGTGGAAAACGTGACCGTCAAAATCCAGGACGCGCTCGTCAAAAAAACGTTGGCAAACCCGAGTTCCGGCTTACTCGAGTCTTACGTTTCCCCGATTAAAGGAGCCCACCCCCCACGATGGGCACCCCTGCCAGCCAGGCCCTGCAGCAATCTGGCCCGAAGAACAAGCGAACAGAGCAAGGCTGTTTAGGAAACACTGGATGCCACTCCACAGGCACAAATTCTGGGATTCCCAGGCTGTTCTGCTCTCTCTCTCTCTCTCTCTCTCTATCGCGCTATCTCTCTGGGATCTTCTCTACCCCACGAAGACTTCAAGGACGAGGACCGCCTGGAACTCTGGAAACTCCCGGAACGTATCCTGAACCAGCCGCATTTTGACATGGCCCTGTCCGCTGGGTAGTGTCTCCGTTGGGGGCATCAATCTCGACTCTGGGTCGGCGCAATTCTGGGGGCTGGATGGAGTCCTGGCTGTCCTCGACAAAACTCCATATGTTTCGATAACATGTGCTTTCTCACTCTCGTCCTGAATCGGGGTGACAACAATTCTGAGAAGATCGGGGTGACAACAATTCTGAGAAGATCGGGATGGCAACAATTCTGATCAATCGAACGGCGCAAGCGTGTCCTGGAAGAATCTTCAGTGAGATGAGGGACACCTCCGCATGGATACGTTCCGCGCGGGGCATCTGTGAACAAAAGCGCCCCTCGGCTACACGCGCAAATCACCCTACGCAAGAGCGGCCGTTACTGTGCGGCCAAGGGCAAAGGGGGAGCCCTTTGGAGACACCACCAGGCGCGCAAGCCGCTGCCATCGCATCGCTACCAACGATCGGGGGGCCCCCGTTGGCCCGCACCGGAAGGTCACTCCGGCGAACGGCCACTCTTACGGGCAGTCGACGCCCCGTATCCGTCGGGTCGCGGCTCGTGGGCCCGGCACGCGAGGGCGCGGACACAGACATGATTCCTGTCATTCGCTGGCCCTCCTTCTCGAGGTGGAGGAGGCGGCGCTAGGAGGAGAGGAGGAGGAGGAGGAGGAGAAGGAGGAGAGGGAAGAGGAGGAGAGAGAGGAGGGGGAGGAGGAGGACGAGGAGATGGAGGAGGAGCCGGCGGAGAAGGAGGAGGCGGCGGCGGAGGAGGACGAGGGGGAGGAGGAGGCGGCGGAGAAGGGGGAGGAGGAGGAGGAGGAGGAGGAGCTGCCCGCAGCGAGGCCCCACGCGGCAGCCTCGGGCCAGCGGGTGCACGCCCCTCTGCAGCTTCGCGGCGCACACCGCGGCGGCCACGTCGGCCGGGGCCCCTCGCGGTGCCGCCGAAGGGGGCGGGGAGAGGTCGAGGAGGTCAGGGAGGAGGAGGAGGAGGAAGAGGAGGAGGAAGAGGAGGAGGAGGAGGAAGAGGAGGAGGAGGAAGAGGAGGAGGAAGAGGAGGAGGAGGTCACCGGCTACACTCACCTTGAATCCAGCGACCATGATATGGTTAACTGCGCGGCTGATTGACAGACAGGGACGAGTTCGAGGGGGAGGAGGTCGAGGCCTGGGAGGAAGGCGAGGCGGCGGCCGAGGGGGCCGAAGAGGAGGAGGTCCGGGAGGAGGCCGAGGAGCCGGCAGCGGCTTCGACGGCGGCGGCGGAGCAGCGACGACGCCGGCGCGGGCGGTGGCAGCGACGGCGGCGGCGGGCCCGCGGCGGTGGTGCGCTCGGCGCCGATGAGCTCCCACGGCAGCCGCCGCGCGCCTTAGCCCGCGCGCGGCCCCGCTCGCCGGCGCTGCGCAGCGCGGCCGCGCCGGCGGATGCGACGGCGGCGGCGCCGAGGCGCGCAGCGGTGCGGGCGGCGGCGGCGAGGGCGGCGGCGAGGACAGCCTCGGAGCGCCGGCGTCTCGGACAGCGCCGTGCGGATGCGGTGCCGCGACGCTCGGCCCGGCCAGACAACTCGGGGAGGTGGTCACGGGGGGTGGCCCCAAGGGGGAGGGGGTGGAGAGGAAGAAGGCCCCTAGCTAAAGGCCCTAATGAAAGGGCCCCATCCAGGGACCTTTTCCTCACCCCCCATGTGGGTCACCCCCCCATTGCCACCCGCCCGACTGGGGATAGGGTCGGGACTTCCGGAGGCCCTGTGCCGGCCCAAAGCAACAGGGCGGGCCTCTGGAGCGGCGGCGGCTCGAGGGAGAGTCGGCATCGACGCATCGGTGGCGACAGCGGCGGCGGGAGGGAGGATGGGTGAGACGGCCGCCTTGCTCACACTGCTCTGGCCCCCGGAGGTGTGATGCTTTGTGAGCGTTTTCTGATTCGGCGTTTTGACATTGGGCGGAATGAGGGGGGAAGAGGGGGGTCTGGCTCAGGACCTCTGCTCAATACGATTGTTCGCAACATTGCCTCCTATGGGGGAGACTCCATCTGCTTAAAACAGGCGCCAATAACAGCCAAGATCTATCTATTCCATGGGGGGGGAGGGGGTGCGAGGGCCCGCGACGATCGGCAAACCAACGCATCAGCAAACTATCATTTTGGCCCATCTTCGGCTGGGTCTGTTTGTGTGACTGGGCGCTGCGAGCGCACCTTGGCGCAGACGGAGCGGAAGCCAGGCGGTGGTCGAGGGGAGGGGAGGGCGAAGTCGGGGTGACGGGCTACGTAACAGTGGGGAAAAAGGAAGAGGTGCACCCAGGGACGGGCCTCCAGAGTAGAGGCCACTTAGATGGGGTCGGAGTAGATGGGGTCGGAGGATCGCGCCGCATCGACGACACCTCGCTGATACGTCGGCGATGCGTCGGCGACGTCGGCGTGGAGAAGTTTGGGCCCCACATCGAGCCGCATCGCTGCTGCATCGGCGATGCATAGGCGATGCGGCGCGATCCTCCGACTCCCTCTACTCGGACCCCATCTAGGAGGCCTAAGTCAAATCGGGAGCGGCCAAGAGGGGGGTGTCCAAGAGGGGGGGGGTGCAAATCATGACCGCCGGCATGTGCGCGGCCCAGCGGGGGGGCCTGGGACGTAATGAAATAAGATGAGGTGCCATGAAATCTCAGGAACAATCATGGCCCGCGCCATGAAATCCCCCCCCCCCTAGTCATCACCCCCCTCTTTTCCGCCCCCGATCAAAGGCAGAACCTTGAAGGGCACATCGAAAAGACAGCAAGAACACTTTCGCCGCAAGCAAACCGCACTGCTCGAATGGGTGCGGGGTGCAACTTCAGAGAGTCGGGGATGGACAGACCTCCCTTTAGTAAAACGTGGTTTAGTGAAAACGACCTGAGGCCCAAACCCGGAGGGCGCAGGCCTGGAAAATCACGGCCACGGCGCCCTCTCGAGAACCGAGAACGGACAATTCACTAATCGACGTGGCACTGTTGGGGGTTCTGTCCACCCCCGAGAGAGGCGGCCCCTGGCGCTGCCCGATGTCCCCTGGCCCTGGTGTCCCTGCTGCGCTGCCCCCGCTTCCCCCGTCGTGTTTCTCTGCGCTCCCCGGTCCTTCCTCCTTGCACTCCTTTCGTCGTATTTCTCTGCGTTCCCCGGTCCTTCTTCCTTGCACTCCCGTTCCCCGGTCCTTCTTCCTTGCCTTGGTCTCTTCTTTCCTTTCTCTTCTTCCCAGATTCTCCGGCAGTGTTCCCTGCGCTCCTTTCTTAGGGAAACAGAAAATGACATAAACACAAAAACTCGGAGGTCCGCGCGGATTTCTCGGATCGGCGCTGGGGCCCCCCGGCGGCGCCTCCGGCGCCGCCACTGGCGCGCTCCGCGCGCCAGGGAGGGGGGTCCAGCGCCGATCCGAGAAATCTGCGCGGACCTCCGAGTTGTTTATGTTTATGCCACCTTTTGTTCCCCTATTTCTCGGGTTCCCCAGTGTTGTCGCTCGCGTTCCCTGGCCTTCTTCATCTCTGGGTTCCCTGGTCTATGCTACGCCAAGCAATGCCCCGCAACGCCAAGCATACAACGCAAGCCGGGCAATACCGAGATAGATCGAGCAACTCCAAGAAACTTCAAGCAACTGCGATGCATGGTACGTCACGATGCCTCACAAGACGGAGCAACGACACGCAATGCCAAGCAATGACAAGCCGTGCCAAGCAACACACAGCAATGCCAGGCGACGGCAAGCCTTGCCATGCAGTGCCCAGCCATCTCACATCACCCGGGAGACTCCAACGCAGGACACAAATGGGGAAGCCAGGTGGAAAGAGAACCTGCCCGGGGCTCGCCGAGGAGCCCAGGGTGCCCAGTTCCCCTCTGAAGAAACAGCTCCTTGGCGAGGGGTTCGGGCACGGGGGGTGCTTCGGATCGTGGATGGACAGACCTCCCTTTAGCAAAGCGTGGTTTAGTGAAAACGACCCGAGGCCCAAACCTGGCGGGCGCAAGCCTGGAACATGACGGCCACGGCGCCCTCTCGAGAACCGAAAACGGACAATTCACACATCACGTGTGCCTGTTGGGGGTTCTGTCCAACCCCGATCGGACTCTGGAAGAGAAACGAGACGAAGGAACTCTCAATCGCGGGGATGCTGGCACGCGGAACCCCCCCTCCCAGCGCAACCGGAAGACGACAAGCGCGAGAGCCCAGACTGAAAAAAACAAAGCATCACTCTGGGTAGTAATCATACTAGGGAATTGTGTTAGTATTCCTTGCACGCGACTGTGTCCTACTTCCGAACTCGGCATCCTATACTGTCTACTTATTCATTAATCGCGGTTAAAGCATGCTTCCGTAATCCCAAGTCGCTGTCCTATAGTGTTTCGTGATTTTTACGTCACGAGTCGATGCAACTTCCTGAAATGCCTCAATCGCACTCCGATCAGACTAGGTGTGCTGCAGGACCAGGTGCACTCTAGGAGCAGCCGCGTGCTAGCACATGATGGTAACATTTGCACTCCAGTACTAGGTGTACTCAAGACAGACAGCTTCAGGGGTTCCAATGATGATACGCGTGACGAAGAAAGAACAACAATCCATGCGCCGCCAAGGGTCCGGGGTTTAACAGGTCGCCGCGAAAGTGGAACCCTCGCAGAAGTAATACATAAAATCCGGCAGGGGGGATCGGGGGATTCAGGCACGAGTCGCGGGGGCGATCATCCCACCACCCCTTTAAAGCGTGGTGTGGTTTAGAGAGTTTCCTCTTCCAACCTCAATTCTTCTCCTTTCTGGAGAGGATTTGCACCTCCCCATATCCCCCTCCCCCTGGACCTTCAGGGGGGGGCCGCGAGGAGCTAGGGCATCCAAAACGGCATCGGCGAGGAAGCCACAATAGTTAATGAGATGCCCCGTATACTACGGTGGGGCTCTCGATATTACTCAGATCGCGAAAACGCCTTCTCCCTCCTCCCCAACCTGCCTCCTTCTACTCTTCCCCGCATCATCACACTCGCTCATCACACTCAGACTCACTCTCACTCTGTCTCGCTCATACTCAGACTCACTCACACGCAGACCCACTCAGACTCTGACTCACTCATACTCATATTTACTCACACTCAGACTCACTCACACTCAGACTCACTCACAACTAGACTCACTCACCCTCATATTCACCTGTGGCCAGACTCACTCGTACTCAGACTCACTCATACTCAGCTTCGCTCACACTCAGACTCGCTCACACTCAGCCTCACTTTTCATTACACAGGCTCATTCGCATCACTTCCTCAATCAAAATCACTCATACTCAGAATCACCCGCGTACACAGACTGTGAGGATGTCTCGGGCAGGGCGCTGGTTTCAGCACCACCACGGGGGAGCCGCCATGGGGGTATCTCGCAGGCCCGTTCGTGTCCAGATTGTGATGTCTCCGGCGGATTGCCCGATTTGATGTTCAACATCCTGTGCTTTCGGAGCAGAGTGACTGTGAGGATGTATCGAGCGAGGCGCTAGCTGCAGCACCCCAGAGGGAGAGCCACCTCCATGGGGGGCATAACGCGGGCCCTTTCGCGCAAAAGATTGTGGGATTGTCTCGGTCGGTTTGCCCGTTTGGGTGCCCAACATCCGTGGCTTTCGAAGCAAATAGCGCGGATGTCTCAGGCGAGGCGCCTGTTTCAGCACCCCAAAAGGAGGAACCGCCGTGGGTGTGGTATGTCACGGGCCCGCTCGCGCCCAGATTGTAGGGATGTCTCGGGCGGTTTGCCCGTTTTGGTGCCCAGCATCCTTTGCCTTCAACCCGAGTTGCGCGGATGTCTTAGGCGACGCGCTGGCTTCAGCACTCCACAGCAGTGGGAGCCGCCTGCGGGTATTGCACGGGCACGTTCGCGCCAAAATTGTGGGAATGTCTCGGTCGGTTTGCTTGTCTGAGTGCCCAACACCTTTTGCTCTCGGAGCAAACCGTGAGGATGTCTCATGCGAGGCGCCGGCTTCAGCACCCCAAGAGGGAACCGCCAGAGGGTAGTTCACGGGCCCTACCGCGCCCAGAGTGCAGGGGATGTCTTAGGCGGCGTGCCTGCTACGGTCCCCACGGCTTGTCTTTGGACTTCTGTTACCTAGACGCCTCCGGACCTCACTCAATCACTCACCTCCCACTTTTCTCCTCCGGTCAGTCTTACTCATCAGCACCTCCTCCTCACTACACACACTCGGATTTGATCAGACGTAAATCCACCCAACCCTCAGGCTCACGTATGCTCAAGCCCGCTCATTCTCAGACTCACTTATACTCAGAGTCGCTGACACTCAGACTACCTCACACTCAAACTCACTCAAACTCAGACTAACCCACCCTCAGATTCATTCGTGGTCAGACTCACTCGTACTCAGGCCCACTCAGACTCAGACTTGTACTCATCAAGTCATTCTCATATTCACTCACACTCAGATTTACCCCTACTCAAATCCACTACCACGCAGACTCACTCATGATCGGGCTTCGCATACCAGACCCACTCGCGCCCAGGCTCTCACACCTCGACTCACTCACACTCAGACTCAACCACACCCAGGTTTACCAGCACTGAGGTTCACTCACGTTCAGACCAATCATGCTCAGACCCACTCAGTCGTACCTACTTTGGCGGTCCAAAGATCCCTCGCTGTTGCATGTGTGCTTCCCTCGCCTCTCCCGACAGATGCCCAGAGGCGGACGTCACTGAAGTCGTCGCTGTCGCCGTCGTCGTCGCGCCCGTCGTCCACGCTGACTCGCTCCCACTCCCAGATGCTCACAGACAGATTTACTCAGCGAGAGGTGAAAGGAGTATGATATGCATACTTATGTGGAGATCTCCGGGTGAGTAAGTAGGGTGTTGGTCACATGTCGGCCTCGCGTGTAGGAAGGGGGGCGCGACTGAGGACGGGCCGTCCGGCGATCGAGCTCCGCCTATAGGTGGCCCTAAGATGGCCCCCGAGGCTCCCCAGAGTGCTCCGGGGCGGCCCCGAAGGGATCGCACGGGGCGGCCCCGAGAGGTGCCCAGGGGACCGCACGGGGCCCCCGAAGGGAGCCCCAGAGGTGCCCCCGAGAGGCCCCCAGGGAGACGCCCAGGAGCTCCCCCCCCCCCCCCCGAAGGCGCCCAAGGCGCCCACCCAGGAGGCCTCGGCGAGAAGGCACGCGTTGGTGCTGTGTTTCCTGAGCGGCTGGCCACAGGCTGGCTTCCTGGGTGTGGGGAGTGTGGGGGGGGCAAGCTAATGAAGGGGGCCCTGGGACACACACACACACACACACACACACACACACACACACACACACACACACACACACACACATAAACACACACACATAACAGGATTCCCCATCTTTTTTCCCATATGTTCTGGGTATTTGTCTTCCCCCCCACTTCTCATATTTTCCCATGTTTTCCTGGGAGGCGACGATTAATTGTGTCTGTGTGTTTCTTTCCCTCCTGAGTTAAGGAGCCCCCCCTCCTTTGATCGATCGTCTTCAAGGTGGCCCCAAGATGGCCCCCGAGGTTCCCGAGGGCGCCCCAAGAGGTGCCCAGGAGGGAGGCCCCAGCACGAGGCCCCCAAGAGGCTCCCGAGAGGCTCCCAAGAGACCCCCAAGAGGCCCCTGAGAGCCCCCCCCCAGAGGCACCCAAGACGCTCCAAGAGGCCCGGCGAGAAGGCCTGAACCAGAGTATTGTTCGAATGATGTGTTGGCCGCAGTTTGGCTTCCTGGGTGGGAAGCCTCATTGAGGATCCCTCTTCCTCTGATTGATCGTCCAAGATGGCCCCAAGACGGCCCCCGAGGCCCCCAAGGGTGCCGAAAGAGGGCCCCAAGAGGTGCCCAGGAGGCCCTGACGATGCCAAGAGGCTCAACGGAGACCCCCAAAGGAGGCTTCAAGAGGCCGCACATCAGAGGCACCCAAGACGCCGCACGAGGCCCAAGGGACTGCCAAGAGACCCCCCCAGGCGCCCAGGACGCCAAGAAACCGTCGACAAACTCCGGAAAAGCTGCCTCTGGCTTTCCCGCGCGCCCTCCTCCTCCTCTTCCTCTTCCTCATCTGCCTGTTCCCCTATCTCCTTCATCCTCTCCTCACCCCCCTCCTCCTCTCCCTACTTCCTCCTTCCCCTGCTCCTCCTCCGATTCCTTCTCCTGCATCCTCCCCCTCTTGGGGCACGACGTCTTACCCAGCCCTTGATTCCACTGCATTCTCCTCATCCCTGATCAGGGCAATTCGTCTGGGCATAGTTTCTGGACGGGCTGGCGGGGTTACGCGACGCGTCTAGATAAGCAGAGCCAATACACACCGAGCAATGCCAAGAAGTGCAGAGCAACGAGTCCAAGCAACGCCAAGCAATGCTTTTCATGACAACGGCTTGCATTTCTCAGAACTGCTCTGAATGGATGTTTGCTGCTTTGCTTCAGATCACCGCCAATGTCTCGGTTCGCGCTGGGTTTACAGTCGACCCGTATCATGAGGATGCGCGGTCAGGACGCATGGGCCGTGGAGGGCCATGTTGAAGTTTTTCGAACGAGGTTGGCCAGCGAAAGTCGCTGAGGATGAGCCGAAGGGGCAAGGATGAAAGGGTACCCTAGGGAAGGTTGCCCATCCTTCTTACGTGGGTTCACTGTCTGTTTGTTCCCCCCAGGGCGCGAGGGGGTTTGGGCCACCCGCCAAGTGCGCCTGCCGCAACGCCCCAACCCACTTCCCCTCTTCCTCCGCGGCGCGGCTGTTCGGGACGCGGTGACCCGGGTCAGCGTTATCCTGGGCCAACCATGAGTATCGTCTAACCGATCCCCATCCCCAGCGGCGTGGCCTGGGCCCCACTGGCCGCTTGACCCCCCTAGATGGGGATTTAGGCTATAGGCCGTTCCCTTCGGGTTTCGAGGGGTGTATCCCCAACCGGGGTGGTAATTTGGTGGGGGTCTCGAAGGGGATGGGGATGGGGGCATGGGGGTCGGTTACACGGTAGTGATTGACGGCGCTGGGAGAAAGCTGGCGGTTCTCGGCCGACCACAAGGGGGGACGTACAAAGACATACTGATTCCACACGTGCTCCTCGGAGGCGGGCGCCCAACACGAGCATATGTATATATATATATATATATATACACATACATACATATATATATATATACATATATATATATATATATATATGTAGATCACCCATCTTGTCGTAGACCGTTTCCCAAGCGGCGTGGCCAGAAAGCGCTGGCCACGACGCGTATACTTTCGGAACGCCGAAAACAGGGGACATGAAACCAGCCGCAGCCCCCCCAAAAACAAAACAACAATGCGATGCACAAAACGGAGCCGAACTGACCACTGCGCGAACGAGAAGCCCCCGACCGGGAAAGCAACGCATCCCCCAGCCGAACAAAAAAAACGAACGCCGATCTCGAAAACGAGGGGGGGGGGGGGAGACGCCCCCAGCGTCTGCAACATGTTCCAAGCGCCCGCCTCTCCCCCCCCCCCCCTCCTGGAGAGGCGTCGCGACGGGGCCACAGCGCAGAGGGCTCGGCTGGGCCCCAGGCTGCCGCACTGCGACGCGGGCTCCGCCTCGCGAGGGCGGGGCAAGGGGGGCGGGACGGGGGGCACGCAGAGAGCTGCTCCGAGCTTCTCGGTGAGCGTCGGGGGGGGGGCGCCCCTCCCCGCCGACAGCGCCACATCCGACCCCCGTCGCGGGCAGCCACCGCGCGCCGAGGGCGCTCCGACCCCCGTCTCGGCGCGACGACGAGGCGAGATTGACCCCCGTCGGGGGGGGTGTTACCTCCCCCACGCTTCTCAAGAAACCCAGAGTAGGCAACCGAAGGATTGGGCGCTGCTGAGGGGCGGGGGGGCACGGGGGGAAGAGACAGGTTCAGAACGCCACTCCAGGGAAATCCTCTTCAGAACGGCCACTGAGGCGGCTCTGTAGGCGGATGGAGCACGATATCAAGCCGGCTTCAAAGGCGGGATTGACCTCCTCACGCTTGTACCAGCGCCTCTTCAGACCTTGACCTCCCAGGAGCTGCACCCAAGAGAGTGGTGCACACCTCTCGTGCCTCTTCGGGCCCCTTCAGGGGCTCCTTCAGCTGCCCCTGCCGTTCGGGAGCGGCCAACGAGGGGGGCGTCCAAGCGGGGGGGGCGCAGCTCATGGCCGGCGGCGTGTGCGCGGCCCAGGGGGGGGGAGCCAGGGACGTAATGAGATGAGAAAGGGCATGAAGTCGGAGGAGGGACGAAATAAGATAAGAAGAAAGACGTAATGAGAAAACAACAGGAGCCCACGCCATGATATTCCCCCCCCCTAGTCCTCACCCCCCTCTTGGCCGCTCCCAAAACCGTGCACACCTCGACCCCCCCTCTGGCGACACGCCCGAAGGAGTCGGGATCAGCGCGGTCTGGGCGGGACCCTCTTGTACCTGCAATCCTGGAACGCTCACGCCGCAAACGAGAATCCGACAAATCGCCTCCTGTGCGAAGACACCGCTGGGCAGCATGCGCATCTGGCAACTGTCGTGTCCAGGGGGACCGCATGGAACGAGTCAAAATTCCAGATCCCGCGTCTCGCCCCTGGATCCGGCAATTGCCGGATGCGCATGCTGCCCAGCGATGTCTGTCGGAGAAGAAACAGCACATAGAAACATAAACATTTGACGCTCCGCACGGATTTCTTGGATCCGCGCCGGGGGGGCCCAGCGCGGATCCAGCTTATGTTTACTTGCTTTTTCTTCTTTCAAAGACATCGCTGGGCAACATGCGCATCCGGCAATTGCCGGATCCAGGGGCGAGACGCGAGATCTGGAATCTTGACTCGTTCCATGCGGCCCCCCTGGGCCTCTCGACCCTCTCCGTGCTGGCTTTTCACACCAGGTCGTTTTTTTCAGGGGTTGCTGGAGGTGCCCCTGGCCCAGGGTTAGGTCGGGCATGTCTCCTTGCAGGCGGATTTTGGGCGAACAATTAAGGAAACAACCTCTTTACACCGACGCTTTTTTTCCGATCCTGCGCTGAAATTCGCACAGGAACGCGGATCCTGCTGTATACGGGATCCTGTTGTATATATTTGTTCGCTGTTTCATTGGGAAAACGGGGAAACAAATATACACCACACCACCCCGACGTCGTCCCCGACCCTCAAAAGTCGTGGGATTGAAAAAACAACGCGCCACTGGTAATGTGTATGTTCCAGTTTCCGAAATACTCAAATCATATCCCCTGAATTAATCAAAACATATTCAAAACATCGTCCCCAGATAATCCCACCAGCCCTCTGGGCGTCGGTGGTTTAGAGCGTTTCCTCTTCCACTCCTCCTTCTTCCCCTTCGGGGAGGGGTTTACCCCTCCCCCTACCCCCTCCCCACTGACCTGGACAGGGGGTTCCGCGGCGCGTTGGAGCGCCCAAGATGGCCCAAGACGGCTCCAAGAGGGCCTCAGGGAGCCCAAGATACCCTCCAAGATGGCTCAAGATAGCGCAAGATGCCTCAAGATGGTCCCCATGATGTTCCAAGACGTTCCAAGAACTCTCCAAGACGGTTCCAAGTGCCCACAAGAGCATCATTAGGATGCATCCAAGAGGCCCAAATGCTTCAAAACCCAAGGGAACATGAATGTTTTTGGTGTTCTCACTTTTTCGCTTGCGATGAACATCCGAGGCGTCAAGATGGCTCCAGGATGGCTCAAGATAGCTCCAATAAGGGCCCAAGAAAGCCCCATGACGGCGCCAAGAGCGCCGAAGAGCGCTCCAAGAGCGGTCCCAGAGCGGTCCAGGAGACGATTGTTGGAGTTCCTGGGGGGGGGCTCTAATTAAGGAGCCCTACTTCCTTGACCGATGTCATCCAAAATTGGGAGAGCGCCCCAGCAGGGCCTTCAAGGGCGCCCAGACGGGTCCAAGAGGAGCCCAAGCCTCCCACAATGCCCCAAGAGGCCGCAGGATGGCCCCAAGATGGCCCCAAGAGGCCCCCCAAGAGGCCCCCAGGAGGCCCCCAAGAGACCCCCAAGAGGCCCCAAGAGACCCCCCCGAGGCACCCAAGGGGCAAAGATGGCCCCAAGAAGCGCCCAGGAGGCCCCCAAAGGCCCCAAGATGGCCCCAAGAGGCCCCCAGGAGGCCCCAAAGAGGATCCCGAACGGCCCACAGAGGCTCCCCCGAGGCACCCAAGACGCCGAAAAGCCCCTCAGGACGACCCTCTACTCCCCTGGGCGTCGTTTCTGGACGGGCTGGTGGGGATACGCGAAGCGTCTAGAATTAAGGAACCCTACTTCCTTGACCGATGTCCCCCAAGAGGCCCCCAGGAGGCCCCCAAGAGACCCCCAAGAGGCCCCAAGAGACCCCCCAGAGGCACCCAAGAAGCGCCCAGGAGGCCCCAAGAAGCGCCCAGGAGGCCCCCAAAGGCCCCAAGATGGCCCCAAGAGGCCCCAAGAGGCCCCCAGGAGGCCCCAAAGAGGATCCCGAACGGCCCACAGAGGCCCCCCCGAGGCACCCAAGACGCCGAAAAGCCCCTCAGGACGACCCTCTACTCGCCTGGGCGTCGTTTCTGGACGGGCTGGTGGGCATACGCGAAGCGTCTAGAATTTGTTATATTACTATGTTTGACTATTCCTCCTGTAGAGGGCCATGCCCGACGTAAGCCCAGTGTGCCCCCTGCTTTCCACTTTTTGCGGGTCTTGCAGCCCCCTGGGCCTCGTGAGGGGTGCTCTGGAGGCCGTGGGGCCTCCTTGGAAATCCTGGGGGCACCCTTCGGGGGCGGCCAAGAGGGGGGCGTCCACGAGGGGGGGGGGGTGCAAATCATGGCCGGCGGCATGTGCGCGCCCAGGGGGGGGCCCACTGACGCGATGAAAGAAGAAGAGGCCCCATGAAATCCTGGGAACTGTCATGGCCCACACCATGATATCCCCCCCCCCTAGTCATCACCCCCCTCTCTGCCGCCCCCGAACCTTGGGCCAGGGGCATCTCTAGCAGCACCCGATGTTTCGACGGCCCTGGAGCCCAGAGAGGGCTTCTGGAGGACGACAATGGAGAAACGAACATCCGTGCTGTTCTTGTTCAGTGCCTTGCGTCCCTCTCCCCGCTGGGCGGCCGTGCGGCGACCTCCGGCAGACGCGGCCCTGCGAAAGTGGCCCGCGTGCCGCAGCTTTCGGGCCCCCGCGCCCCTCCCCCGAGGCCCCTCCGTTCCGCCCTGCGCTCCCTCTCCATTGGCCCCATCCTTGTTCTCTTCCCCCCCCTCCCCCCCCCTCCCTGCCATGGTGGAAGACTCGTGGAGAAGGCTCCTTGGACTATGTGCGTCGCTGGCTCCACTCCGGCAAAACTACGACGAGTGAGCCTCCTGGCGCTCCGGCGCCCCCGCCGGGCTCTCATAGGGCCGTCCCTCCAGGACGTTTTCCGGCGCGCTCTCTCTCTCTCTCTTTCTCTCTCTCTCTCTCTCTCTCTCTCTCTCTCTCTCTCTCTCTCTCTATATATATATATATCCCTCCCCTTCCCCCTCTGCGCCTTCCCTGTCCTCCGTCCCCTTGTCTCCCTACCCTCTCTCCTTTCCCCTCCCTCCCTCTCTCCGCCCCGCGGTCCCAGCCGGCTCCCTGAGAGGACTGGCTCCCCCCGAGGGTGCCCCCTGAAGAGACGGACGCCCCGTCTCCCGGACCTCCGACGCCGACTTGTTGGGCAACGCGGAGCTGGGGAGACCACAAGGTACCAACACCGCCACTCCCCGGACCATTCCTGGGGGGCGTTCTGACCAGGATTTCGAGGCGAATCCAGCGGTGGCGACGAGGGAGGCCCAGGAGACCCAAAAAGGGGAAGACGAAGAGAGGGTAAGTATGGGTTACCTTTTTCTCCTGCGAGGAGCCCGGGAGATTTGGACCACCTCTCCTAGGCTTAGGTCGAGCATGTCCCCCCACAGGGGAATTTTTGCTGAAAAATTAGAAATACTCAAAAAACACATGTTAAAGCATGATCCCAACATGATCGAACAACCGTCCCCAGACTATGATTTGACTGTTTTTGAATATTCCTCCTGTATTGGGACAGGCCCGACCTCATCCTAGGCTGGTTCTCGTCCCGAGCCCACTCGGGGGTGAGGACAAGGTGACGGGGCACCGGGCCCGGCGGGGGCCCCGAGAGACAGAAGAGGTTCAACAACCGTCCGTGGCGTCACCTCGCGACGCGAGGAGGTCTGGGGCTTGGGTCCCTCCCCTGCGCTCCCTCCCCGGTGCACGGTTTCCCCCGAGGCCGTAGGCGACCCGAGGAGGAGGAGGAGGAGGAGGAGGAGGAGGAGGAGGAGGAGGAGGAGGAGGAGGAGGAGGAGGAGCAGGGGGGAGGAGGAGGAGGAGGAGCAGGAGGAGGAGGAGGAGGAGATGGAGGAGGAGGAGGAGGAGGAGGAGGAGGAGGAGGAGGAGGAGAAGGAAGAGGAGGAGAAGGAGGAGGAGGAGGAGGAGGGTCGCCTGAGCCCTTCGGAGAAACCCTCCTCTCCACTGCCCTTCCTGCTCCGCCCACCCAGCACTCCTTGACTTCCTCTCCGGCCCCCCCCCCCTGCGTGCCGCTCCTGCGGGCAAGGTTCGTATCCATATCCAGTGCGTCTTGGATGTTTTGGGAAGGAGCGTCACAAGGCCGAGGCGCACTGGATATGGATAAAAATCGAGCCTCTACGAGGGCAAATATATCCATATCCAGCGCGCCTCTGGTTTCTGGGGAAGGGAGCCCGACACTCCATACTGCAGTGGATATAGACAGAAATATTGCCCGCAGCTCCGTGCCCTCCCTCGTCCCCCCCCCTTCATCTCCTGCCCGCCCGACGCCCCGCCGCACCCTCGACGCTCTCGAGCGAGCTCCTGGCGCTGGCCCCCGGACGGCCTCCGGGCCTGGAAGCGCATCCGAACGCTGAACACGAAAGGAGCGAACCCACTGCTGACCTGTCGAGCCGCCAGAATAGAAAGCAGAATTGGCACGCTCATGATCCGCCACCGCGCCGCTGGGCACGGAGTGGGCGTGTTCTCAGGTCCTTCGCCCGATGCCTTAAGCTCCAGTCCTCACTCCTGAAGACGATTTGAAGGCGCCCAAGCCCAGAATTCACAAATCTCCTGGGCCTTCCCGAGACTTCTCGGGGCTTGTCGCGTGACCGGTTAGCGGGCCTCCAAGACGGTCCAAGCGGGCCTCGAGACGCCCAAAGATTACACCAAGACTCCCAAGATGGTCCCCAAGAGGACTCCGAGACGCCCAAAGAGAACGCCAAGAGCCTTCCAAAGATGCCCCCGAGAGGGCGAGCTCATTGACTTCCCATAGATGTTCCAATGATGTTGGGGTCCTCGACTCTTCCAGCTCCCCACTCTCCAAGACGGCTCACGAGCCCCCCAGGAGCGCCCCAAGACGGCCCAAGAGGCCCCCGGGAGGGCCCCAACACGACCCAAGAGGGCTCCAAGACGACCCAAGAGGCGCGCAACACGGCCCCAGAAGGCCCAAAGACAGCCCCAAGAAGGGCCCATGAGACGGAACACAAACCGAAAATCCTCGTCTTCCGCCCCAAGAGGCCCCCTGGAGGTCCCGAGGAGTCCCCAAGAGGAGGCCCTCACGAGGCCCCAAGAATCCCAGAACGCACCCAAACGGCCCCCCGAAGGCTCCAAAACGGGTCCCAAGAGGCTCCCGAGAGGCCTCCCGTGACATCCCAACAGGCACCCCAGAGGCCCATGGCCCCCAGTCCAGGTACGCTGGCGGGATGGGCCGAAGGCCATGAGGTCTGCCGCCCCCTGTTGACTCATCGCAGGGGTGCCTGGCGTGTTAGAGTCGGGGCCTTGACCTAAGGAACCCAACATAAGGAACGAGGCCCCTTTTTCCCAAAGCTAAACTTCGATTTCCGATCGAATACATAAGGAAAACCTGAGGCAAGCTGCGAAACACTTAAAGAACGCGGAGCCCCTCCCCAACGGAAAGGGTTCCTTCTTCAGGGCCCCGACTGTAGATCCCATCGATGTCGGTTCTGCCTCTTTTCTAAAGAGAACCCCCCCCCTGGGGCTTCGGCCTGGCACGCCGATCCCTCGACGTCCGCAACAAATATCCCCTGAGACCGCTCAAGATGGCCTCTAAGACGGTCACGTTGGCCCAGCATGGCCCCAAAGCCCGCTCAAGATGGTACCAGATGGCCCGCAAGACGGCTCAAGAGGGTCTAAGATGCCTCCAGGATCGCCCCAAGAAGCATCCAAAACGGTCCACGAGGGCCTAAGGGGCCTCCAAGAAGCGTCCCAGACAGCCCAAGAGGCTTCCAAGATGACATACAGGAAGGCCCGACGAGGCCAAATCCTTGATTCCGCTTCAGTTTTGACAGATTTGTGCATTTGCTTCTTTTCGGCCTCCCGACGGCCTTCTGACTGACGGCCGAGACGGTCCAAGAGACCCCACAGATCGCCCCAAGATCGCCCTAGAGGCCATTTGCTCCAAAACGGCCCAAGAGGACCCCCAAACCGCCCCGGGAGGGCTCCAAGACTGCCCAAGAGGCCACGAAGCCGCCCAAGATGGCCTCCAAGACGACCCTGGAGCACCCCAAGAGGGCCCCCAGTAGGCCCAGATAGGTCCCCGAGACAGCTTCCGACGGCGTCAGACGGGCCAGGAGCCGACCAAAACGGCCCAAGATGGCTCTCAGATGGCCTAAGACGGCCCAAGAGGCCCCCAAGAGGTCTCCAAGACGCCCCACGGGGCATCCAAGATGGCCTCCCGGAAGGCCCGAAGAGGCCGTAATCATTGATTTGCCGTAAGTTGTTTTTTTCTGCTGTTTAGGATTTTGGCATTTGCTTCTTTTCGGCCTTCCGACGACCCGAGACGGCCCAAAAGCCCCGAACCGAAAGACACCCCAAGAGGCCTCCAGAACGACCCAAGAGGCCCGCAAGACGGCGAGGGCCCTCAGACGGCCTAAGAGGCCTCCAAGACGCCCAAGATGGCATCCAAGACTGTCCTGGAGCACCTCATGATGGTCTCAAGTCGGCCCAAAAACGGCTTCCGACGGCGTCAGAAAGGGCCAGGAATGCCCTGAGGCGGCCAAAGAGGCTCCCGAGAACCCTCCAAAGGCCCCCAAGAGGCCCAAGGAGGCCCCCAAGATGCCTCCAAGAGGCTCCCAGAAGCTTCCTGGAGGCCCCAAGAGCGCCCCCAGAGGCTCCCAAAGATGCCCTCTCCTCCTCCGCCTCCTCATCCTCCTCCTGATCTTCCCCACCATCCTCCCCCAAGTGTTCTCCGAAGGGTTTCCACAACAGTTGGGGGAACACATGGTCCGACAGCTTGGCAAAACTCGTGCCACATCGCTCGGCCACATGGGCGATGTGTTCAAAAGGCAGGAGGCGGCGGTGATTCGCCGTAAGCGTCTTCGATACCCCCCCCCTTCCCAGCGACGCCTCTGAGTAAACGCACCCTTGGGAGCAAACGAACAGGGCAGGACTGTTCAGGAAACGCCCAAGACAATCAGGAGACGCAAGCTTGGGGGTCGGGAAGCTATCTCCCTTGACGATTCGGAGTCTAACTCCCTCCCCCTGCTGCTCATCCTACCCGCTCGTCTCCCTCCTCTTGGTCGTCCTGCTAATGTCAGGGTGGGGCGCGTGATCAAAACAATTGTTCCTCTGCTCGGGCGAACCGTTTTGAGGCTGCCGTGCAGGGGGGTACACGATCCCCTCGACGGCGCCAGCGACGACCCCCTGGCGCGCGCGACAAAAGAAATGGTTTCGCGCCCCGCGGGATCTATTCATCAGCCCCTCGGGGGGGGGGCCTCATTTGACTACCACAAGCTGACGTTACAACCTACAGTGGAGGCTAGTCCACAAGAAACCTTCCACAAAAACCCAACCCTGAGACCCCAGGACGTCCATTGATGATCGGTGTGGGAACGTCGCGCTTTCCATGGCAAAACCATCGAAACCCAAGAAACCCAGGGCACCCTGGAGGCAAGCAAGGTCAAGGTGTCCCTTGGCATGGGCCTCCACTGTACTGACGCCGCTGCTCCCCCGACCCCTCCGCGAGAGCTCCCAGGACGGGCAGTGGCGCCGGTACCTTTTTCCCCCTTCTCAGCGGCGAGGCTAGGCGGAGCGAATAGCGAGAACCCGTTTTGTAGTCATCGCGAGAACGACCGTGCGGGCCCCAAGGATATACACTACCACCACGCGGCTTCCTCCTGCCTCCTCTGCACTCTTCTTCCTCTCCCCTGTACTCATCTTGCTGCTGCTCCTGAGCACTCTCGTGGGGTGGAGGGCTCAGGGTGATATCCAGATGGGCTTCTTTCTGCACCTCGCAAATAAATCCGTCTTGGGATTCACCTCTTGCAGATTCAAGCCTCGGAAATCAATCGAAACGGCATGGCCCAAGATGCCTCGAGGCGGCCGGATATGGCCTGCCACCAAAAGGCCGCAAAAGAGCACCAAGAGGTACGATAACAACAACGAAGCAAAAGGAACGATGTCGAGCGCCGTGTCAAGATTCGGACAAGCCTCGTGAAATGCAGTCCTGGAGGCGCAATAGTTTATACAGGGGTCGGCGGATGTGGCGTAAGTCTATATAACATCAATCGAAACGGCATTTCAGAGTTCACCCTTTACCCTCCACCCAAACAAAAAAATGCTTGGTGCTCATCCTGCCCGTCTCCGCCCGCGGGACGCCGGCTGGCCCGGGCCCATCCCGTGGGCCCCGCCTCGGCGATGGCGCCCTCCTGGCCTGGCCCGGGGAGGCGGCGGCACCGCTCCTGGGCCCAGGAACGGAGTGGCGGCCAGTTGGCATCTGCCGACCCTGCTGATCCTCTTCCTCCTCCTCCACCTCCTCCTCCTCCTCCTCCTGCTCCACCTCCTCCTCCTCCTCCTCCTCCTCCTCCTCCTCCTGCTCCTCCACTCATCCTGCTGCTCCTGCTCCTCCACCTCCTGCTCCTGCTCCTGCTCCTGCTCCTCCTCCTCCTCCTGCTCCTCCTCTCCTCCTCCTGCTGCCCCTCCTCCCTCCTCCTCCTCCTCCTCCTCCTCCTCTCACTCCTCCTCCTCCTTCAGTCCCTCCTCTCCTCCTCTCTCCTCCTCCTCCTCCTCCTCCTCCTCCCTCCCTCCCCTCCTCCTCCTCCTCCTCCTCCTCCTCCTCCTCCTCCTCCTCCTCCTGTTCTCTCCTCCTCGTTCCTCCTCCTCCCTCCTCCTCCCCCTCCTCCTCCTCCAACTCCTCCCACTGCAGGGGCCAGCAGACGCCGTCGCTCCCCGGGACGCAACCGGCCCGACCTGCGCAGACCTCCCGAAGCGGGCCTCTGAGGGCCTCGCCCCCGAAGTCCCTACAGAATCTTGGAGTCCTGGAAATGGGCACCGACACCAACACAGGGGGGTGCATCCACAGGGGGAAGATGATCCTAGATTTCGGCGTTGGTGGTAATAGTTCGGTCACCTTGAAAGCCAGAATATTACCACCTCCACCGAGATCGGGATCCTCTTCCGTCGGTGGAGGCACACCGCCGACATTGGTGTCGGTGTCAACCTCTAGGCCTGCGAGAATCAGTCCGCGCCCATGCTGTCCAGCATCCGCAGCACGGACTCTGGATCTATGCCCAGCGGCATGCGATCTCTCGTCGCCAGCGGCCTCTGAGCGCAAGAGACCGTTGCGTCGGCCGCCAGATGGCAGCGAACGATCCCGCAGTGCACGAGAACGACGATGTCGTCGTCCTGCAGGGACGCAGCGATGATCTCTCTGGTCATCGCCTCCTCACCTGCCATGGCCGTGGCCCTGGCCGCGAGCAATCCAGAGACGTCTGGGGCAGCCGTGGGCGCTCGGAGCGAGCCGCGTGGATTGCCGTACACGGTGACCGCGCTCTGGCCCTGGGCCTCCACGAGGGCGAAGAGCCCGAGCCCCGGGGACAGCAGCACGAGGCGCAACTGCTCCCTCGCCCCCGCGCACGCCGCCATGCCCGGCACCCGCTCGCACCCGTGCACCTGGGGCGCGCCCTCTCGCACGCGGACGCACAGCGCGAGGGCGTCGTGGTCGCCGTCGGACACCGCCAGGGCCAGCCCGCCCTCCCCTGGCCCGGCCGCGAGCAGCTCGCCGCGCGGCAGCGCCCAGCTGCTGACCTCCGGCCCCCCAGCTGGCAGCGTGAGCACGGTCAGCACCGGCCTGGCACGGTCAGCACGGCCAGCTTCGGACTGGCCAGCAGGCGGGCCGTTGGAGGGCCACAGCGAGAAACTCGCCTCGGCGGCGAGCAGCACGGTGTCCGGTGCGCACCAGCACGCCGCCCGTGGCGGGGCCGTCCCCCGCGCCGTGGCCAGCACAGTGCAAGCCGTGCCTGCGAACTCCAGGGCCACGACATCCACCGATCGAGACTGCAACACCCGGTGGACCACGACCCTCACGACGCCGGGCGACGCCCTGCAAGCAGCGGTGATCCACAGGTCGGCGCCCTCGGCCACGGCATCCGTGCCGCCCAGCTCCGGCAGGGGCGCCGGCCCGTGGACAGTGGCCGCCACCTGTCGCGAGGCGGAGTCCCACACGAAAGACACGACCACGAGGCGCCCGTCCGCGGTGCTGCAGGCAACCGAGTCGCGAGCGGACCCCTCCTGGTCCGCGGGCTCACCAATGGGCTGAAGAACCCGGGCCAAGGACCGCACCTTGGGGGCAGAAGAAAACATACCTTGAGCAGGAACCGACCGTACCGGCATTCTTATAGTCCTACCACGAGATGTTCTTAGAACCCAAGAATGTTCCAAGACCGCAAGCAATGCTCTCATAATATCAACCCGACGTGTTGAAACAAGACAGTCCCAGCCTTACATGTTCTAAGAACATTTCGTGCAGGTCACGGAAGGTTCTGAGGACATTCTTTGGTAGGCCTCGAGGCACGCCAGGACGCTTCGCCAATGCTTGCATACCTGGGGCACCCAAAAATATATGCTGAGGCAGCGCGTGGTGCCCTGGGAATCCCCCACCACCTCACCGCTCTGTCCCGTCACCGCACGGTGCGCTGGCACCTCGGCGGCCCGACACTGGAACCTCGAGGCGAGCGCCCAGGCAGGCGACACAACGAGGCAAGGCAAAGGGTAGCGGCATCGGAGAAGTACGGTAGGTTCGTGTCGTGTCGACCCTGGCGATGGCTTCTGACACCACGGGGATCGTTCGACCTTCAATGATCGGCTGTGTCCGAAACGCCAGATCGTTCAGCATCGATCAATTCTGGGTCGCTAGCGGCGTTAAACATTGAACGCCGGCGTCGGGGTCGCCGCCGGTCGACACGACGCGAACCTTCCGTACCGACCGTCCCGGCATTCCTATAACTAGTCATACCACGAAATGCTCTCAGAACCCAAAAATGTTCTAAGAACAAAAACAATGTTCTTAGAACATAAACCCGATGTGTTAAAACAGGACAGTCCCAGCCAGAAATGGTCGAAGAACATGTCGTGGGAACTGCACAAGGTTCTTAGAACATTGTTTGGTGGGGCTATAGGCGAGCCGGGACGCTTCGCCACTGCTTGACTTCTGTCTCTGGGCACCCGCAGGCCGCAGTCGACGTACTGCGCCACGCCCCCGGCCACGAGCTCCCTCACGGCGATGCCCTCGCCCCAGGGCGCCGCCGCGAGTGCCCCGCCGCAGAGGATCGGAGGGGGGCCAGGCGAGACAACGTCGGCCCTCTCGCCCGGCGGCCCCAATTCGGGGAGCTTCTGACCCAGGTCAACCCAGACCCGAGTCAGTCGGGCCTCGCAGGATCCTGCAGGATCCTGCACCCGAACCTGGGTCAA
Source organism: Prorocentrum cordatum (assembly GCA_963575745.1). Lineage (NCBI taxonomy): Eukaryota > Dinophyceae > Prorocentrales > Prorocentraceae > Prorocentrum > Prorocentrum cordatum. Next base: position 140,742 of record CAUYUJ010018685.1, on the reverse strand, counting down.
CGCGAAGGATCCTGCAGGATCCTGCAGGGTCCGCCACCCAAACCCAGGTCAATGCGACCCTGGCCCTGCAAGATCCTGTAAGATCGGGCGCTCTGGCTGACCTCCGTTTGCATTGACCCCAGTCTCTCGAGCCCCGACACATCCGCTCAAGATCGGCCCCCGGCAGCCCGGGTCCATCCCAAACCGCTCCCAGAATCCGCCCGACCCTTTCCCCAAGGCCGACCTTGTCGACGGACGGTCCCGGTGCCCAACGAGGACTCCCAGAGGCTGAAAACGACGGCAAAACTGCGCAGCGAATGGTTTCAAAACATTTGGAAGTCTGAGTTTCTCGAGGCGGATCCGGCCGCGGCGGCGAGAAAGCCACAGGAGGCTCAGAGAAAGCGAGCGACAGCACGGGACTTGGACGCCTGATATGAATATGGACTAAAAGGGCACGATGCTCCAATGCAAATGGTGCCCCACACCGACAGCGGCCGCTGATGGGCAGGCGACGCTTTGTCTGAAGTTGACAACGTCCGCGGCGACACCGACATCTCAGGAGAGGCTCCCATACCGTCTTGCTGGCTCGTACGAAACGACGCTAATCGACGCGAGTAGACGCTAAATCGCTGCATGCTCATCGGTTACCAAACGCCAATCGACGCGAGTGCACTCCAAAGACGGAGACGCGAAGGCACACAAGGCTCCCATGGTCTTGGAGGCCTGCTAGATGGGGTCGGGGTAGATTTTGTTGGAGGATCGCGCCGCATCGCCGATACATCGGCGATGCATCAGCGATGTATCGGCGATGCACCAGCGATGCACCGGCGATGCAACGTCGGTATCGGCGGTGCCGACGTGGCGCAACTCGGGCTCGACATCGAGCCGCATCGCCGATGCATCGGCGATGCGGCGCGATCCTCCGACCACATCTACTCGGACCCCATCTAGGAGGCCTTTAACACCCAAGCCCCACCCTCCTCGTCCTCAAGGCTCTGCAGAAGAACATGGTCATCCATGAACGCCAATCGAGAGAAAAACAAACAAATTACGCTAACTCTCCTCCTCCTCCCTGCGGGCCTGGGGGGCGCCTGGGGGTCGCCTGAGGGCTGCCGCGGTCCCGCTGGGGGCCTCTCTGGGAGGCTCTCTGCGGAGCTCCGGGAAGGGCCCGCGCCGCCCAGGAGCCTTGACCCCGGATCCTCGAGCCTGTATCTGGCCATCGCTCGGACGTCCATTCCCTGTGTCTTTTTCGGTTTCGTGCGTGGCTCTTTCGCCAACTGATCCAGGATGCTCCTCGATGGCCCTCGCCGAAGGAAAAATGCACACGTCCGAGCGATGCCAGGGTATCCTCGAGCCGGGGTCCTCCGCTGCGGAGGCCGCCGAGGTCTCGGCGGGCCCCCCCTCCGAGAGGAGCGCCAGGGAGGCCGCCGCCTCTCCCCGCCACCGGGCCTCCGCCGCCAGCGCCGCGACCGCGGGGGCGCGCGGCTCGGCGAGGGGCGGGGGCGCGTGCCAGGCGAGCAGCTCGGCCGCGCCCAGCAGCTGGGGGCAGTGCTCGGTCGGGCGTTGCTCACGTGGTGTCTGGCCGTCGCTCGGACGTCCATTCCCCGTGTTTTTGTCGGTTTCGTGCGTGGTTGTTTCGCCAAATGATCCGGGATGCTGCTCGATGGTCCTCTTCCGAAGGAAAAATGCACACGTCCGAGCGATGCCAAGGTTTGGGGGGGGGGGGCGACAACTGCAGCGGAGGTCCGTCCACAAGAAACCTGCCACGAGGAACCCAAGCCCGAGACCCCAGGGGGTCCACTGATGTTTGCCGTGGGCACGTCACGCCTTCAATCGCAGAACCATCGAAGCCCGAGAAACCAAGGGCACCCCGGAGTCGAGCAGGGTGTTTCTTGGCATGGGTCTCCACAGTACGTGAGGGGGACAACAACTACAAGAAAGCTGGAAACAATGGAAACTGGAAGGCCAGTGTGAAAGTGTAAGGTGCCAGGGCTGACAAAACTGGCAGTATGGGTGGAGCGAGCCCGAAGCAGTAGGGATGCGGTCGCGTGGGCTGGACAAAAATGAAGGGAACCTGGCCAGGGCTGGAAAGAGTTGAAGGGCTCGCCCCAACCACTTTTTCCAATTTCCATGTACGTGTTCGACCATGGGCTCCTCAACTACGTTCCCGACCATGGAACCCTTGATACCCATCGCTCCTGAACCGTCGTCGGCGGTCTTCGCACGGTCCTCTGAAGAGGCTCGGCGTTCTTCGGGGCGGTCTTCTGACGATCTTCGGCGGTTTCCACTGGTCTTCGCTTCGGCGGTCTTCGGCGTTCTTCTGACGATCTTCGGCGCGAAAGCTGGGTGGCTGCCTTCAAAGAGGGACCCACGATCGAACGCACATCAACAACACGAGCGGGCAGGGGAAGAGAGGTGCGCCTCGCGTGCGCTCTCGGGGCCGCAAAGGGGCCCCTGGAAAACGCCTTTCCTGCAGCCCGCCTCCCCACCTTACCGTCGTGGGGGAACACGTGCACATCTCTGCACGAACGAAATGGGCACGGAAAGAATGGGTACACTGCCCAACAGCAGTTCCTGTTCATTTTGAACAGGACTCGCTGTCCGTGCCGCCGCGGCCTGTGTCCATTCGAGACGGAAGGGCCGCCTGCCCAACAGCGGCCGCTGTTGGTTTGGGACAACATGTGTTGTTGGGTATTGTACACATGTTTTCCGTACCCGTTTCGGGCGTCCAAAACATCCGCGGCCTCGCGGGCTCGGCTCCCGGGCCGCGACCCCGCGGACACGAGGCGCTCTTCCGCGGATGCCCCGCGCGGAGCGTGCCCCCATGTAGAGGCCTCCTGGATGGGGTGGGGTCCGAGTAGATGGGGTCGAAGGGTCGCACCGCATCGCCAATGCATCGCCGATGCATCGGCGATGCATCGGCGATGCACTGGCGACGTCGGCGATGCCTCGGCGACGTGAGCGTGGAGAACATCGGGCTCCGTATCGAGCCGCATCGCCCATGCATCGCCGATGCATCGCCGATGCGGCGCGGATGCATCGCCGATGCATCGGCGATGCGGCGCGATCCTCCGACCCCATCTACTCCGACCCCATCTAGGAAGCCTAGACCATGACCGCGTATCTCTGCGGGACCGCGCCCCAAAATGCAGACCACGAGGGCGCCACGGACATGCTCTCCGCTCGTGACTGTCACCCCGCCCCCCCACGACTTGGCCGGCGCGCAGGAGGGGGCAGGTGGAGGGGGAAGGCTTCTTAGAAGGAGGCGGCCTCTTAGAAGGCGCCGGCCCTTCATCCAGAGACAAGGCCCGCGCCTTCTAAGAAGCAGGGGTGCTTCTGAGAAGCCTGCCCTCCTCCCCCCCCGCACACCTCTGCGCATGGAGCTAAACTTGGGCCTCTCGCGGCCGTTTGGGGCGATCCGGGCACCCCCCGAACGCCCTCGGCGAGGCGCAGCCGCTGGAGAGCATCCCGAGGCCGGACAGCCGCCGAGCACCGACGCAAGCGAACAAGTAAACCTCGGAACCTCGAACCTCGAGCTTCTCGTCCTCCATGCAGCGGTGCTGACATGTTTTGAAGAAGGAACAAAACCGCCATACCATTACCCTTGGGGCCCAGGCGCGGATCAAAAGAAATCCACGCGGAGCGCCAAACTATTATGTGTATGGCGTTTGTTCTTCTTCGACAGTTCTGCCGACCATCATCATCATTCTCATTATCACCATCACCATCATCATCATCATCATCATCATCAGCAGCAGCAGCAACAGCATCATTATCATCATCATCATCAGCAGCATCAGCATCAGCATCAGCATCAGCATCAGCATCAGCATCAGCATCATCATCCTCATCTTCATCCTCATCATCATTACCACCAGCATCAGCATCAGCATCAGCATCAGCATCAGCATCAGCATCAGCATCAGCATCAGCATCAGCATCAGCATCAGCATCATCATCATCATCATCATCATCATCATCATCATCATCATCATCATCATCATCATCATCATCATCATCATCAGAATCCTCACCCTCATCCTCACCCTCCTCCTCACCCTGCTCCTCCTCCTCCTCCTCCTCCTCCTCCTCCTCCTCCTCCTCCTTCCCTCCTCCTCCTCCCCCTCCTCCTATTATCCTCCTCCTTCCCTCCTCCTCCTCCTCCTTCCTTCCTCCTCCTCCTCCTCCTCCTCCTCCTCCTCCTCCTCTTCGATCTCTTCCGCCCCCCCGGTGCGCAACGCCCGAGCTTGTAGGTGTCGAACGGCGCCGCCGCGGGCGCCGCCGGCAGCTCCAGGCGCCGCGCCATCCCTCGGGAGAGAGCCCCCCCCGCGGGGGCGGCGCGCCCTCGCCGAGGGGGCCTCCCCCCGCGGCGCGCGCGGGGCCCCTGTCGAAGGGGCCCCCGGGGCGGCCCGAGCCACCAGGCTGCGTGCCTCCGCCTCCGCCTCCGCCTCCGCCTCCTCCTCCTCCTCCTCCTCCTCCTCCTCCTTCTCCTCCTCCTCCTCCTGCGGCGGCTGCGTGCGGCGGCGACGCCGGCGCTGGCGCGCGGCAGTTCGCCTCGTGCGGCGTCGGCGCTCGCAGAGGTTTTGTGTTGACGCCGCGGCGATCGTGCAACCTCGAGTCGATTTTTTGGTAGAAACCTGAACACGGTGACAACAATACCCAACCATAGCGTTCATCTAAAAAAAAAAACGAGCAATCGCTCCCAACTCTATTTCTGCATACTTCCCCTGTGGAGGAACGTGCCCGACTTAAGCCGATCTAGCAGAGCCTGCACGACGTAAACAGACCTTGGAACAAACCGCAAGGGTCATTGCACCGGCCTTGCAGACGTGCTGCAGCGGATTTCTGCGTGGACTTCTGCGTGGATGTTTGCCCGAAGCGGCGAGCGAAAGACGAAGTGAATTTCGCGTGAATTATTTTTGGTCGTCAGTCCTAGCCACAAAGAAATCCGCACGAAATTCACCTCGAAATCCGGAACGGAATCCCACCAGCCCTCTGGGCGTAGGTGGTTTAAGGAGTTTCCTCTTCCACCCCTCCTTCTTCCCTTTCGGAGAAGGGTTTACCCCTCCCCCTACCCCCTCCCCTGGACCTGGACGGGGGGTGTCGCGAGGTTTCAGGGCGTCCAAAACGGCCTCGGCGAGGAAGGCACAATCATTTGTTTTACTAGGGTTTTGGCCCCATTTTGGCCTCCTGGGGGGGGGGACCCTAATTGTGACCCCCCCTTTTGTTTGATCGATCTCCTTCAAGATGGCCCCAAGAAGCGCCCAGGAGGCCCAGAGGTCCCAAGATGGTCCCAAGATGGCCCCAAGAGGCCCCCAAGAGGCCCCCAGGAGGCCCCCAAAAGGATCCCACGAGGCCCCAAGAGGCCCCCCCGAGGCACCCACGATGCTCCAAGAGGCCTCGGCGAGAATGCCAAACCATTGATTTTACTAAGGTTTTAGCCACATGTTGGCCTCTTGGGGGGGGCACTAATTAAGATTACTCCAGGAGCGCCTGTGAGAACCCAAAATGACCTCCAAGATGGCTCAAGATATCCCAAGATGTCTCATAATGGCTTCCTCTGTGTGCTGCCCACTTCCCTGATCGAGGCGATTCCTCTGGGCATCGTTTCTGAATGGGCTGGTGGGGATTATTTTTTTGGTTGGCGGCTCCAAGGCGACCGCCAGGGAGCGGGAGCGACGTCCGGGGCGGCGGAACGGTGCGAATTTGCGAACACGAACATTGCTGGTGGGGATTCTTTTTTTGATCTGCGGCTCCAAGGACGATTCCAGAGAGCGGGTCGTATCGAGCATGGGGCAACACGCAAGATGCTGGTGGGGATTCGCGAAGCGTCAACAATTCTCCAGGACACTCTGGGCCCATCCTATTGTTTTCCAAACGAACTCCGCTCTGCGATGCTGGCGCCGCGAACCTTGACTCGATCGCATTCCCGACCGTTGAAAATTCAACTCAATCGGATCCAATTGCGTTACCGTGTTGCTTCCGCGTCGCAGAATTCAGCCTTGATCGCCTTCGCCGGCGTCGCCAGCGCGCCAAATCCGCACGGACCTACCGTACCCCCTTCGGAAGCAACTCCCAGAAAATCTTCGTAAGAACCATCAAAGGACATTAGGCCTCATCCGAGGGGCCACTGGACCTGCTGAGGCCAAGCCGTATCAGGCAAGGGATTAAGCAGAATTTGGCGGGGTTAGACTGGACTGCGCGGGATGATGCTGGATCTGGCTGGTTTGCGACCACGGGTGCACCAGCGCCGAAGCAAAATGTGACCTCCCAGCAGATGCACCCTAAGCATCCCCCACCCTGCCCAAAACCTCCTCCTCCTCCTCCTCCTCCTCCTCATCATCATCACCATCATCATCATCATCTTCCTCCTCATCTTCCTCCTCCTCACTCACTCACTCACTCACTCGCTCGCTCACTCACTCACTCACTCACTCACACCATGGCGCACGCCGCGGCGTCCAGCACCTCCACAGCGCGGCCGCGCCGCCGCGCCGCGCGACGCCGCGCCCGCCGAGCCGCAACAGGGCGGAGCACCAAGGGACCCCGCAGGAACGGGGAGAAGGCTCCAAGGCTCCTCGAGGAAGCTCCTCCTCCTCCTCCTCCTCCTCCTCCTCCTCCTCCTCCTCCTCCTCCCCTCCTCCGCCTCCTCCTCCCCCCTCTTCCTCCCTCCTCCTCCTCCTCCTCCTCCGCCTCCTCCCCTCCTCCTCCTCCTCCTCCTCCTCCTCCTCCTCCTCCTCCTCCCCTCCTCCTCCTCCTCCTCCTCCTCCTCCTCCTCCTCCTCCTCCTCCTCCTCCTACCTCCTCCTCCTCCTCCTCCTCCTCCTCCTCCTCCTCCTCCTCCTCCTCCTCATGCGTTTCATGGTTATTCCTCGGCAGCCGCACAGCACCGCGACGGGGTCGACAGGTCGCAGCCGCCGCGCGCGCGCGCGGCCGGCTGAGGATTTTGCAGGGCAAGGAAAAGCGGCCGTCGGCGGCGCGTGAGCCTCACCCGCCCTCGGAGAACCACTCGCTCGGGGCGGATGGTGTCGTAATCAAGGGGGCAGACCATCCACCCCGATAAGAACCACCCCGACACGCGGAGACGTTCAGTAAGTGCACCCAGAAATAAGTAAAACGGGGCAGGGCTGTTTAGTAAACGCCCAGGGCCGCTTAGTAACCGCCGATTGTCTGGTCTGGGTGTTTTTCCCACCCTTGAGCAACATCTCAAAGTGCATGCATGCAATGTGCGAGCGCGGACCTGCTGTTCCTCCTGCTCCTGCGTCTGCTCTCCCGCTCGTAGGGATCCTCCCGGTGTTCGCGCCTGGCGAGGCGCCGCGAGGCGAGCCTCGACCAGTGGAGGAACGGGGCGTTCGGGTTCCCGTCGGGTGGACGTGCAGTCAACGAGCAACCACGTAAGACGCCCCGGTGCCCGCCCCCGAGGTTCCGGCGTATAGGGCGCCTTCTGGAGCCGACAAACGTCGAGCGATACCGAACAACCGAATGCTCGACCCTCCTCGAGCCTCGATCCCCTCGATCCTCGACGATCCTGGAGGCGCGATCCTCCTCGACATCCTCGACCCTCGGTCCTCCTGGACCCTCCATACCCAACCGACCCTCGATCCTCGACCATCGACCCTCGAGGACCCTCCTCGACCCTCGACCCTCCTCGGTCATCGGCCCTCCCTCTCCCCGAATCGGGCACGGGCAAGCCAGGGCTATAGGAGAGGCGTAGAATGAGGGGCAGTGCAGCGGCGTCGACATCTCGCTGCGGCCACTGTGCTTCGAGCCTGGGCCGCATCGCCGACGCGAAGGACTGCAAGCTCTCAGCGACTCGCCTGCCCGCAGTCCCCCCTCCGTGACCGCCCTCGCCCTCTCCCCATCTCCGCGGAGCTCGTTTAGGCCATTTCGCATCCTTCGGTGGCAACTACCATACCGTCCTGTCGGCTCTTGCGAATCGACGCTCCTCGAAGCTACATCGACGCTATCTGATCGACTCCCAGACGCTACTCGACGCTCAGGACGGAATTAAAAGGGTATACCAGACTTCCATCACTTGCTACCGCAGCATCCCGACCTCTCGGGCCGGGCGAAAGGGGGGGTCGCAAAAGGGGGGTTTGAGAATCAGCTCAAGTAGCTGCTTCTCCTGGCGCCTCCCAGCGCCGAAGGCGCCCATGTATCGAGGCCCCTCGGTGGGGCCGAAACCAGCTGCATGCAGCAAATTTCGTACCCCCCCCCTTCCCCAATCTCCCCCTTTCGTCCGGCCCGAACCTCGGCCCTCCCGCGCCGCGCGACCGCGGGCACCGCGACAGAGCACGAAAACATGCCCAGCACAGGCCGCCGGGGACACTCTGCGGCCCGCGGGCCGGAGCTGCGGCCACGCCCCCCCTCCCAGCCCAACCCCCAGCCGCCTCGCGGCGTGGCGTCGCGCCCTGGCGCTGCAGCATGCTCAGCTCCTCCATAGGGGCGGGGGGGAGGTGTGGAGCAGCAGCAGGAGCAGGAAGGCGAGGGGGAGGAGGAGGCCGAACTCCTTCGAGGCGTCTCCTCCTCCTCCTCCTCTTGCTCGTCGTCCTCCTCCTCCTCCTCCCCCTCCTCCTCCTCCTCCTCCTCCTCTTCTCCTCTCCCTCCTCCTCCTCCTCCTCCTCCTCCTCCTCCTCCTGCTCCTCCTACTCCTCCTCCTCTTCCTTCTCCTCCTCCTCCTCCTCTCCCTCCTTCCTCCTCCTCCTTCCTTCCTCCTCCTCCTCTCTCCCTTCTCCTCTCACCTCCTCCTCCTCCTCCTCCTCCTCCTCCTGCTCCTCCTACTCCTCCTCCTCTTCCTTCTCCTCCTCCTCCTCCTCTCCCTCTTCCTCCTCCTCCTCCTCTCCCTCCTCCTCCTCCTTCTCCTCCAATTCCTGCTCCTACTCCTACTCCTCCTGCTCCGCTCCGTTCCCATTGAGCGATCATCGGCTTCTCGATGGTGGAATCGTTCCGGCCGTTTCTAAGCCGCCGGTGGCGCTCGAATGTGGATGCCCGCAGAGGGGTCGCCGCCGCGCGGGCACGACACAAACCTGCCGTATGGCCTGGTGCCGCTGCAAACCGACCACGGCATCCAGGTCCTGTTCGGCATTGCCGACGGCTTTCGGGGTTGAGCCCTCATTCGGGGTCGGGGAGCGTGGATTGCCCAGCGAACGGAGCGATTCGCCTGCAGCCAATCCCACATCTTCCACACGACTGGCAATTTCATCGGCATGCGCGTTGAGGATGTGTCAAGAGGACAGCTACTGACGTCGAGCGTGCGGAGGAGATGAGAAGGAGAAGGCCTTCTCAGAAGGCGGCGGCGCTTCTCACAAGCCCTGCGGCCTTCAGATCGGTTTTCAGCGTCTTCGGGGAAGGCATTAAAACTTCTCTGAAGGCCGGGGGACTTCCGAGCCTTCTGAGACGGCCCGCCCCTTTTCATTTCCCACCCCGGCTCGCCGCTGAAACAAGCGCAGGTGGGAGGGAGGGGGGCGACGAGACAAAGAGGGCGGCGAGGCTCTCCTCCTCTTCCTCCTCCTTCTCCTCCTCCTCCTCCTCCTCCTCTTTCCCTCCTCCTCCTCCGAAGAGGAGGAGGAGGAAAAGGCGGAGGAGGAGGAGGAAGAGAAGGAGGAAACGGACGAGGCCGGAGGAGGAGCAGCAGCGGGAGGAACCGGCGCAATGGGGGGCCACGAGGCGGGCCAGAGCAGGTTCCGCGGAGGTGGGAGAGGCCCCCGTGGCCGAGGCTGGGTCCGCGCCGACGTCCCCTGCAGCTCCTCCGGGGCGCGGAGGGAGAAAGAGAGAGAGAGACAGAGAGAAACAGCCCATAGAGTTAGGAGGCAACTACTCAAAGGTTTTCGTCGGAATGCTGAAGGAAGATGGAGCACCATTTGGGAGCTGCTACGCCGGAGTAGGCCTCGGAAAAAGCAAGATCAGGCCAGATTTAGCGGGATTCATCGGGATTAAGCCGGGCTAAGCGGGATTGAGCTGGATCAGGCCGGAGTTCGGACCAGGGCGAAACCAGAATTTGACCTCCAGGAGTTGCATACGAAAGAAAGGTGTCAGGAGCGCCCCGAGACTTCCGGCCTTGCGCCGGGCCGTGGAGAACACGTTGTCGTCGTCGAGCGTCGGTCCAGCGTGTGTGCTGTCCGCCTCGCTTTCTCGCAGCCGGCGCCCTACAGTCGGGGCGTTGACCTAAGGAACCCTAAATAAGGAACGAGGTCCCTGTTCTCCATAGGTTGAACTTTGATTTTCCATCGAAAACATAAGGAAAATCTGAAATAAGTTGCGAAACAATCAAGGAGCACCGAGCCCCTCCCCGACGAAAAGGGTTCCTTCTTCAGCGCCCCGACTCTATGCCACGGCGCCGCGGGGCGCTGAATGGGGGGAAGCGGCGAACGGTGAAGTTCTGGCCCCCGAAAGCCCGCGGGGCCAGGACGTCGCGCTGCGATGCGTCCCGAGCAAGGGGGCCAGTCCAGATCGCAACGCGCCCGCCCGAACGGCGAACTCGGGATCTCTCCTTCCCTTTCCTTCGCCATGTCCCCAGACGTTGCTAGTGGTGCCTCCCGTCAACGCGTCACCCTTGCTTGCAAGCCCGCTGGAGCAGATGCTCAAACATCATCCTGGTCTTCTCGACGGCTTCTCTGGTCGCATCCATCTGTCGCCGACTGCTGTCTGCCAGGCAAAAAGGCCGCCAGCTGGTCACAATGATGACGCACATTGAAGCCAGAGTTGTGGGGAGGCTAGGCTTGGTACAACTGGACACCCTTGGCCTCGTACTGGGCCGTAAGGGGCGAGAGTGGGTGGAGATTTTCCCCCCCCCCCCCCCCGCCTGGTAGTCTGTGGCCGCTGGACATGACTGTGAGACGAACAATACGATGATGTGGATGGGCATAGATAAACAAAACGGTGAATGGTTGTTTTGCCCTGTGCGCTCAGCCATGTTTGAGCCAAGAGGTTACGCAAGAACTTGCGCCCGCAACGTGCTCTTGTTCAAAAAAAAACTGGGTATCGCATCACGCCCGTGATGTCTTAACATATAGAATTGTGGAAAAGATAGCGCTCTTGCGTGCTGGGCTGCCCCAGCCCCTTTGCGCCGGCTGAGCTCCTCTTTGTCGCGCAGGCAGAGTTGCCCATTTCGGGGGCCTGTCGCATGCCTGACGCACGATTACCTCCCACAACTGAAGACAACAATGGGAGAGAAACTAAGAGGTTTGATCCGAACAGTCCCGTATATGTATATCCGCCGACCCTGTCGGCGTGTGCGAGGGGCTTGGCTGTTCGAGTCGTCGTCTCCGTCGGTCGTCGCCTCCGTCGTCCCCTTTCCCTGCAGCTTCCTTCTCAAGCTCGTGAGCGAGAGAAAAATCTAGCAGTGTCGTAATCGAGTCGAAGGAAAGCCCCTTCCCTTCGATCCCTTCCCCAGGGGGTCCGGGGGGGGTGGGGGGGGGGGGTCCCAGGGGGAAACCCCGGGGGGGGTCCCGGGGGGTCCCGGGGGGGTGGGGGGGCAGATTCGTTTTCCCTCGGGCGGCCTAGAAACCTCGAAAACACTCCAAATGAGGTCCGAATGCCCAAGATGGCCCCCGAGACGGCCCAAGAGGGCCCCGAGTCGCCCAAAGATCGGCCGAAAACGCTCACGATAGCCCCAAGACCGTCCAAGAAGCCTCCAAGACGCCCCAGGCCCCCTCCAAGAGACCCCCAGGAAGCCCCAAGATGCCCCCACGAGGCTTCCAAGCGGCCCCTGAGAGCTTCCCAAAAGGCCCGCAAACTACCCCCAAGAGGCCCCCAAGAGCGCTCGTCGTCGTCGTCGTCGTCACCATTCAGGGTCGGCGGCACCGGCCGTAAGGCCTTCGCAATATCAATATATATATATATATATGTATTCAAATGTGTATATATATACATTATATACAAGTGGCACGTGTGTGTCCAGGCTAATACAAAAAACTGAAGGGGCGTTTGAAGCAGGAGTGAAATGCAACAGCGAAGTCGCACTCGAGCTCAAGTGGGGTTGCCACACCTTGCGATGTGTGTAGCAGGGCACCCCAGGAAGCCTCAGGAGGCCCGACTTGGATACCAGAAGAGGCTCCAGGAGGCCCCAGGGTTGTGAGCGCTGTGTGTGTGTGTGTGTGATGTGTGCTCTGTGTTGTGCGTGCTTCTTGTGCGTTGTAGGTGTTGTGTGTGTGTGTGTTATGTTTGTCTAGCGTGTGATGTGTTGGGCGTGACTTGTGTCTCTGTGTGTGCATGTAATTCTGAGTCCCCAGGAGGCCCCGGAGGCCCCAGGCGGCCTCAGGAGGCCCCAGGAGACCCCAGGAGGCTTCAGGAGGCTCAAGAGACTCCAGGAGGCCGCAGGAGGCCCCACGAGGTTTCAGGAGACCCCCAGGAGGCTCCGAGGCGGGGTCTGGGGTACCAGAAGGTTCAGAAAGCCCCAGAAGGCCCCTGGAGGTTCCAGGAGGCCCCCAGGAGGCTCCGAGGCGGCGTCTGGGGTACCAGAGGGTACGTCGGGGCTCGATGTTGGGAGGATGTTTCAGGCGAAACCGCCATTCTCTGAGAATCGGGGTCAAACTTATTGAAATTACCATGTGCTTTTGAAGGTGTCATGTTAAAATGTTGAAATTCCCATGTGTTTTTGGACCCTGACGTCACGATCTGCGTGAGGGGTGCCGCCGATTTTCAGAATGTCGAAGATGTCCCCAGCGAAATGGCCAGAAAAATCGCGGACGCGGCGCCCCGCGTACGCATTAATCGCCTCTGAGCTCTACTCGCTCGGAGAGGTGCGTATGATAATATATATATATATATATATACACTCTACAGGTCAGACGTGGACGCAAAAAGTGCTGATGCTCTGCCAACTCCTGCTGCTACTTTGCCCATGCTGCTATCTCTCTCCCCGCGCTGCCTTTCCTGTCGCCCCCTGTCGACGCCATCGGGCGCGTGACTCGAAGAACTTGCTATCGGCGCCCTGGGTCGTGCGACCGCCACCACATTTGCAGTGCAATCGCGCCGCAACGATGCATCGCAAATCAACGCATCATGCATTTTGCCCGGGATTGGCCACGCGCTCCCCCCTGCGCGGCGCGGGCACGCCCGTGTTGGGCAGCCGCACGTGGCCACGCTGAGGGGAGCAGGTCAGCGCCACTCACTCAATTGTGCGCTGGCAGGTTTCGGCCTTGCCTGGTCTAGCGGCTCGCTCAGTTGACTCCACAGACGACGGGCTCCCTGGTCCCAAAGGGGCCGCTGTTCTTGCCCTGGGCGCCTCTTCTTCATGGGGGCCTCCTGCGCCTCAAAGGAGGGGCGCCTCCAGGCCTGCCCCTTCGTGGTCGCTTATGGACTTCTCCCTGCAATCCTCGCCCTTCTCCTATTTCGCGTCAAAGGCCCCGTCCTCCTTGTCCTCCTTCCCAGCAGGCTGGCCACAGAAGGAAGCGCCACGTGCAAGACCTGGAACAATGGGAGGTCCAGCAAAGACTCCGTGATGCAGACGCGTCTGTTGGTAATAATGGATCAGGCGGTGGTGGTGCTTCTCCTTCAGCTCCGTGAAACGGTCAATGTTCTCACTGCTGGTGCTCGAACAGATCTGTGCAAATTTCCTTATGTCGATCTCATCGATCTGCTCCTGAGTAGGACGGTCGCCTGCGACGCCCCCTTGCCGCACCCTGGCGGGGGTGCTTCCTGCCGTTTCTTCTCCACCGGCCTGTGGTGATGATTAACCCCGAACAGCCGAGAATAACCCCCCAGGGAGAATAAAGTTCGGCGGTTACAATGTGATAGTAAAAGCTGCCCACCAGGACCAGCAAAAAGATGTTAACAGAGGAGCCAAAGCAGAGGATATCTTGAGACATCCTTAGCTTTTGGTCCTCTCGGAAACATCCTGAAGGAACGCGTCGGCTTTTAATATTTGTCTAATACAGAACTGAAGCTCGGAGGTGCGCGCGCGCGCCTCTGAGCTTCACTTCTATATGATTCACCATTAACAAATCGGCATTTAATTCCAAAAACGAAATTGAAAAAAAAAAAAAAAAAAAAAAAAAAAAAAAAAAAAAATCTGGAGCCCTTTAGGGAGGCTGAAGGAACGTGCCGGCTTTGAATATTTTTATAATACGGAACTGAAGCTCGGAGTTTCTATAGAGATTCCTCATGTGCTTCGTTTCCCCAGGATAATCAACCACAGCCATAAACAAGTTCAGGGGGGCAGGGGGAGGAGAAGAAAGATAGAACGCTATATAGAAATATAGAAAGAGAAGAGGAGGTAGAGGAGGAAGAGGAGGAGGAGGAGAAAGAGCAAGAGGAGGAGAGGAGAAGGAGATAGCAAACATCCAAAGTTTAACACTTATTATATTTAAGTTGTAAGCGCTTAATGAAAATTAATATTTTCATCTGCTCGTGTAGGGTAGCTCACGTGCCTCGTTTCACCAGGATAATCAACCCCAGCGATAAACAAGTTCAGGGCGCCAGAGGGAGGAGGAGGAGAAAGAGATAGAGAGACAGAGAGAGAGAGAGGAGCAGGAGGAGGAGGAGCAGGAGCAGGAGGGGCAGCAGGAGGAGGAGGATCGATCGATCGAGCTCTCGGGCCAGTTCGGTGCTACACTCTCTCGGGGCTAGTGTGGCATTACAAAATCTGGTGGCCTAGCTGAGATCACAGGAGGAGGAGGAGGAGGAGGAGGAGAAGCAGGAGGAGGAGGAGGAGAGGGAGGAGGAGCAGTGCGCTCCGCCGCACGACCCAGGGAGAGGAGCCGCGGCCCGACGCGCCCCCGAGTGGAGCGGCGGCGCGGCGCCGGCGCAGAAGGCGTCGGCGCCCCCCTGCAAGACGAAGCCAGGACGAGGACATATCCGCCGACCCTGTCGCCTGCCTCTCCTCCATTCTCCTCCTCCTGCTTCTCCTCCACGTCCTTCTTCCCCCGCCTCCTCCTCCCTCATCCACCTCCCCCACCCTTCCTCCACCTCCCGCTCATCCTCCTCCCCTCGGCGATCTGGCGGCTCTGGAAAACGCCTCGTGCGCCGCGGCCTTCTCGCAGCGTTCCAGCACGCTCTGAAAGCGCCACGCATGGTGCTCCCATCACTGAAGGGGCCCCAGGACACACAAATAAATACACACAAATACAAATATTCCCATATTTTTCAAATAGTTTCTTGGTTTTTGTCTTCGCCCCCACTTCCCATATTTTCCAATCTTTTCTGGGGAATCGGCGATTAATTGTGTCTGTGTGTTTTTTCCCCTCCTGAATCACGCTGAGGGGCCACGCCTCAGAATAAATGTCGAGTGTCGAGACAGCGTCGACCGGGAAGCGCCCCCTGGGCCCCGACACTCGACAACCCTCGAGTTTCGGTACTTTCCTGCTGCTCGACAGTCTACCTGGTGGTCAAGGCTAAAGTAGGCTGGAACATCCTAATCACCGTTCTGGCTGGGCGGGTCTCCTGCCGCAGGTCGCGGAGCTCCGCGTCGCGCTCCCGCGCGACCCTCAGGAGCTCCGCGCGGCTGGGCGGCGGGAGGGGGGGGGGACCGTCCAAGCAACCGTATCCAACCCATCCCGCCACCACCAGAAGGGAGGTGGTAGAGGATTCGTTTGGAAAGGTGGGGGAGAAGGGGCAACGACCTTCTCCTTCTCCTCCGCCTCCTCCTCCTCCTCCGCGTCCTCCTCCTCCTCATCCTCCTCGGACACGAACGCGGCCCGCGTTTTTAGGAGAAAACGCGCCATAATCATAAACATTTGGCACTCCGCATGAATGTCTGGGATCGCAGCGCTGGACCCCAGGGGCGGCGCCGGAGGCGCCGCCGGGGGGGGCCAGCGTACGCATGCGAACCGGAGCCCCGTTTGGGACCAGGCGTGCCAGAATGGACCCGAGTACGTATGCGAACCCTGCCACTGGAGCCTTCGGCGGAGGTGACTATGAGGGATGTGCCGAAATGGACCCGAGTACGCATGCGAACCCTGCCACCTGAGCCTTCGGCGGAGCTCTCTATGGGGCCACGAGGTACGCATAAGAACCCTGCCACTGGAGCCTTCGGCGGAGCTCTCGGCGGGGCCACGGAATATGTGAGGGGTGTGCCAGAATGACAAGGATGAAGAGGAAGAGGAGAGGAGGGAAAGGGAGACAAGGAGAGGATGAGACGCGTGGCGCTGCGAATTCATAACGAGGACACAATACACAGGATGGCTGGGAATCAAAACGAGGACCACGACGAAGGCTGAACGTGGGAATGTCTGTGCCGATCTTGGTCACCGTCCGCCTTGGCCACCATCGATTCGTGGACACATCCTCGCGAATCGGCGACGGCCGGCGTGGACCATGACCAAGACCTGCATCTTGCCCCGCGACCCATTGTTCCACTCAACGTCGCTCCAACTGATGCTCGCCAATGGGGGGCGGGGCCCGGCCTCTGGAAGCCGGAACCGTCAGCGCCGGGCGGGCCGGGCGCGTGCGCGTCGTCGCCGAGGTGCGGGTCCACCGCGCAGCAGTCCGCGTGGAGGGTCCAGCCCACCATGCGCGGGTCCACGCTGGCGCAGCCTCGGCTGATGCGGCGAGCGGCAAGAAGGCAGCACGCGACGGGTGGCACACAGGGCAGGATACCTTACCGCCTACGCCACCGCCAGGCACGCAGACTCGGAAGGAAGAGGGAGGCGCGGAGCGACGGCTCCGGGGCGACCTTCGCCTGGCGGGAGGGAAGGGGGGAGGAGGAGGAGGAGGAGGAGGAGGAGGAGGAGGAGGAGGGAGGAGTGTGGAGGGAGGAGGAAGAGGAAGGGGAAGGAAGAGGGAAGGAGGGAGGGGGAGGAGGAATGAAGCAGGTCGTCGGTGGTCTTCGGAACGATTCCGATTGTTTCCCAAGTTTCGTAAGGAAGTGGAGGGTGTTCAATCCACCGAGCACGGGCCCCCGCTGACGCACCCTCGAATGGATGGAACTGGATGGGGGAGGAGGATCGTCGAAAACCTGGGTTTGGGAAACATGCCAAATATGTGGCGCCTCAAGGGCACTTCCCGTAACCTCGCATGGATCGGCCCCGAAAGTTGTGGCAGATCGCGCCGCTGGACAGGTCCAAAGACCGATCTTACCAGCGAGAGAGGATTGACGAGTATCGTTTAACCGATCCCCGTCCCCAACGGCGTGGCCTGGGCCCCACTGTCCGATTTACCCCCCTCGATGGGGATAGAGGCCGTTGCCTTCGAGTTTCGAGGGGTGTCTCCCCAACTGGGGGGGTAATTTGGTGGGGGACTCGAGGGGGATGGGGATGGGGATGGGGATCGGTTAAACGATACCGATGTACAGGCATGTCTCTGAATCTCGTTCGTGACGGGCCGACGATGTCACAAAAGGGAGCCATGTACCCTCGACCTTAAAATCGCAAAACAACCCACCACACCAAATCGAACAATAACCAACGATCACAACAAACATGCGTGTTGCGAACATGCGACTGCATTGTTGGTTGCAATGTTTGGGTCAGCTCATGAGAGCGCCATACCCTATACACATATACATCTGTATATATATATATATATATATTCACACATCACCCAGCACTTCACGAGCACACGGTTATCCGATCGCCGCTATACTCTGTGCAGTGTTTCCTCAACAACATGTGACAGACACTGCAATATATGATTGAGGTTGAAACGATATGGCATATGCCTTTGTCTGTGTGGCCTGGCATCTGTAGACATGCTATGAGAGACGGTGGCAACGAATCTGAAACGATTCGTTGTGGGGCGGGGGCCCTCGTTCAACGCTTGCTGTTTTATGTGTTTCGTCCTTGTCTCATTGCACCAATGTCCCTTCCGATCTCCCCCCTCCTTCCCCTCCCCCCCCTTGACGGGCACTGCTTCCCAATGCCTCGGCTGTTTTCTCACCCTACTCCTCTCCCTCTCACTCTCCTCCTTTCCCTCCTCTCATTCCCGATGTCTCTCTTCTGTCTGTTTCACTCTTTCTCTCTCTCTCTCTGTCTCTCGCTCTCTCACCCTCCCTCCCTCTGTTTCGTATCTCCCTCTCTCTTGTTCTCTCCCTCTCTCTCTCTCTATTATTCTCTCTCTCTCTCTCTCGTTCTCACACCCTTTTTTTGTTTGGCATGTGTTGTATACCGTGGCGCGGGTTGCTCGGAATATCGGTCAACCAACAATTGACATTCGAAGGAAACGCGATGCAAACGCGAAGTGCAATCATGCACATTGCAAAACAGATTGGCCAACCAACAATTGACATCCGATGGAAATGCAATACCAGCGAAAAATGCCAGTTTGCGCATTGCAGACAAGATCGGTCAACCAGCAATTGAAACTCACGCAAATGATGGCGCGCGTTTGCGAATGATTCGCGCTACGCGGCGATGTTGGGACTCGCGGAACATACAAAATCGCAACGACGCAAACGACGCGTGTTCGAAGACGAGCGACGTGCTGCGTGTTCGGACGTCAACGACGTGTTGGGGCGTACTTGTTGCATCATCGCTCCACTCGCTGCCAATGCTACGATGCACTCCCGGCTTCCATGAAATATGCGCGGCTTCCGCCAAAGTGGATGCTCAATTTGACCTTCATGCTGATGGGAAACTAAGCATCACTGAAACGGCTGGTGCGAACCACACCGTCGAATCGAAAACGATCGTCTTGAATTCGTTGCAAGTAATTGTGTGCGAACATCCGTGAGTTTGTGTAGTGCTTGAATATGCCCCATGTGGGCTTTCCTATCGACATGGACGAACCGCACAGCACCCCTTGTGAGCGATTTCTTTTTCAGCGTTTCGACATTGGGCGGAAAGGGGGGGAGGGGGGGGTCTCGCTCTCTGGGCCTCTGCTTATTGCAACTGTTTGCAGCAGTGCGTCGTATGGGGAAGGCCCCACCTGCTCGATACAGGCGCCCAAAACAGCCAAAATCTAGTACATGGGAGAGGGGGAAGGGGGGGTGCGAGGGCCCGCGCTGGGGCTTCTCGAAAACAAGAATACGTGCTGGCACGCCCTGGTGCGGAAATCACGGGCACGATGCAGAAATCAGCAACTGCTGCCCTAAACTGACGGCGGCCGTTGCTGGGCAGACGAGCCTGTTTCTCAATTGGTAACGCCCGCCGAATGAAAAAAGGAATCTTGCTCAATGAACAGGAAGTGTCTCAATTTCTCAATTTTAGAAGACAAGGAATCCTGCTCAAATGAACAGGGAATGCGGTCGGTCATCGTACCCGTTCTTGCCGTACGCATCTCGGTCGTACGCCAGGGTGGGTGCGGGGGGGAGCGGCGCAACCAGCTCACAGCGGAACGCCGGGGGCGAAGGCGAGGCGGGCGGAAGCGGCAAGATCACGAGGCTCAGCACGACAAGGGCACAGGGCTCAAACGGGAAACAGCACGACAAGGGATCACGAGGATGCGCGGTGAGGATGCGGGGCCCCTGGGCACCCGCGTGGGAGCTTCCTGCTGCTGGCCAGCCAGCGAAAGTGGCTGCGGAGGGGCCGAAGAAAGGGCAGGGATGAGAGGGCACCCTCGGTAAGGGCGGCCTCCGAGATGGGGTCGGAGCAGAAGGGGTCGGAAGATCGCACCGCATCGGCGATGCATCGGCGATGCACTGGCGACGTCGGCGATGCATCGGCGACGTCGGCAAGGAGAGAATCGGACCCCACATCTGGCCGAATCGCCGATGCATCGCCGATGCTGCGCGATCCTCCGGCCCCATCTGCTCCGACCCCACCTAGGGAGGCCCGGAGAAAGCGGCTGGGGAAGGACCGAACAGAGGGCAAGGAAGTGAGGGCACCCTTGGTACGTACAGCAGGGGCCCGACCACAAGAAGCCTTCCACAAGAAGCCCAAGCCTGAGACCACAGGACCTTCATCGATCTGTGGGTGTGGGAACGTCACGCCTTCCGCAGCCAGATCGAACCCTAAGAAGCCCTGAGCACCCTGGAAGGAAAGCCTGGGTGTCTCCAAAGCCGCGCCAACGGCGTGCTTGGCTAACGGTGCGGTTGAGAATATGGTTTTTGTGCAGTCGAGCTCACACAGAACTAAATGTAGGAAATCACGAAACACCGTTTCCTACTTCCCAAAGGTGCGAAGAAAACGACACAGCGAGTTGTAGGAAAACCACGCGTTCCTACAATTGGATTCGCCACGGACCACGCCTTTCTGCACTTGGCTTTCCTGCACCGCCGTTGGCTAACACACCGTTAGCGCGTCTACGGTCTCTTGGCATGGGCCTCCACTGTCAGTCTCGGGTCGGGCGAAAGGGGGGAATAGCAAAGGGGGGGAATCAGCTCACGTAGCTGGTTTCCCCGGCGCCTCCCGGCGCCGGAGGCGGCCATGTATCGAGGAATGGGCCCCTCGGCGAGGCCGAAACCAGCTGCATGCAGCAAATTTCGTACCCCCCCCTTTCCCAATCCCTCCCTTTCGTCCGGCCCGAACCTACCAGACCACCCCAACCCAACCCGAAGACCCGAATTTCGGGTTGGGCGGGGGGGGGTACGGCTTCCGTGTGTTTTTCCCATGTTCCCCGACCCACCCCCACTGGAAGTGGAGGGCACATCGGGGCCTTCGGGTTGTGTAGGGGTGGCTTGGTGGGCGGTGACCTTCTCAGAAGGCGGTGGGACTTCTCAGAGGCCCCCGCGCCCTCTGACAAGATGTTATGGCTGTCCCCGGGGAAGGCTTAGACACTTCTCAGAAGGCCAGGGGACGTCCGTCAGGTCGGGCATGTCCCCCTACAGGCAGATCATGGGCGAACAATGAACAACAGTCAACAAATATGCAAACATAGTCAAAACATAATCGAAACATCGGCCCCGGACTATTTGGTGACTACTCTTGAATATTCCTCCTTCTATAGAGGGGCGTACCGAAGTTAAAACTTCCAAGACTTCTGAAAAGGCCTCTTCTTCTCGCTCCCCCCCCATCGCTCGCCGCCGACCTCTGCCAGAGGGCGGCCGGGGCTGGCCCCAGGAAGGGGGCTCCCCCAGCCGCCTAATCACCATCCTCTCGGCACCGAGCCCGCCGCGGCGCCTCTACAGCAGGGGCCCGACCACAAGAAACCTTCCACAATCGGTGGCGTCCACGAGGGGGGGGCGCAAATCATGGCCGGCGGCATGTGCGCGGCCCAGGCGGGGGGGCCAGGGACGCAATGAAATCAGAAGAGGCGCCATGAAATCTGGGGTGGCGCCATGATATCCACCCCCCTAGTCATCACCCCCCTCTTTGCCGCCCCCGATGCAAGAAACCCAACCCACCATGGAAACAGAAGGAACCCAGGGTCCCCTGGAGGCCAGCAGGGTGCTTCTTGGCACGGGCCCCACTGTAGAAGAGAAGACAACGGCATGACCATGAACTTTTGGGCGCTCCGCGCGGGTCTCTCGGATCTGCGCTGGACTCCCCTTCCCTGGCGCGCGGAGCGCGCCAGGGGCGGCGCCCGAGGCGCCGCCAGGGGGAGGCCCAGCGCGGATGCGAGAAACCCGCGCGGAGCGCTTCAAAGCTCATGTTTGACGAACGAACAACACGCACCCATAGACCAAAACAAGACAGCCCCAGCCAGAAATGGTCTAAGAACATTTCGTGCAACCCACAACAGGTTCTTAGAACAGTCGTTGGTAGGCCTGTAGGCGAGCCAGGACGCTTTGCCACTACTTGACCCCTCCTCTCGGCACGAGCCCGCCGCGGCGCCGCGCCCTCTCTGCTCCCGCTGCGGCGCCGGGCCCGGGCTCTCCAGCCACGGCGGGCGAGGGAGAGGACGGAGAGGTCGGGCCAGGCTTCGGTCGGGCGTGTCCCCCTACAGGCTGCACATGTTTCAACATTGTTTCTTTCGTTTATATATAAGCGTCCCCTGGATATTTGTTTGGGTTATTTTGGGATATTTCCTTGTATAGGGACAAACCCGACTTACGGTTAAATCGGGCCTGTCCTCCTACAGGAGGCTCTTGGACGAACCCCAAAAAATTTCAAATACTCAAAAAGTCGCCGGCCCACCAGGCCAGAGGCGTGCTAAGATCTCCGGTAACTGGTTAACAATCTATCCGAATTCGCGCGCGCGGGGCGGCTTCTGGGTGCTCCAGGACGAGAAGTACCCCGACCAGGTCCCGGCCAATTCGGCTCAGAGATGGTTTCCTCCTCGGCGCTGCCTTCCAGGAGCGCGCCAAGAAGGCTCCGAGACGCCCCCGAGACGGTCCAGGGGGCCCCGAGTCGCCGAAAGATTGCGCCACGACGCCCATGCTGGTCTCCAGACGGCCCTAGGCGCCGCCGAGAAGCTCCAAGAGAGCCTCACGAGGCTCTCCAAGAGGGCCCCAACAAGCAAGAATCATCTCATCTCCTCTGGGAAACGTACATTTGTGGCATAGACGACGTTCGGAGGTTCACAGCGTCCACGACTGCCCAAGAGCCCCCCAAGATCGCCCCAAAATGGCCCAACATGCCCCCTAGATGCGCCCACGAGGGCTCCACGACGGCCCAAGAGGGCTACCTTCCAGGCCTCCCAGAGCTCCCAAGAGAGGGCGCGGCGTTGTAGCGGCGTCGCAACAGGCTCGTGCTGAGACGCTCATGCTGGTCTTCACACGGCCCTAGGCGCCGCCGAGAAGCTTCAAGAGAGCCTCGCAATGCCCTTTAAGAGGGCCTCAACAAGCAATAATCATCTCATCTCCTCTGGGAAACGTGCATTTGTGGCATAGACGATGTTCGGAGGTGTATAGCGCTTAAGGCTGTTTAAGAGCCCCTTAAGATTGCCATAAGGTGGCTTAACATGACTCCAAGATGCGCCTAAAACGGCCCAAGAGGGCTCCAAGACGGCCCAACAGGGCCGCCTTCCAGGCCTCCCCGAGCGCTCCAGGATCGCGCCAAGAATGCGGCGCGCCGCCCCCGAGATGGTCCAAGGGGCCCCGTGTCACCGAAAGATTGCTCCAAGACGCACACGCTGGTCTCCAGACGGCCCTAGGTGCCGCCGAGGAGCTCCAAGAGAGCCTCCAGAGGCCCTCCAAGAGGGCCCCAACAAGCAAGAATCGTAACATTTCCTTTGGGAAACGTGCATTTCTGGCATAGACGACGTTCGGAGGTTCACAGCGTCCACGACTGCCCAAGAGCCCCCCAAGATCGCCCCAACATGGCCCAACATACCCAAGAGGGCTCCAAGACGGCCCAAGAGGGCTCCAAGTCGCCCCCAGAGAAGGAACTCGAACTGACATTTGAAGCTTCCCGACCCCAGGGGCCCCTCCGAGACCGACAGCAGGCTTCCAAGAAACACCCAGAAGACCCGAGACGCCCCCGAGAAGCCCAACATCAGGCCCCCAGGGCACCCAAACGGCCCTGACGAGGCCTCAAGAAACTTCAAAACTGCCTCCAGAAGGCTTCCGAGACACCTGCCAGGAGACCGCGGCACGACAAGCCATCCAGAGACGTTTCCTCCTCCTCTCGGCCAGTCGACGCAGCAATGCCCAAAAATAAAAAGGCGGAGTGAGGGAAGCGATTGAATAATTAAACTATTGTTCCCATACTATGTTTTAATACTTCTGAATATTCCCCCTGAGGGACAGGCCCGACTTTTAAGGCCAGGCCCCGCCTGTCGCCCGGCGAGCCGCATCGGGACGGCAAAAAACTCTCCCCCCTTTTAAGGGACCAGGCCTGCTTGAGAGTACCCTGGACGACAGCGAGAAGTCCTCCCTCCCTCCCTCCCTCCCTCCCTCCCCCATCCCCCCTCCTTTCCCTCCCTCCTCGTCCTCCCTCCTCCCTCCTCCCTCCCTCTCTCCCTCCCTCCCTCCCCCTTCCTCACTCCTCTCCTCCCTCCCTCCCTCCCTCCCTCCCCCTCCCTCCCTCCACGAGGCAGGAACCCGACGAGAAAAGAGCGAGGAGGGCAGCTCGAGGAAGAGGATGGCCAGGCGGGGATTTATCCATATCCACCGCCTGGCAATCGACGTCGTGGTGCACCGGCGGGCGTTGGATATGGATAGATTTTAGCCCCCGGGGGCCTGAATGTCCATATCCACCGCCTGCCGAGGTCCCCGAAAATCAATCCTCCAGGCGGTGGTCATACATAAATTCCCGCCTCGGAGAGGAAGGTTAGAGGGGGGGCACGAGGACGAGGCAGCACGGGCAGGACGAGGGATGCAGTCTCCAGAGGTCCCTGGAAGCCCTTGGCGGCCCGGGGGCTAGAGCACGCGAACACCGCGATCAGCGATCCTGGACCCCTCCGAGGGAGTGCCTTCCGAGCGGGGCACCCACGCGAGGAGGACGTAACTCAGGCAACGGACCCCTCCCGGAGCCCGCCCCGTCCAACCTCCCGCCAAGGTCGAGCTCTGACCCGTCCGCAGATTTCGTGGCCCCTCTCTGCCACCTCCCCCCCCGTCGTGTCCGACCCGCGTGGCCCTCGCCGTCTGGCTCCCGGGCTTGCTCGGGTCAGCCGAGGCCGCTCTGGACGATCATTACCAGCCTGGAACATATCCCTATCCCTGTGCTGGGCACCTCCTCATCACGATGCCAATCTTAGGGATTCCCTTATTTTTTGAGGGCGCATCCCTAAGATTGTCATCGCCTTTTGGCGTGTCAATCTTAGGGATAGGGATACGTTCGAGGCTGGTAAGATCCCCCCCCCCGGGAAGGCTCTCGGCGAGACGCAGCTGCTGCAAGGCACCCCGAGGCCGGACCACCGCCGAGAACCGAAGAGGACGCCCAGGACCTCCGGCCTCGAGCCGCCCTGCCCGCAGCCGAGCAAGCCTGGGGCGCCCGAGGCCGAGGGGGCGAGAGGGGGCGGCGCGGGGCCCGCGCGGCGCCCCGGGAGCAGGGGCCTCGCCGGGGGCTGCCGCGGGACCGCCGAGGGCACCGTCGGTGGCACCCCATGGGAACATTCCGCACCATCTTGTCGGCTCCTGCGCATCGACGCCTATCGGCGCTACGGTCAATCAGTAAATGAAGGACGCGCGATAAGGATGCGAGGGCCTTGGACGCCCATGTCGAAGTTGTTCGAGCGGGGCGCGGCCAGCGAAAGCGGCGAAGGATGGACCGAAGAGGCAAAGATGCAAGGGTACCCTTGGGATGGCTGCCCATCCTTCCTATGCGGGTTGACTGCAATCGTTGCAAAATCAACGTTAAACCGGCGCTAGCCGACGCTAGCCCGCGCAACATCGGCGCTATCTCGTCGACCCCCAGACGCTAATCGACGCTAAAGACGGCATCGAAAGGTTTACCAGACTCCCATGACTTCTTCTGCCGAAGAATCCCGCCGATGGGTCGGCGAAGGCCTCCTGGGGCCCCTCCGAGCAGAAGAGCCCAGAATCGAATCGATGAGTCGGATCGGCGATCGAAAGGACTCGGATCGGCGGAAAGCGGCAGCCGAGTCAGGAGAAACCTTTTCGGCGGACATCGGCAAGCCAATAAACCTCCGTGGAAAACTCGCAACCCGAAGCCGCACTGAACCGGACTCGGGAACCATCGATATCGAACCGCATCGCGCCGGAGGAAACGAAACGAGCCCTGTCCGAGGGGCCCCGCGATGGCCTATGTGACGAACGATCAACACGCACCCATGCCCATAGAGGGGATGGAATGAGCTATGGGTGCGTGTTGTCGGATGGGGGCCCCCGCTCGCACGGGAACCTCCCCAGGGGTCCGGCAACCCGCACCCATAGCCATAGCCAATCCTTTTCCCTCCGACCTCCCTGTGGGCATGGGTGTGTGTTGTTCGTTCGTCACTCCGAAGGCCCCCATCGACGCTTCCAACGGGCCGCCGAGGGAGGCCCCGGAGGTTGAGGGGCAACGGTTGGGGGGGACTGGCATGGGGGGGACGCATCGACCTGGAATCGGCGATATATCGCCGATAATCGTGAATCCGTACCTTCCTGGACGGGTTGGTGCTATCAGA